>JAJMBG010000033.1:0-132165 GCA_030565225.1 Allodekkera sacchari
CCGATGCATCAGATCCATCAGATCCAACTGATCCAACTGATCCATCAACTACAACCGATGCATCAGATCCATCAGATCCAACTACTACAACAGATCCAGGTAATGCAAGTTATCTAACTGATATAGGTGGAAATGATGGTGTTACGACTATTGCAACCTCTATAGTCCATGGCTCGGTTGGTGCCGCAGTTCCGAGCGACCCAGCAATTACCGAATTTGAGGGTGCAGCAGCATCTAATAGAGTTTCAGGCACATTTGCTAGTGTTTACGGTGTATTATTACTTCTTTGGTTGCTTTAGTTTTCAGTGAAAAATTTTGGGTAAATCTTTGGTTGCGTAGCCTAACACAGGGACAAAATATGCTGGATAGGAAACCAAATAAAATCCGCATACCATGGAATCTGTCGACCCAGACTGAAGTACGGCGCAGCGTATTCATTTTATTTCTAGATAGAGATGTGCATATATATTATTAATTATTATTTGTTTTTGAAATATTAAAGATAATTCTGTAGTTGCAGATTGACTTACAGATTGATGGGTCTACTTCTTGATATGCACGCAGCAAAACGGTTATTTTGTCAAAAAGGAACATTTGTTCCTATTATCAAGCTTTTTACTCTAACTTTCAAAAGAAATCAATGTTTCAGGGCAGAGTTCTTTGGCGTAATGATTCAGCTCTTTATGCAGCACCGAGGTACAAGGCTGAAGCTTATATCGCTTATCATACATTAGAGAGACAATGCGTTTTAGAGAAAAAAAAAAACGCACCCGAATTCAAAGAATTGTGATAATCCACAGGCAGGGGAGTATTGGATGGTTCATGCTTTAAGAATATTTATTTTTGAACGCCTGAACACCAAGTCTTCTACCCAGTCATCCATTCTGGCATGGAGAAAGAAAAAGATCGATAAATGAATAATTGTTCAATAATAAACAAAAGAAAAGTGCTCAGCAGCTAACATGAAAGCAGGAATCCACTAAATACTATAGCATCAAAATGATAATTAAACGGACCAGTCTCCAATAAATATAACTTATATATACTCTTTTAGGTGACGGTGGATTACTTTACATAACATACTGCACTATTAGACCACTAGGACAGATCATAATAAAATTATTAAGAGAGCGTTTGTTGCACCCAAAAATACATTTTTAAAGATACAGAGTGGTTGCCGATCAGTGAGAAAGAGAGATCCAAAATAATTGACATTGTGTATCAGCAAGTGCTGATTGTGACAGCTAAATTTTCTGGGCCACAAAAAAAAAAAAAAATCAAGCGAGGATCTACAATCATTCGAGGAGTACCGTTTTGTGTTTTTATTGTATACACCTAAAAATCGCTAAAAAAATACCAGCGTACAACACTGGCAAATTATACCAGAGCGTAAAAATAAAAAGAAATAGAAAAGACAATAGAGAAGATAAAGTAATCAAGCAGAGCCATCGACAGACTTATCCTTAGAGACAGTCAGGAAATCCTCAATTGCGGCATCACTTTCTTTAATATCCTTCTCGATAGTTGTAGTTTCCTCAATCTTGTAACAAAGAACCGGAAAAGCGACAACTAGAGAGCCAGCAAGCAATCCCCAGGTAGTGCCATAAATGGTGGAATATGGCTTCAAACTATTGTCCATGGACCAAGAAATAGCGCCACCGGCACTTTGAATGCCCTTATACCAGCCTGCGTAGATGGCAGACTTTCTTGCTGAGTTTGTAAGTGCACCCATGATCCAGTAGGCGTAACATTGCCAAACAGCGTCAAAGAATCCAAAGAACATATACAAGAACATTGGAGCTATATATTTAGAGTCCTTGAAATCGATAAGCTTTATGTCCTGACCCCTATAACGACCCTTTTCCCAAAGCATACCCAATCCCCAGATGACTTGAGTGAGAACAAAAATGACAACCCAGGCGGCAATACCACGGGATTTTCTAGAAAACTTGTTAAGATCGAGCAAAACACTAATGCAGTAGGAACCAACCATCTGCATCAACCAGAAAAGTAGGGAATTTAATGCTCTGGTTCTGACAGTAAAAGCAATAGCAAAGTCAGACTGCTCATAGGTGTAGAAAAAGTTGGATGCAAAGAACAAAGGAAATAGCAAAATGAACCAAGGCTCTTTCATTAAGAGCTTGACCAACTCCCTCATCTCGCTGACAAAGGTAGGATTCTTTTGATAAATGACCTTGGAGTTATCGCTTCTTCTGACGTTTTTGACGGGAAGCATGAAGCAGGCAACAAAACATCCAACAATAGTAAGAACGAGGAAGGCGATGTAAGAGCCATCGTTGACGGTGCTACTGGTATTGTTCATGTTTTGAGCCAAAGGAATCAAGGAGCCAATAACAGCACCCAAATTGAAAATAGTCCAGAAGATGAACATGTAAGTACCTTTCTTGTCCTCCGAAGGATATGCCAAGTTACAGGTGGAAGTGGCTGCCCAAAGACAAGCGGCAGTAACACCTAACCAAGCACCAGCAAAAAGGATAAAGCCTTCATTCTGGGTATGCTTGTAGCAAAGGAAAGAGGCAATGTAGATGGAATATCCCGAACCACCAAAGGCTAGCGCATAACGAACACCAAAACGGTTGACGATAGTGCCGGAGAAAAAACCAACAGTAGCAAAAGTGGAGTAAAGAGCAATATTAGCCTTGTTGGCAAGCGATGGATTGGCCAAACCAGCACCACCCATACCAGATAAGGCATTGTACATACCAGGACACATGAAGCACACAAATGAAGCCATGATAACTTGGGACAAACCGCTGGAGTAGGGAGACATCTTTCCGAACAAACGACGGTTATACCATTTGGTAGGGTCATAAGAGTTATGAGATGACAGGGACTCGGAGGAGTCCAAGGCTACGACCTCACCCTTTTCAGCAATCTTTTCTTCGTTACTAGTGGTGGACATGACGAGCGAAAAAAGATTGATTATAACTTAAAAACAGAAGACAGAGAGGGCAGAATATGATAAGACTTATTTCTTCTTAGTAGTAAAGGAGTCTTCAGGTAGTCGATGATTTTCCAGGCAGAATATCAGCCTCTTCAAGGAGCATTGGACCTGATTTATATACAAGCAAAAGAATTAACTGGACGCAAAAAGTGGTGGGATGCTGATACGCATGTAACAATTTGTTCATGATCGATATGAGGAAGTCGCCAGATGCATGCTTTTTTTTTTTTTTTTTATTATTATTTTTCTCACTTTATTTTTTATCTCTCACTTTTCCACAAAACAACGGCAAGATATTTCTTATCAGAGCGAAATCGCAGATGATCCAAAAAATGTAACGTTGGGGGTTACATCAAATTAGTAGCTCGTCGCACAACGTTTTCTGATGGAGAAGGCGGAATTGACGGAGAATCGGGGGCACTGGCTATAACAACAATCTATCCATCAAAAAGAATGTCCACCAAACAACAAAGATTGCCCCAGCAGGTGGTGGCTGATCTGCTTTCCGAACTCTACCAGGCCGTAGTCGTAGCTTGTAATACGTAAGCGCCAAGCGCCAAGCTCTTACTCGCTGCGATCTGTTATCTTACCACCGAGACCTTGCAGACCTAAATCAGCTCACTACCTAACTACAAAGCACCAAAAGAAAATGCTACAGTGGTACCATGACCTACTTGACGGTTTCGAGTGGCCGTACGCTAGCAGCCAATATCCCACCCGATTGCAACTTTGCTGGTCTCGGGTGTTCCATTTTTTTTATCTCAATCTGAGTACTCCGCTGTTAACACTTGCAGTCTTAATTGCAATAGCCAAGCGGACCAAAATCAATACTACCAGGCTTGGAAATGCTGATACTGGCGCCATGAAAATTGTAACAGGTGCCAGAAAATTGTAATCGTCGCATATTAGCACCTCCATTTCTTTCTAGCGGGAGAAAAAAAACACCACTGCGATTATCTCCGCCGCAGCAACCAAAAAAAAAAAAAAAAAAAAAATACCAAAAGTAACTTTCATAACCGTAACAGATAACACCTGCACATAGGTCACTGCTCTCATGGCACTCCAAAAGATTTAAAAGGATATACAATTTCATGCTATTCTATTTGGAGTGATGCATATCGGTGAATGGGTCATATTTTGTTTAATCTTGCTTGCCAGAATATGGAGACCTTGACATTGGATAGCAATAATGCAGCAGATGACGAAAAGACAGTATCTCACTTATATGTTGGTTCCGGGGAACTCAGTGCCTCGCCAGAGATGCCATTGAAATGCCCGAAAATCCAGCCAGGGCTTTTGGAGGTGATTGATCAAATATCGAGGAAGTTCTCCGAGGAGAAGATTCCTAACTTTGCTGCCAAGTTTCTCCTTGAATTGGAAGATGCCTTTTCCGCCTGTTCTAAGCGGACAATGATTCGCACCAAGACATTGACGCCATCTATCGATGAGAAAGGACGTTTCTTGGTCATTGACTTGGGAGGCTCCTCACTAAAGATTTGCGTTTTGGATTTGCTCGGCGAATCTAAAGTGAATTTCATAGTGCGTAAGTCTTGGGAGGTGTACAACCACGAGAAGTTCATAGATAAAAACTTCTTGAGAGCAATATGTAGCCACATCCAGGAGGTCCTCAGTTCAGGAAATTATTTTGATGGGAGTCGCCCGATACCGGCCGGTATATCATGGAGCTTTCCGTTTGAACAGACTAAGCCCAACAACGGCTACATAAATGTCGTGAGCAAGGGCTATACGGTGTCGGAAGAAATTAAAGGCATTGACATGGCACTCATGCTTTCGCAGATGTTGAAGGAGGAGAATGACATTGACATCGAAGTCAACTCTGTTGTTAACGATGCCGTTTCGGTTCTTCTTGCTGGGATATACTCGGAAAGATGCCGTCTTGGACTAGTCCTTGGAACCGGTATTAACGCCTCGTTCTCAACTGGAGAGGAGGTGATTAACACAGAATTGTCCTTTTTTGGATGCTCCTTTTTACCAGCCTTGACAGCCAACTCCATTGATAGTACCATATACGCCGACTCAGATCGCGTGCCTGCCGATAATTACAACCGTTCCAACAATTTGGTTTATCAGCCGCTAGAGTACCTTACTTCCGGAAGATACTTGGGTGAAATGTTCAGATCTGCATTGGTGTTGGGAGTTTCCAGCGGAGATTTATTTGAGGGCCAGCAGAACCAGTTCTACGAAAGCGAGATACTTTCCACCCCTTACAAGCTACAAGGAGACATGGTGTCAGCCATTTCAGAATCAAACTTTGAGGATACAAGTTCACTATTCTCACACAGGTTTGGCCTTAAGCTTTGTCGGTCAGACTTTAATACTATACAAAAACTTATAGACGTGTTGATCGACCGTGCTGCCATTGTTGTGACCTCAATAATTCTTGCAAGTTACCAACTCATTAAGAGGTACCCAGTGGTGGACATTACTGCCGACAACGACGACGTCTGCAGGCTTGCTTACGTTGGATCTGTGATCCAGCATTATACCAAGTATAGGACCAAGATCGAGGACTGCTTGGAGAGATATCGTTACGTTTTTCATCTTCCTAGGTTTGAGGTCAAATCGATAAGACACTCAAGTCTACTAGGAGGTGCCGTTTCCGCTGCTGCCTTCATGAGGCTTAGTGAAGATGCTGAGTAGTTTTTTTTTTTGCTAGGGTATGCAGAGCTGGTGGACAGGCGCAGGATATCACAATGGTGACGTCAACCAGCTCTTAAGGATTTTAATTGCTTTTGAAAGCTACGTGCATGGTGTAAATGTTGAACAAAAATAAATTCAGAATCATACGGGTTGCTACCGTAGTCCGGGCTGGTTGTATCCGAGGACCAATTGATTTGGGACAGTAGTTTCCAGTTACGTAGTGTATCTGTATTTCCATGGACAATTCTTATTGCATTTCCATACCCCATATCTGGCTGTGTAGTGTGTCTGTCAACTTCGGCCTCTTCTTCTTACTCTAAGTCATCTAGATGTGAAAAAAGCTTCGGCATTTATCCACACATTAAGGCGCGGCTTCGGTTTTGGTTCCGATTTCGGTTTCGATTTCGATTTCGATTTCTGGATGTTGTTTCGACTTCACGTTTTTGGCTCCATTTCTTCTTGTTTTCACTTCCATAATCTGCAACATTTCGACTCTCTACACCACTCTCAAACCTAGTAGTTCAGTTATTGCTTTAATTTTAGTGCAGCTGCTTATCACCTGTGCAAAATGCAGTTCAACGACGCTATCTTTAATGACGTCGATGAAGCGCAGGATCTTTCTCGCCTAGGTTCAACTCCGGACAACGATTCATCCAATGTGGGGTCTAAAGTCAAGTCGGAGGAACTGAATTCTCCAGATGAGATGCCATTTCCCGAGGTTAGAGGCATCAGGACGTCGCATTACTCCAGCTTAGTTCCGTTGGAAGCATCAGGACTCTCGTATCAATCCATGATGCAGTTTCTTCAGCAGCCTTATCCGGCTTCCTTGAACGGTGAAAGGGCGGCCGAAGAGAACTGGTTTAACTTTCCATATTCTATCATGTCGCAGCCCCACTCTGTGGGGCTGACGCTCAACAGAATGGCATCTCCATATCAGCCAGAGAGTTCTAACGTAAACTCGGGACTAACCGAAAGCCTCGGGATATTGACACCTTCGGAACTCGGCTACTCCAACAATGCTAGCATTGGTGTCCAATCTTCCGACGCTATCATCGGCGGGACATCAGAACAGAGGCAACTTTCAAACAACATCCAACTGCAGCATAACACGCCTGGCAACGAGGCTTTCAAGAAGCAGGAGAGTGGAACAGTCGGCACATTGCCTACAGTACCGAATACAATACCGAAGTTGCAGAAGTCACTGAAATCTATCTCTTCAGAAGAAGAGCTTGAAAAGAAGGGCAGAAGCTTACTATTCTTTAGAACAACCAACCTTAACTTTGGATGCGTGCTCTTAACCTCGTCTGGAGCCTTGATAGACTTTAAGGCAGGTGGATCTCTTTTTGGCAGGTTTTATTTCAGCGCTGACACAGTCAACCAGGAAAACGTCATCATATCGTGCTATCGGCGGAACTTCATCATTCTGGATATCTATTTCATGTCTCAGGACTGTCCCGAGTACGTCCTTATCGATAATAAGAAGTACAAACTTTGTGACTTTAGAATTTCAGTGGCGGCAAGATCTAGTATAACTTCGGAAGCTGTCAACTTAGTTCCTTTGGACGTCAGGCAGTCACACATCACAAAGTTTCGGGATATTCCAACAACCACAGCCGTGTCACCTTCGGTGACAATACCTCCTTTTAAGGGCAAGCATGTGGTATCATTTAATCGGTTTCAATTTCAGAAGTCCACTGCAAATAACGGAAACAGTACTGTCAAAGAATATTACCAGCTGAACGTCGACGTTGAGCTTTTGCTTACCGATGGCACTACAAGAACGGCAGTTCCTTATAGACAGCTGACTTCAAATTTTATTAGCGTCAGAGGACGTAGCCCTTCGTTTTATGTCAGAAAAAAAGAGATTCTGATCACTAACAAGGGTCCAGTCTTTCCAGAGGTGATTGAACCATATGACCAGAGCCCAATACCATTAAATGCTAATAGCGAACTAATGAAGGTAGATGCACAAGCACCAGTACAAGCGCAAGCTCCATCGCTTTCACAAGCACAGTCTTCATCGCAAGTATTGCCTCAAGTTCAGGTGTCAGAGCACCACCAGGCACAAGAACACGTACAGACACGATTACAAGTACAGGTCCAGGGAAATGCATCATCACAAATATTGTCACAGGCTCAGGTACATTCGCAGTCGCAAACACATATGCCTTCACAACCACATCAGCTGAAGAAAGATCAGAGTGTGTCTATGACGGAAACGGGACAAGATGTCCAAGAAACTGTCAAGCATGATTCAGTGGCTACCTCACCAAATGGTGATAGTGATGCGTCCTCTAAAAGCAGATATACATACTTTCCCATCGGTTCCAATTACTACTTACCGCCAATTAGACCATACTATTTGCCCCACATCGCAGCTCATCGAGAGGTGAGGATAGACAGATTCAGAAAGAACAGGAATCTGACTGGATCATCAAACTACAACTTTTTCACGAAACAGGTGAATTAGCGGATGAAAAACTGGATATTAGTCAACCAATATTAATGAATATACATCTCAATATACTAATAAAGTCGCGCCTCTAAAATAAATTTATTATATATATACTCTGAAGGTGATAGATGACCACAAGTACTGAACGCTCAGTTATCACAATCTGGAGTGGTACTCGTCGAAAACCTTATTACCAAGCTTGTAGACTTGCTTGACAATTCCGTTCTCATCCAATACACACAGATCGGCATCGTAGTTCACCTTCAAGAAACCTTTATGGTCATCCACACCGACACACGTGGCAGGATTATTGGTAATGCACTTTACTGCTTCAGCAAGAGTCACATCACACCATGCCATCATGTTTCTCATGCAGTGTGCTAATTCTGTGGCCGAACCGGCAATGGTGTCGGTACCTTTCAAGTTCAAAAGCTGACCTTGCTTGACAACAAATCTATCTTCCCATGGATATTCACCATCTGGAAGCCCCAGTAGGTTCATCGCATCTGTCACAAGACAGAACTTGTCCTTATTAATCTTGTATGACAAGTTAACAAATGTAGGGTCAATATGGTAGCCATCTGCGATTATTCCAAAGAACGGAGCTAGCTTATTGTCTTGCAAGCCCTCAAGTCCAAATGGACCAGGACTTCTATGATGAGGCTGTCTCATGGCATTGAACATATGGGTAATCATGGTGGCACCCTTTTCTACAGCAGCCTTGCTTTGCTCTAATGTAGCGTTGGTGTGACCAATCGAGTAGACCACATTATTAGCTGGAATTTCCGGAATGAGATCTAGGAAACCTTCAAGCTCGGGAGCTGCAGTAAGAATCTTCATATACTGAAAATTGGACTTTCCTCCATACACTCCGTAGAATTCCTGCTTTGTTTTCGGACTCTTGAGGTTTCTCTCATCGTGGCATCCTTTCTTGTACTTGGAGATGATCGGACCTTCACAATGGGCGCCTAAGCTCTCAGCTCTGTCGGAAGCACGCTCATTTCCGATTAGCGGAAGCACCTTGCAGTAGTTTTCGACAGTTGAAGTAATCATTGTAGGACAGATTGCTGTTGTTCCAGTTTTCACGAGTCGTCTCAAGCATTTGTCGTAGCCCGATCTGTATTCCTCGGCGCTAGTGTAGTGTGAGAAATCAAAGCCAAAGCATCCGTTAATCTGCACATCTATGAAGCCAGGTGCCAGAATAAGGCCATGGAGATCTATCACTTGATCTACTGAAGATGTTGGACTCACTATTTTCCCTGATTTTGTACAGACGTATAGGTCACCGCTGGTAATCCTACCCTCATCACAAAGCTTACAATTGGTGAACTTAATTATCGACATGCTGAACTTTTCTCTCTAGCTGCTTTCTCTGTTTTTCCCGGTGACAAGCAGGCTTGCCGATCCCAAACAAAACCGTATTTTTCACATGGCCCCCATATATACGGTTTTGTAGGCCGGGTGTCCTATGGTCTAATCTTAGCACCAAATTACTGAGAGCCACAAGCATTAGTGCTTTTGCAACATCGACCCTCCAAAATTGCAACATCCCAAACCGCGGTGCGCCAGCGCGGCGTGCCACAGGCAGCAAATTTGGTTGACGACTTAGGTTCATCTACACCCCCAAATAGCCCGATAACGCACCCTGATATTGCTGTGCATGTTACAATCTTGTTGCATAAGTAAATCTCCGACTTTCTTGTCCTTGACTGTCACATTTATTGAAACCTGCTTAGACCGGTCTGCTGCTCCATTTTCCTGTTAGGCATTGCGTTTTTGATCACTTCATTTCTGTGCGTTAAGCAGCCTCACCATCTTTCGATGTGATATGGCTTCCTCTTCCGAAAATCAACTTAGAGAAAACGTTGCTCGCCGCAATAATGGGTCAGATTCAATAGTCACCGACTGTGTCGGCAAGATGCTTATTGCTGGCTTCGAAGGTTACGAGGTTACACCAAATTCACAGGCAGAGAAGCTCATCCGTATTCATCGAGTACACTCATTCATTCTTGGCACCAAAAACTTTGTCAATGTGCCTCAGATGAAGAGGCTGATCCAGTCTCTTCAGGACCTTGCCAAAGCCGAGAATTACGACTATCCGCTTCTAATAGCCGTGGACCAGGAGTTGGGATGTTGCAATTCCATGTACGACAAAGATCTCCTCACCCAGTTTCCTGGGTCCAGTGGACTTGCTGCCACCAATGATCTGCGACTTATCTATCAGGTGGGACAAGCTGTTGGCACAGAGCTTCGTGCCATAGGATTCAGTCTTTACATGGGCCCGGTGCTCGACATTGTTCCTCGCATGGCAAATCAGCTAATTGGAATCCGATCCTTTGGTTCCACCGTAGAAGACGTTACCAAGTACGCAGGAGCCTTTGCCAGGGGCCTAAAGAGCACTGGAATCTTGCTATGTGCAAAACACTTTCCTGGTATGGGTTCTTCGTTTGTCGACAATCTTTTAGAGCTACCGATGATGCTAGAAACGATAGAACAGTTGGAGTGTAACAACATCTTACCCTTTAGAACGCTCATGAAAGAAGGTCTTGTTGACGCTATCCATGCAAGTGGTGTGGCTGTTCCCAACATAGCTCCCAACGAAATTCACGCCTGCCTTTCTCCTCAGGTTATCAAGAATTTGCTACGGCGGAAGTGCAATTTCGACGGACTGGCTATATCAGAGTGTTTAGAGCTCGAAGCTCTTTGCAAGAACATCGGGTTGGGCCAGGGCGCCGTTTTATCTATTCTTTATGCTGGATGTGACATGGTCATGGTCTGTAACGACTACTCGTATCAGCTGGAGGCGCTAGTGTCGCTTCGGGAAGCCTATGAGTCGGGAAATGACGTTACTCCATTCAATAAGGCAATAAGTCGAATTGATACCATTCTCTCTCAGTTAGAGTGGACTCCTTCAACCATTTTAACGGCTGATATACTGAAAAAACATCGCTTTCTGTCAGAGCGAGCATACAGAAAGTCAATTACTCTTGTTAGAGACAAGCAAGAAGCGTTACCAATAAGTAGGTATTTCCTACCAAACCAACAGAATAATATCCTACTATTGACGCCTCTACTTAGTGAGATATATCCTAGATCCCACAATCATTCGAAGGACAAGACTCTCCGTCCTGGAGAGTACACCTTTAGAGAACTTGGAGAGCGTCTCGCACATTATGATGAAGAGTTGGACTATGATGTTTTACACACTTCCTATACAGCAAATGGTTTAACAGCACAGCAGGAAAAGCTTATAGATAGCTCAAAATTAGTGATATTGGTCTGCGCAGAGGCCAGTAGATACATGTTTCAAATAGGCATAGCCAAATATGTCAGTCTTCTTTGCGGCGGGTACCGCAAGCTTGATGGCTTTATAGGGAAGCCTTTAATAATCATTGCCGTTACTTCACCGTATGATTTCCTGTATCAGAAGGCTATTGCTCCTTCATATATTTGCACATTTGATTACACGGTCGAAGCCTTGATGAACATACCTGCTCTCCTTTTTGGAGATTTTGTGCCTACTGGAAGTATCCCCAGCAGAACCAGGCTCACAACTTATAGTTCATTAGAAAACGACTCTAAGATAAGCACTCTTTCTGAATTTTTGTTTACCCCCAAAGATTCCCCAAACGAGGTCAGAGAGACTCCAGTGGACGAAGAGACCACCGACTGCTTGTCAGATGATTTAGAAAGTACGAAACCAAAAAGGAAGGGTGATAATTTACTTACGAAATATGAAAGAAGCTTGAAAAGACACAGAAAGCTAAGTAAACCATGGCTAGTTGAAGACTTCGACTTATCACGCGACTGCACCAACTGTATTATACTTTTGAAGAATTCTGGGAGTTCTGAACTTGAGATACCATTTGATGGTGAGTATCTAAAAAGACTACGTGCACTTTTACAGGAGAATCAAGATGTGTGTAAGATTTTTGTGGTGAGAAACTCGACGACGAATGCTTTGCTGGGTGCAATATTTACATGGATAGACGAAATCACTGGAAATGGATCGATAGTATATGTTGTTGTGGATAAAATGAAAAGAAGACAGTCGATTGGTACAGCGTTGCATCAAAGAGCTTTACACTATTTGGTTTTAAAAGGCTGCAAAACCATAACTTTGGGAACCGACTTTCCTTTTGTCAATTGTTTCAACCTGTCGCTATCTAGGGAGCTTTCTAAAAGCTGGAACAAAAAGGACTATGAAAAGAACTCCAGCCCCTCAGTTCGTCAAATATTATATTTTGTGCACTCTAATGGATGGCATAATGGTTTAAAGGTTGCACCAAAATTCATTCTTTCAGTAAACGTCAACACTTGGAAACTATCGAAAGGTCTTAAAAAACAGATTAGTTTGTTATGTGTTAACCTTGCTGTGGCAACAAATGTTGATGAAGTGATGAACTTTGTAAGACAGAATAATTCCGGCCAGGATAGGACTCAACAGACATCCTTACAGCTTTACTCTACTGCTCTCTCGTACATATCCGAGGAAAGGAAGAATGGCCTCAGAAATACGTTCGTCTTGAGGATACTGTCAGGGCAATCAGGTTCCATGGTCGGAACAGTTCTCATGTTTAATGCCAAATCAATGCTTTCTCATCTCTTTCCATGTTTATTCCCCCCACGTAATAAAAAAACAAGTTCTAATTGGGTATTTTCTGAGGGGCTGATCGATTCCGGATACGATAACCTTAAAAATGTTTTGACCTTTGGGGTAGTTAGTGCCAGTGCTAAATTTTGCGAGGCAAGGAAAGTTGATAGAATGCTGGCAATCTGTCCGGAGGCATTGGATAGAAAACCATTATTGGATAGTGGAGGGGAGATATTTTGTGAATATTATCCGGTATGGGCTATCAGAGACCAGCTTAGGTAGTGGAAATTGAAATACAACAAACCATTATACCGCGGCAGTTCAATGAGATCAGGAAATGAGAAGCGCTAGAAATTGGAATTTATATGGAGGACTTAAGTCCGGCTGGCTTAGGCTTTTTTTTACTACTTGCAGATCTATATGTAATATCGGAAAAGATAGTCTCTAATCGCTAGCTAATATTTTAATTTGGGAAATCCATCCATAGATAGAGAAGATAGTCCTTGTAACCAGGGCCAAATGTACTGGTGACTAACCGATAAGATATCATTAGCCGTTTACGGCAATAATAAAAAATGTAACAGTGCGACATTGTCACTGTAGCCACGAAGGAAATGTTTTGCACACATTGGAACCAACGTTTTCCATAAAGTAGCTAATTGCTTATTCAAACCTTAGTCTTAATTTGTAACATGTTGGCGTCACCTTTGTAGATCATATCAGCCGAATTTACTCCTGCATAAATATCAGATGCTATCTACCGGAAAATTACCGGCGTATAGCCGATCCAAGGAAATAATTGAGCAAGATTGCAATTGCTTCTATGGGGTTTAGAAACTATCTTCTTAAGGAGGTGTTGCAAATGGACAAGAAACTCTTGGATATTCACCACTTTTAAGGTTACTACATTTCATTTGCGAAATACTACTTGCCGATCAGTAATTCAGATGGAAGAACTCCAGTTACCCTTCTATTACAGCTTAGCATTTCCAAAGTTTGTTGTTTTTTGGTGACTTAACCACACAGAGGGCTTTTAACTCTTACCAAGGAGTTCCGCCCTTAGAATTCAGTCTCGGAATCAAGTTGCCCAGTGACTACACTAGGAAAATGAGTGCTTTGAACAGAAGATTTCCGGGCTCCAGCTGTCGCATTTACTCTCTTATAATTGAAAAACTTCGAGCCAAAAAAAAAAAAACGATAAATCAGACTCTAAGATCAGATTGGTAATCCTATTTCTTGGTACCGATGATGCTGCAAGTTCAGCCTCCCCCGAAAGTGTTTCTCTAAAGGAATTTCAACCAATATGCGACATTTTGTCGGATAGTCTGTAAAAAGAAATATAAATCTCGTTCTTATATGCACAACTCACCATCATGCCGATATGTTTGATAGATTACGCCCACAAAAACCTAAACTTTCGAGATCTAATGAGTCAAATTTGGAATACGAGACGGTTGTCAGAAAGATAGCACACAATTCCGGCGTTTCATATACAGACTTTTTCGAAAGGTTTGATAGGAAGGATCTCAAGAATTGTACATGGATATAATTTACTTCAACTCCAAAGGTTACAAAATAATGTACGAATGTCTTAGAGAATGCATCAAACAGAGTTTCCGGGCGTATGAACTTCCAAATATGAGGAGGGTGCTACAATCCTGAACCGATTTTAATGCCGAAAAAATCAAACAGTTAAAAGTACCAAACAGTTATCACGCGCGATTCAGGTGTAGCAAAGTAGTAACATCTAATAAAGACCTTTTTCTTTCAGTGCCTGCGTAACATCTCTCACCCAAGTGGTGGTTTTCTAATACGAATCCTTGTTGTAGAAATATTCCGAGAGAGATGCAGTCCAACTTTGTATTAAATGGAGAGTTGTAAGGATAGATAAACTAGATGTAGGTTACAAAAGATTTGGACAAAACTAAAACCATGAAACACTGCGTCTAATCGTAGAAGCCGATCATTTTTGTCAGGCCACCTCCAGTGATGCATGATAAGGGACACATAAAATGAACTACACTGCTTATCTTAAATTACAGACATTTTTCCGTTAATTGAAAAAAAAATATTGTTATCACAGGAGCAATTCCAAAAGGGGAAATGCCATAGCATTTCGCACAAATTTTTTGCAACATGTCGAAGCGTGCACTTCTGTTTTTGAATTACAGTGCAACATCACCGGAGTCAGGTGGCTTTTCACCTACGTTGGTTTCTATAATTGCTTGTAGTGAAAAATAGCCTGGAATAGAGTAGAGTTTTAAATAGAAGACTGTTTCCGATCCGATAACCCTCCTTATATAGACATTTCTCATCAGCGTAGAAGTGCTATAATATCAGCGACAATTATGTAAGTCAGTTTCAGGTATGATTTCTGGATAGAAACTAATCAGTTATATAGGCAACTTACACTTTTTGACTCAGCGGAGGAGGCCTCTAGAAAGGTTGCAGATCACATTGTTGACCTCATCAACTCGTTTAAACCAACTTCTTCAAAGCCATTTGTTATAGGATTTCCAACTGGATCTTCTCCGTTGCTTGTTTATCAGAAGTTGATAGAACATTATAAAAACGGGGAAGTCGATTTTTCTAATGTTGTAAGCTTTAATATGGATGAATATTACACCCTTTCCCCGGAAGATCCACAGTCCTATCATTATTTTATGTACTCAAATTTTTTCGATCATGTCAACTTCAAACCGGAGAACATTAACATTTTGGACGGGCTTGCAAGTGATTGGAAAAGTGAGTGCGAAAGATATGAAGGAAAGATCAAATCATATGGCAAAATAAACTTCTTTATGGGAGGTATGGGACCTGAGGGACATCTTGCATTCAATGAGATGGGATCTTCCAAAGACAGTAAGACCAGAAAAGTGTCACTTGTACCATCTACTCTGAAAGCCAATTCTCGTTTCTTCAATAACGATCCGGAAAAAGTTCCGAAATATGCACTCACAATCGGAATATCAACGCTTTTAGATAACTCCGAAGAGATATGCATTCTTGTTTTTGGAAAAAAGAAAAGACATGCTTTGCTTGACACTTTGACCACCAAACCGACATCCTCAATTCCATCGACTTTCTTGAAATCACACCCCAATACTTATATTGTGGCAGATTATGAGGCAATAGAGGGAGATAAAACTATTTCAAAAATTTAATAATTGGAAGACCCGTACCTTTGGGATCATGCTCATCGTAAAAAAGGTTACCGATTGCCGAATACAGAACAAAAAGGAAACATATAAGGAGAAAACTTCTATAACTACATAAAGTAAAGGCAAATATCTGATGATCGTACCGTACCATGCGATCAGTTTGTAGGTGCACAATTAAGAGCAGGATATCTGAGAAAAGAAGCTTGCAAACTGAATTAGTCATTAAAATTTAGGAAATAATTTATCCGTACCTTGGACCGATTTTTGCTGAAACTAGGAACTATTTTTTGAACAAAGCTCGGCAGAGACAATTAATTAGGAGATCCATCTACAAACTACTTCCAGACGCACAGCTCAAACTAAGTGCAGATTCATATCTGTGAGAACGAGAGTATCTCGTAAGTCAATAAAATGGTTTGGGAATATAATCACCATGCCCCTGAAAGAGTATATTGTTATATTAGCATACTATACTTGATAAGATATGTCACAACCACATACTGGGTATTTCAGTTGAATCCTCAATCTGAATCTGGAGATGCTGCCACACGCAAAATGCCACAATGTTGATGCGTCCCTATGCAGCTGACATAGAGATGATATCCAATGCCTTATTAAACTCCAGACAGTATTTCGCAGCTTAAAAAGAGTTTCGGCCACAAGCTAGTGATATTATCAGAAATTGAACCAAACCAAGCTTGCCTTTTGGGTGAGTTCTTAGAGTAAACCAGAGAGAACCACTTTTGAGCGTAAGTCACACTGATCAGAAGAAGCCAGAAAATATGTACTGTTCGAAAGATAAATCACCGACACCGGGAAAAATGCAAATATGATGGATATTGGTATACAACCAAACTTTGTTATGATCTTACTTATAGTATAATATTGTGGTGATGGCTTCAATGGATTAAGAAGGGAGTATATTTTCATGCAAATACTCATAACTCATAGACAATTACTTGTCCAGCTTCCTAGTTGGCTACTCTGATATATATTATTGTTCCTGAAAAAAAGGCTGGAAAAGTATAACCTTCCCATTTCGATGCACACATTCCAGTTGAGGCAAATAATAACCCTGACAGTGCTCCTGAAAACACAGAAAATATCGGTGCAAAACTCAAAGAAATAAAGAGAATTTGGCCATCACTGATGATTATAGTACTTTCGAGTGCGGCCCCATTGATACTTCCAAAAATAGTGTAGGAAGAGAAGGTCTTGAAGCTAAAACAATTTAGCCGAACATTCATAGAATCCTCTTTCAACATACAAATTTATAGACATCACCAGCACGAAATATAGTGAAAAAAAACTAGTCCATTTATTTTAAGCTACACTGCCGTTCCTAGCACTACTTTAGTAATTAAAGATTAAAGATTTCATGACTAACTGCATCTGCGCATCGGATTTGGTGATTAGTTCTCCAAAAATAGATTCGAAATCAAATTGTACTACGCCTTCAGTGATATTTCAAAGTCTGAACCTGCTACCAGTTTAAGTAGGAAACCAGCATCCTCAAGTATGATCACCGACTTTGGAAAAAAGAAATGTGGGGCGAATAGGGATCCGTTTTTAGATTTGCTAGTAAGTTGTTTCCTTTAAATTGTAGGCCTTACATTGGCTCCTGCTTCTAATTATTAATCGACACGAGTATTAGGCACAATTTGAGCCGTACCCACCGAGCCAAAAGTGATTTGCATTATCATAAGTGTATCCCTGAGCCGGCACCATCCTTCACAGGTAAAGTAGGGAAATATGCAGCTGTTTTTGTTATCAATGGCTTAAAGCAAAAAGAGGCAGAGACAGCCGTACCAGGTGAAGTTCAATTAGTCCACCACTCTTCAGGTTCCCTTCCTTTCAAACTTTATGCGAAATCTGGGGCCCTATCTCGGAGAGCTGCCGTTGACTGTTCTTCAGTACGTTTCACTTGTGTGTAAGAGTGTGGGAAATCTAATTTTGGAAGTAGCACACATCATCGAAAAGAATAAATGAGAACAATGGCGACACACAGGCTTTTGCTGCTTCAGTGGGACTACCTCATTTCACCAGAGTATTAGGTAAGACGCAAAGAGGCTTGTCTCATAAAGATTCACCTCTGCGTGACTTTGATCTACAATCGACTGCATTGACAGTTCCCAAGGCTGAGCAACCAATCACACTGGGCAGCCATACGGCTGAGCTCGAGCCCCAGAAAATCATCGGAGTACGGCTTAACCACGTGTGTTATGCCATTTATCATAACAGTTCACGCATTGACGACTGACTGAAGGTGCTGGATTACAAGGGTCCCACTATACTGAGGTACTATCATTTTGTAAGTGTGTTTCAGCTGATGGTTTTGACCCTCCGTTATGTCACCACTGTTTCGCAACCTTGAGTCTAAGGGTGAGCGATGTAGACATGGCCAGCTCACTTTTTCTTGATCGGGAAACACTGCAGAGATCCTGTGCCGTTTCTTTTTCTGGTTTGGCTGCTTTAACTACTCGAAAGTTACCCCTCCCGCTCATCCACTTACAAATATATACAAATTCGTGTATATATACACACAAAAATAGAGATTACCAAAGGTCTCGACTTCGCGGACCCGTGGAAAAGCCCCATTTACCTGCAGCCAAAAGAAATAGAAAGTATCCTTGCATGCCTAATTCGGGAACAAGGCTACAGTCATGCTGCTTTCCATTCTGCGCCAAGGATGAACAAACGCTTTAATGCCGGAAGTCATCTTGCTTTTCCACTTCGAATAAATTCGATATATAAATAGTCCTCAACTTTCTCGACTTGAGTAACTGCCTAAGGCTTTGTATCATCGGATTACCACCCTTCATAATGTCTGTTGCCGATAGTAACATCGTTGTGGGCGGCCTTTATGACTCTCTATTCAACCAGTGCTATAACGGCTACTCAGGAGAGAACGGAGATACCAGAGTGAAATACAATTGTGGCTCACAGATCTGCTATGGACTCAGTCGTATTGACGTCACCGACTCCTTTTGTGCATGCTTACTCAACGGTACAAATAATAATGTCGAAATTACCAGTAGCTACATGAATGAAGGAACTGTGTGTGGATGTGTCAACAACCACCCAATCATGGGGGGTGTTGATTACTATTCTCAGTACACTTGTACCATTGGTGCCGAAGCATCTGTAGGATCAGGATCAGGCTCTGCCTTTTCTGTCTCTGACTCTGGATCTAGCGGTTCCTCTTCAAAAGCAGGCTCAGAACCAAAGCCTTCCGCTTCAAGCTCAGGAAAAGGAAGTGCTCCATCTTCCTCTGTCAGTTCTAATCAAAGCCAAGCAACCAATACTGCAGGTGTTAAATCATCTGACAGTGCCCTGAGCGTTACTTCCTCAAGTGCACATGAATCGATTGCAGCAGGCTCTTCAGAATCTGTACAGACCTCTTCTTCTTCTTTTTCTTCTCCAAGCTCTGCATCATCTAGCTCCTCATCATCCAAGGGAGCTGCAGCTAGAAACGGATTCAACAAAAAAAGCGGGGGCCTGGTTATTACCGCATTCTTGTTGCTTAACATAATAGCTCATTTCTAGAACATGCTCAGTTCCAGGTCAATTATATTTCGCAAATCGGTTTGCTTGCAAAACTTTTTTGCCGTCTCTTCAATATTACATATTAAACAACTGAGTTGGGTCTTCTTTATTTCCTCTTCTATTAATAAACATGCCACAATTTTTCTGTTTCAAAAGGACATATCATCATCCAGGGTATTACATGGTAGCCTGCATTCGATATCGGTAACCATACATGTACGAGGAGGAATACCTATAGAATATTAATGATGCATACTTTTCCTGTTATAAATTTAAAAAATCAGCTTTCTATATGAGCAATTTCACTGTTATAGTTAATTTTCTGTTTTATAAAGCAACGTAATTTCAAAGGAAACTGCTTATCGCAAAGAGCTTCAAAGACAGACTAACATGATACACCAATGATATATGTATATTAAGCCAAAAATCCTCAATCACATGATTCCTGTTTTTGGTACTTCTTGAATTTTCTTTCTTCCTAGGTTCCTGGCTTTGCTCCGAGAAAACATCGTGAAACCTAAGTTAATCATGAACGATAGTTGCTAATACAGCTTTTGAGTTATGCAAAGAAAGCATTAAGAAGCTAGCATTTTGAAAGAAAGAAGCCATCCTAATATTTCCATATTTTCCCCATCAATGTTGAAAAGCTTTTTGGGCTCCATTTTCGTAAACTAAATTACCTGCAACTCTCTCGCAAAAGCACAGCCCAGAACTTAATTTTATTCGGCCAAACTTCGGTCCAAACTGCCTAAGATCATAATGGATTTGCACCCGTCCAAAAAAGGTGTCGCCGCAATAAAATTTGGAAAACTAGACTCTTATCTTTTGTTATTGGAAGAAGTTGCTCGCATTTCACCAAATTTAGTATATATATAATTATAAATCACCGGAAGAAAAATGAAACGATACTTTTCAGATGGGAAGAGGCCATTGGTCGAATGCAAAGACTTATAAGCCAATGTACATATATTCATCTCAATAGAGCTATGACATATTTGAGATGACTGGCCTTCAAACTAGTCCAAAGTGTCCTGTGTGCTACCTAATGCTGAACGCGTTCTGCTACTATTAATGCCGTTTTGATCTCGACGATCGTGGCTTAACATGTTTCTTCCAGATAAAAAATGAGATGTGGCCATCATAAATATATTGCTTGTAATTGGTGTCGCACAATAATAATAGATGAATTTGTCAGCCACCGGATAGTGTGCGAAACACATTCGTCATCGCAGTCCAACTTGCTCTGAAGCTATATTTATCACAGTCTATTAAATCCAGAATTATTACACATACTGAGATCCAATTACTCCTATTTTCTCCCTGTTTGTTCACCCGTGGTGTTCGCCTGATTCTAGCAACGTCTTTCGAACCTGCCTATTTTTTTTTTTTTTTTTTTTTTTTTTAATTTTTTTTGACACCAAGATTCATTCAAATTCTTTAGCCGTACACGCGGCCCAGAAAAGCAATTATGGCCATTAATTAACTGCCACACTAAATTTTCAATTGGCTAAATGCCATCTGACAATCAAATTGCATGTGCCAAGAGGTGATATTATTAAAGCCAATGATTTCATCCTAAAACATTCACTGGATTTTCTTAAATATAGGGAGCTTTGGATTTGCTAGGGGAAGAAAGAAACAAACATATACTTTGAGCATGTCGTCAATTCGATCATCCCAAAATGGAAATTCTGTCGGAAAGTCTGAAGGTTTTGAAGTTACTCAAACAAGTAGCCACCACCGACAAAGAGATCTATCGGGTTATATTAAAAATGAAAAAGGGGAGGCATTTGTTGAGAACGGACTTAGAGCTGCAATCCATGACCGTCAGATTAATATAATTGCTCTTTGCGGAATCATTGGTCCCGGAATCTTAATCGGTGCTGGAGGTGCCTTAAGAGTTAGTGGTGGAGTAGGTTTGTTGGCTTTCATCCTTGTCGCTGTGCTTGTACTTTCTATGATGATGTGTATCGGTGAAATGAATGCAGTGCTAGACTCAAATTTTGGAGTCTTGGGGTCAAGGTTCGTTTCCAAAGGATTCGGTGCAACCCTATCGTTATTCTATGTGATCGTTTGGGTCACTGTCTTGATTGCTGAGTACACCAACTTAACCGGTTCAATGGATGCATTCACAGATAATGTTCCACAATGGGCCTGGGTGATAATATTCTGGAGTTTTTTTTCCGTTCTATCGTCTTTGAATGTCAGGTGGTACGGTGGATTGGAATACATATTGGGGTGGATCAAACTTGCCTTTCTTACAGGTTACTATGTCTTTGCCATTATTTATGCTGCTGGAGGTATGCAAGGTCACAAGCCGGATAATCCAATGGGAAAATACCCTCTTAACGGGGGATTCAAGGGTATTGCTAATGCTTTTGTGTACGCAGGTAATTCTACTCAGGAGTCGAGTCTATATCTATCGTTGCTTCTGAGGCAAGAAATCCAAGAAAAGCCATGCCAGAAGCTGTTAAAAGTACAGTTTTCCGCATATTTTTTGTCTATTTTGGTATTAGCATAGCCTACGGCATAACTGTTCCATACATATAATGACGAGTACTTAACAAGTGAGTCCAAGGTGTTAAAGTCGCCGATGACGATTGATCTTACTGAAGCAGGATGGAAAAATTCCAAATATTTTGTTGCATCTATGATCCTAATTACCTGCCTTTCTTCAATCAACTCAGCCATGTATGTTTCTAGTTGCGCATTATTCACATGGGCTGAGGAAGGTTTCGGACCGAAATTATTTGCCAAGGTGGATAGCAGAGGTGTGCCAATGATTGCTGTTCACTTTTGCCATGCCTTTGCCTTCCTATCTATCATGAGTTGGAAGTCAGGATCATCAGTGGCATATTCTTACATTGTTAACGTGTCTGGTGTTGCAGCCTTTAGTGTCTGAACATCTATTATTATTGTTCATATTCGTTTTAGAAGGGGTTGGGTAAAGCAAGGTTATTCACTATCAGCATTGCCATATAAGGCACCATTATTTCCATATTATGACTACATCGCATTAGCTCTAGTCATTCTTCTCACATTAGTTCAGGGCTGGACAGTGTTTAAACCCTTTGAATGGCGCCAATTTATCGATTCATACATTCTCTTGCCGCTTTTTTTTGTGTTTTGGGGAGGCTACGATTTGTATTTTGAGTCCAGAATTATCAAGAGTTTTGAAATGGACTTTGAGAGGGGCAGACGAAAAGACTTGGATGACGATCTTGAGATCGACTCATATCCAGCCGAAAGCATTGGAAAGCCGGCGAATATAATATGATAGTGCGAAGGCTGATTGATGTCTTATGTTGCATGCACGCAGAAATTTGTAATCCAAGAGGCTCATACAAATACTAAAAATCAACTTCTGAGGCTTAAATATAATAGTACTATACCACTTATAGAAAAAATTTCTGTTGAATTAGATATAGGATATATGTAAAGTGAGCCGCAAATACGGTTAAAGCAGCACGATATGACTAGAGATCGCACGCTATTGATACTACGGAAGAGTCGGAGCCTGCCATATCTGCTCTGCTCCTGAGAAAAAAGGAAAGTCGTAATAACCAAATGCTAGCGAAAAGTGTTTTATGCACAAAAATCATGTAATCGGATGAAAATGCTTATTATAAGTTTCACCAGGAAATAGTGAGCACCATTGTCCCTACGGCTATTAAAAATTTAGTTTACCTTACTAGGTTGCAGACATTTTACATCAGTAGGCATTCACACTTCAAAGTTTTCTTGATTTAGTATAATCTATTCTGCAGAAGATGTATGCTTGTGGTTGCATTAATGTAGCAAGTGATTCCATACCTTTAATAATGATTTCATACGATAGGACTTGAGGCGCTTTTTTATGTGGCGGTGACATCCATTATTTTCGAATAATCTAAACGTAGATGAGGCGTGAAAGCTAAAAACTTGTAGGTAAACTGAAATTCCCGTAATTCGGTTCAGGGTAGCAAGGCGTGTCTAGATGCTGTATCCAAATTCCTTTTTTTCTCTTGGCAACATGACGTGAAACCGTGATTCAGTTGACTGTATCTGAAAACACAAAGTGCCACAATGTATGGTTCTGCTGGTACATGACCTGACTTACCAGCCATGGATTTCTCGATAAGGTTGCAGCTTGTAGCACTTCAATAATGTAAAGTGTAAACTGCTTTTATTTCTCCTTTTATCCTTTTTTTTCTTTCTTCTTTAACTAATAGCACTTTAAAAAAAATAAAAAACCATAAATATCAAAACAAACCTTATATATTGCATAGATAATTTCCATGATGTCCACCTATGACCGATTCAACCGTCCAGATTCTTGGCCAAGGTCACTTTTACTGTCAGCCCTCGGAACATCGGCTTTTCATTCATTTTATCATTTGATATATACGGAGCTTAGATTAATAAAGACTTGACTAAAATAACCCACATTTGCGTTTGAGAGTCTGGCTTATTCAGTGCTGCTTTTAGCATATTGTTGCATAATGTTGGATGTAACATTACATGGAGAGGATACTTTTATACTTTGCCAGTCTGTCTAGAATTAACTCCGCTTGTAGCATTTATATCCAGGAAGGAACAAAGATAGCTTGTACTTTTCGTCATTCCGATCGTTGGTATTTTTTTCTCGTCCATAAACTTTACTTGTCTACGGAAACATAAATGCAAAGACCACAATGAAAATAATCACGTTGTCTTTCAGCATTTTGACTGCACCGCTTCTTCCAGACATCGTTTCAATATTCGTTTAACGGTTGTGGTACTTTCCTTATATCAAATCCATGTTTTTATGACGCCTCTTTTTGAAAGGCGGGTCAGCACCTCTATCTCTGTTATATATATATCCTTCTTTGCCGTTAGCCTATTCGATATGGGGAGATATACCTGCAATCCCGAAGATTTGAAGCGGTGGGAAGGAAGACGGAATTAAAGCTATCCTTGAATGAGAGAATTTGGAGAAGAAGCTCTTCCGGTATCTCTATTATCTACTAGTTTATATTAATCGCTTACTTTTAACTTTTTATGTAGTTCAAAAGGGTGCAGAGAAGTAGCGTTCTAGTTCAAAAAAAGCAGCTATTCCAAAGGGTGATTTCCAGTAGTGAGTGATACCAGGGCCAGAAAACTGGGCTCGAAAAATATGCACGCTAGAGAGAGGCAGAATTCGGCAAGGCACTAGAACGGTGCTGATTTGTACAAAAAAGCTTGGCAAAATTTCTACTTTTTGCTGTATCCCAAATTGTTTTAATTTTACACAGCTCCACCCACCACCCCATACGGACGCAAGTTGCATCGCCGCCTAAGATCTAAAAAACGGCTGCATCCAGGTCACACAAATCCAGGCCCAGTTATCAGTAGACTCACGGCGCTAAGTGCAAGATAATTGAAAGCTCACGTGACGAGACTTTTTGCCCAGTTCTCAAAGGTGATTTATTATTTGTGAGGGTGATAAGGATTGTTTCTGGTATTTCCTGCTCCTTTTCGAATAGACCAAGGCATGAGATTCCATTCGATAATTCCCGGGTCCTTACAGTCTAAGAAGGCTGAAGTTGGTAGCCCCAGGCGAAGAAAGCGGTCCAAGCATGGCTGCATCAACTGCAGACGACGAAAGAAGAAGTGTGATGAGATCAAGCCTATATGTACGAGCTGCCTAAAGCGTCATCTGGTTTGCATATATCAGGATCCACAGGAGAGCAGAGGATCAAAAAGAAGTAACAAACCCAGTAGTGGAGAGAGTCATTCAAAGAGCGTATTGGCAGCAACGGTTAGCAGTGAAGACTTTGCCGAGATCTGCAACGAAATCTCCAAGCCTAATTCCGGATTTGCCGAAAGCATGGCCACAGTATCTAGCGGCAGCACAGTTTCTTTGGAAGCTCTTATCAATGATCTGACATCTTTCGTTGGAGACTCTGCTCTTGCTGCTAACCAGTTAGCTCTTGAACAGTACCAAGGGAAGACGCAAATTACATCACCTGAAAAGGTTCCTCTAGATCCGGAACTTCTTATTTCTCTATGTGAAGATGATCCAGCACTGTGCTCTGTGCTATCCCCGAGAGAGAACATAAGCAGTTCGTATAATCAGTCGCTTATGAAATCGATACCGCCATCAATAAACCTTGATTTCCCTGTCAAACTCACAGAAGAGGAATTCAAATACTTTGAATTCTACTGCAGGAAGATCCTTCCCGAGCAGTCCATACTGCCACAGGAGCTCAACTACTATTCTAAAATATACATACCCATGGCATTTAGAGACAAGGAGATCCTTTATGCTTTGATTGGCTGGGGATGTAGACTCTGCAAAAATGGGAACTTGAGTTACCAAGTAGAGAATAAAGAGGCTGATAACTACATAAGTTATGCCCAATGTCTTCTAGAGAAAAGCACCCAGAAACTAGATCATGACGGATTTAGAACCAATTTTGCTTGCTATATGCTTTTGGTTTGTATGGAAATTTCTTACGGAGACACCGATCAATGGGCAGACTACTTTACCAAGTGTTTTAAAATGATTAGTCGGATGCCGGGTGAATTCAAATATCTACTTAAGCAATCATCTGCTGAAGAGACTTTATTGGCAGAGAATTTTGCATATTTTGATGTTTTAGCATCACAGTCAAACGAGAATGGAACGTTTTTTCCCATATCCGATTACCAGGAGGTCTTCTTGCATGAAAATGAAGTTCATGATCCATTGCAAGGCTGTATCCACCCTATTATTATTCTAATTGGAGAGATTGTCAGCTTACTTGTGGAAAGCAATGCCTTGAAAGTAAGTAACGACTTCTCAGAATGCTATCTTTTTGAACTTCAGAGTGCCTATTTACAACGATGCGAAGATTTGGATCGTAAAATCAAGTTTGCTCACCCTGATATAGCGTGCATTCAGTCTTTGAAATCGAGTAAGGATTTGGAAAACCACCTTACCTTATTTGAGGCCTATCAGCTTTCAGCGCAAATCTATCTTAGGCAAGTTATAAGAAATCTTCCTCCTATAGTTCCGGAAATGAGGCTTTTGCAGTACAATTTGAGAGAAGATCTGAGAATTCTATTGTCTTGCAAGAATTTACAGAAAAGTCTTGCATTTCCTATGCTTCTATTGGGCTCGAACACCGTCTCGGAGGCAGACCGATCAGAGGTGAAAAGCATGCTTAACATGCTAATACAAAACTGTGGGTACCTAAGCGGCTACCAGAAATTACTTATTGTCGTTGAGCGCATTTGGGAACTTAATATGGGAGGTAAAATTTATGTTGACTGGTTCAAGATAACAAAGAGTTTGGGATGGAGACTAAATTTGGGCAGGTAAAAGCAATATTATTTGCGGGAACTTAATTTCAAATTTTGATAAGTTAAAGCTAGATAGTAGAAAGAAATACAGCTATGGTAGAATACGTATATCTTATAAATTCTGAACTTGGGATGTGGGGGTCTTCTTCTCGGCCATAGACGACTCTTCCTCAGGGGTATTTGGCATGACTTCAACATTCCCTTCAAATTCAACATTGTCGATAGCTGATCCATGATTGTCATCCAAGTCAGCACGTCTTCCTGTAAGGAAGTCCATATCCTTATATTTGATTAGGCCTAGCTTCTTGTAACGGAACTTATCGTAGCAGAACCAACAGATTGGAAAGAGTGGTAATAAAATGTATCCATCGATGAACGTCTTGTAATCAAACGGCTTGAAGCAAGACCAACTTTGAACTAGCGTGAGAAGAACACCAATTACAATACCGATAATATTGGCCCAAGGGAAGAAGTAAGCTTTATATGGAAGAACGTCTGTTGAAATTCCCTGAGCTTTCATTCCGTACCTGAATCTAATATGGATTACAGAAATCGAAGTCCAAACCATAAAGCAAGCGACACCAGAAACTGACACGATGTATGAATATGCAACTGAAGATCCTGAAGACATGGACATAATGGAAAGGAAACCGAATAAGTGACATGTATGAATTGCTACCCATGGGATTCCACGCTTAGTGGTTTTGGTAAATATCTTAGGAGCATTACCTTCTTTTGCTAGGGTGTATAGCGATCTGGAGGAGAAATAAATGGCCGTATTGATTGAGGAAAAGCAAGTGAGCCAAACCATGGTCGTGACAAAGTATTTGGAACCGGACCAACCAGCCTGAGTCATTGCAATAGTCATGGGAGATCTCATAACTTGTCCAGCGTTCAATGCACTATCATAGTAAGGAACAGTGATACCATAAAAGATACTGAGACCAAAGTAAACGTAGAAGACACGGAAAATGGTATTCTTGACAGCAACAGGTATAGCCTTCCTTGGATTTCTTGCTTCTGCAGCGATGATAGAAACACCTTCAATACCAGCGTAGAAAACACCTGCATACACAAAAGAGTTTGCAATTCCCTTAAATCCACCATTCAATGGTGCGTCCTTAAAGTAATTATCCGGCTTATGATTCTTGATACCACCGGCAGCATAGATTATAGCAAACAAGTAGAATCCACTCAAGAAGGCTAGCTTTAAGAAACCGAGGATGTACTCCGCTTCACCCCACCAACTGACGTTAAGAGTTTGGAATATAGTGAACACAAACCAGAAGATGAGATACCAACCATAGATAGGGATACTACCGGTGTAGGATTCCATTGCGGAGGTCAAAGAAGTGTACTCTGCGATGGTATTAGTGATCCATATGATGACATAATAGACACCTATCGTAGCCCCGAAACCCTTAGACACAAACCTACTTCCCAATAGAGCAAAATTTTGGTCCAGATAGGAGTTCATCTCACCAATAGAACTCATCATTGAGAGAACTAGGATACCGACGATGGCGAATCCAGCCAATAGACCAGCAGGACCAGATGCAGCCAAAGCTGTACCCATACCGAGGAACACACCAGGACCAATAAGACCGCACAATGCAATAAGGTTGATCATTCGGTTCTTAAGGCCGGCTTTAAGTCCACTGTTCAGAATAACATCACCCGCCTCATTTCTGTGATAGGCACTATCAAGTGTAGATAGTCTGCTCTGCGAGACAATTGGGTCAATCATGGCTATAAAATTTTCAGAAGATGCCAAACAGGAATAATAGTCCGAAAAAAGCTTCTACAAAGGTCGATTTGAGAGTGAATTATTGGACAGAGGTACCCCATTAAATACCACGAGTCCAACGATAGAAATAAAGATATCTTATTGTAATTCCACCCGAAAGATAAGGGCAGAAAAGATTAGATACGCAGTGACATTGCCGACGGTGGAAATAGATGATGACGGCATCAGATAACTAGCCAAAGAAGTCAAAGAAGCTGAAACTTGCCTACTCTACCGAAACTATCACAAGATACTGTCGGATACTCTTCGAAAACCAATTAAATGTACCTCACATACACGGCTTTAACGCCGACCTTCTACATGGAAACGTTAATTCTATTGGCTGAGAGCGCTTAAGCGACACAAAAAAAATCCCTTGGCGCATGCGCACCGATAAGGAAGCTCCATGATCTGCCGCCAAGCGATAACATGGTGGAATGTGATCCAATGGCAACCAAGGATGAATATAGGCTGTTTGTAGGTAAAAATAAAATTTCTAAAATGTGTAAATCATTTAAGAACAAAAACCCATTCACTCATTCTACTTTTCTCTCGTTTCACATTTACCATTAGGATAGAATCTAGTATGACCGTTAACCAGGATATAGAAGAGCGCTTCGAAGCTCTTACTAAGACGGTTCCCATCGCAGACTGCCACAATGACTTCCCATATAATTGTAGAGCACAACTTCACTACGAGCTTCATGGATCGGACTGGAAATTGGACTTCAACTCGGTCTTAAATTCGCATACCGATCTTGTTAAGATGATCAAGGGACATGTCGGTGTCCAGTTTTTCAGCTGCTGGATCGAGTGCAAGGATGATTACTTGTCTGAAGATTTCAACAAGCCAACAACAGTTGTACGTGACACTCTTGAGCAGATCGATTTTATTAAGAGACTCTGCAGAGATTACCCCGAGCACTTGAACTTTGTTCACACTGCAGATGAGGCATATCACAAATTCCTTGAGGGGAAAAGTCAGAAAATATCGGTATCATTGGGTGTTGAGGGTTTACATCAAGTTGATTTATCTCTTGCTGTTCTAAGACAGTACCATGAACTTGGTGTCCGCTACATTACGCTAACACACAATTGCGATAACCCATTTGCTACAGCTGCTTCTTCTATTGCTGCAGGAAAGCCGGATAAGGGATTATCCGATTACGGGGCTAAGTGCATCAAGGAGATGAACAGACTCGGAATGATAGTCGACCTAAGCCATGTCTCTCATAAAACAATGGTGGATGTTTTGAAAATCACCAAAGCACCTGTTTTATTTAGTCACTCTTCTGTGTATGCCCTAACACCTCACGAAAGAAATGTCAGAGACGATGTCTTAGAGATGGTGAAGAAAAATGGAGGTGTGGTATCAATTAATTTTTTCCCTACATTCATCAGACAAAAGGGTCATGATGAGGCTACCATTCAAGATGCTGCAAATCACGTTAAATATATTGTCGACAAAATCGGCTGGGATCATGTTGGAATCGGATCTGATTTCGACGGCATCCCACAAGGTCCAAAAGGCCTTGAAAACACATCTAAGTATCCAGATCTTGTGAAACTGGTCTGGGAGAGAACTGGCGCGACGGAAGCACAGGTAGCCAAGTTCATGGGAATGAATGTCATTCGTGTCTGGAAAGAATGTGAAACCGTTTCTGCAGCTCTTAAAAAGAACGGGGAGCCTTTGGTCGAAGATAACTGGGCAGACAGAGAGTGGGTTTTGCCTGAATACTCAAAGGAATTTCCGGAAATTTTTGCTGGATCCAGAAATCTGCATAAAAATATTTACCAGAATCGCGATAAGCTTGACAATAACTAAGAGTAATAATTTATGACGACAATTTTCGATTACTATCAAGGCGTTTAATTTGAGACTCATTCAAGTTTAGCAGCAGCTTATTGATCCTGATTATTTAAATATATCCTTTAGAACAGATAAAACTCAAATTTATTTTTGCCATCTATTCTTGTAGCTTCAAGCTTCAACTGGTACTATACTATATATTAAACGGGGTCATGAAATAATTTAATGTCTTGAATATGGCTCTATCGTTTTCAGATGCAAGCATACCCAATTATATTCTACTATTTTTGTCTTCAAATTTGTACCTGGTACAAAAATAAGCTGCATGATACACTAAAAAAAAGAGTGCAAAAATTTCCAGTACATAAATATAAAATTTAAAAAGCGACAAAATATTCCTGCAAGTTGTTTTGCTGACACCATTTCTTAACTGCATTGTTCATCGGTGGCGGACCACAAGCAAGAATCAAGAACTCTCCCGCTTTGTAACCATGTACGTATTTCCCCAACTGTTCGTCTGTAATATATCCCGTGAGACCTGTCCAACCTTTTGGAAATGTAGCTAATGCATAGTCAACAGAAAGAAGTGACGGATACGTTTTGATGTATTTGTCCAGCTCTTCTTTCAAAAGAATATCGGCAATTGTCCTGTTACCGTAGTATAATTTAATTGATGTTTTATCATCTCCTTTGTGGGAAAGAATCTCATGCAAAATTTGATAATTGGGAGTGATTCCCGAACCACCGGACACCATTATAAGATGTTTCACGTTAAATGTCTTCTTACAGTAAGAACATTCGCCATTTCCAAGGTACTCAAAGTCCCCAACCGGTCCTTTGACCTCAACGTGATCACCCTCCTTTAAGTCCTCAAGCATGACTGTCATCTTACCACCAGCAAAATTTTCTGTCGGGAAGTAAACCTTGACCAAAATGTCTAGAACTCCTTTATTTCTGTTATCACTAATAGGGGTGTATGCCCTCACGACATATTTATCATTGCTCGATTTCAATCTCAAAAAAATATGCGTACCAGTTGGAAGGCCAAGTTTCTGTTCTGGAGATTGAAGCTTGAAATGGAAAACTCTTGAATCCGGAGAAATGATTGTCTTTCCGGCGAATGTAACCTTTGCCCAGGATTTGGGATTTAGCAACACCTCAGGGATCGCTGAAGGGGCTTCAACACTAGTTTGGCTGTCATCGGTTGAGGCAAGCCTTCCTATGTTCATTGTTCTAAGAATCTTCTTTGCAGCCGTAGAATGAATTGATAGGAAATCATCGGTAACGTCACATCCAGCGGACATCAAAATTGCCTGCTCTCCACCAGGATGATCTTTCAAAAAAGCACCACCATTAAAAACTTGACCTTTTATAACGAACCAAGGATGAGTGGGTCGAGTACCATTTTTTTGAACGTCTTCCATTGTAAAAATTGTTTTTTGTTTGGCAAAGTCAGTGATTAATAGCAAGTCTTCGTCAACCTTATTCTTTTTCTTTGGTTTCTTCTTTTCGGAATCTCCTTCATCATCTTCTCCCCAGGTATTGTTGAGCAGGTCACCACCATTCTCCACCACGCGGTCCATCCAACCCCCTTTCTTGTTGGCAACAACGGGGTGTTCGAATCTCAACGTCTTTCCACCTTCCTCTTTAACAATAGCTACTCTATACCACCAATTGTTCGCCATTGAAGTAACATTCCAATACATGTTTCTTGGCTGAATGCACATCCTCTCATCCATTGCACGAACAACGATGTCCTTAGAATCCTTCAACTCTTTCATTGAAATTTTAAGACTCCAAAAGCACCAGCAGAGGCACGTCATCCTATCGCAGACGTTCACCAAGCCTCCAAAAAGCCTGAAATAGCCAGCTTCCCGATATCTGTCCTCTGGATAATCAATATCTGCTAACTTCCATGTCTTTCCTCTGTCAAGACTCAACTCTACCCTGCCCACTCTTACACATCCACCACTGTATGCAAACCCTGCCACTTCATAGTTTCCATCCTTGTCGACCGGTATTTTATCCTGGTTCTCCGGCTTGCAGATGACACTTTGAATATTGAGATCATATAGGGCATATCTTTCGTCCTTCCACCAACTCTCATCTGCCTTGGCCATTTCTGGAGTTACGGTTGTAGGCAAAACTTTGTTATCGAAATAGTGGTACCAATTTTCGGAAGGAGTTTCACTAACTACTATTTTTTTTATCCACTTCACGGATCTTCCACCAATCATTCCTGGTATCACAGCTCTTAGTGGGCTTCCATGATCTGGAGTGAGAAACTCTCCATTTTGCTTATAAGCAAGAATTACAGCTCGTTCAGGATCCATAACGTAGCTTAGCCTCACCGAGGTACCATAATGACCTTTTGCAGGAGTATCCAAGCCTTCCATTCTGACGTACCGAGCATTTCTATGAGGAACAGCTTTGGAAATTACATCTCCAAGCATGCATCCGGTCCATAAAGAAGTGGAAACCGCTCCAGAGCCCCAATTGAATCCAGCACTCTTCTTCACCATATTTTGCTCCTTACGCCTATTTCCGGCACACGACATAGTCACTGGATAGGTGTATATATCAAAATAGTCAATAATATCTTTTAACTTTAGTGTGTAAGGGTGATCAACTGCTCCAAAGATCTCAACCTCCCATTCTAAGATTTGTGGATCTATCCGGGGAACAGGACCATGGTTTCTAACATAATGTAGATTGACCGGTGTCAAGAAACCAGAGTCATATAGCAAGTCTAGTGGTGGTTCACTATTGAAAGGATGAACTCCTGTTAACCTGAGCATTCGAGGATCCCGAGCAACATGATTGTCCGAAGTTTTCAGATCAATTTCAAGGACCTTTTGAGGGAGCTCGCTGTCTCTCCGAACAGGGAATGGGAATTGTATTACATCTTTCAATCCTGGCCCTTCGAGACTCAATAGTTCGTTAGCAGATACCGTCATAACAGATAAATGAAAAAAATTGCTCTGCCAGTAGAAGAATAACAAAGCAGGTGCTTGCTAACTTATTAGCAGATGATACTAATCAAAAGAGAAAAAATCAGCATAAAAGCATATCTTCTTCATTTATTCTTTCGGGGTTTGATGTTTAAGCTCGTTATCATTGCTTTGTAAGTGACATATCCGAAAGCGTATATCTTCCAACCATCTTTCCTTTCTCGGCTACTGCACCTGCATTAAGCTTCACCTTTTTCCCCTCTGAAACGTGAGGCGGAGAATAAATCATTGTGTGGGTGAGGACAGTTTCACAGGAAGATCCGACAAGCGGAGAATATTGGAAACATCAAATTTTCTAGGAGACTCCCGTACTATGCGCTTCAGTAACTGCGGATGGAAATGGCAGGAAGCCAAATTTCGGCGAGCTATCGGAAGTGGACACCATCAGGGTAGCAGCAACCGAGAACTTCCGGAATGTGAAAGCTCACTGTTTACACCGTGCTCAAATGCTTGAAGTTACGAATGTTCTAATTATTAATGGCTAATCATGGGGGTTACAGTTACAAGATGATTGAAACTAAAAAAGCATGTCATTTCTTTCCCGCACTCTATCCTATTGCCTGTGCAAATAGAGACTTCACTTACTTTCTATGATGCAATCCCAATGAGCAGAAAAATAAATCGCATTGAATTAAGGATCTTATTAGAAGCTGCTGGATGGTCGGATAAAAAAGCTAAAATTGTAGGCATGCTGGGGGATATAGATAGCCCGAGGTAAGAAGTGAATTTTTTTTTCTAATATGCTAGTTAGAATTGTACATTTTGTTCGTTCCTGATTCTTGCTCTTCTTTAAGCATCATGGTTCTCGCGCCAAAAATCAAGGGGTAATTGCTACTTCTGCATATATAACATATTATTATTCATATAAACCCTATAAACTCTATATATGAAGCTGGAATGGTTTCGTGGATGTATAATTCATTTCTTTACCAGTCTAGCACCGAATTTTCACTTTTTCTCTCGGGAAGTTTGAATTTGTACTTCACATCAACCTTCTTAAATGTGGCCTTTTCTGTTTCGTCGGCTTTCACTTTCCATTTTGAAGTTCCAAGCACTTCGTTGAGTTCTGAAGTAGGAGGCAACAAGACATAGATATCACCGTCCAGCTCTTTTGTTGGAAAGGTTGCTATTGAAAGTTCTGAATCGTTAATACATTTTCCTGTCTTTAAAGAATAATTTCTCTTATGCATTGGACAGGAAATGTAGTCTACTTTATCCTTACCTTCACCCAAAATGCCTCTGCTTAACACAAATGCTCTTTTATGGCTGCACATGTTCTGAGTACAGAACACTTTCCCCTTATTGTTGCGGAATAGAGCTAATTGTGTCTCGCCAATTAAAATATCAGCACTAGAACCAGCATATTCGACAGGTAGATCACTTGTTTTACAAACTGGTTGCCACTTTGTTGAGGACCACACGATTTCGTTGAAATTCTTCTTGGCCGACAGTTCGGGCCAAAGGGCAGGTCTTGGCTGACCTCTTTCGTAGACAATTTCAACTGTTTCTTGGACTGCATCTGAATTTAAAAATTGCTTAAAGTTTGCTGTTTGTGGCTCTGCTTTCAAAGCTCTTCCCCATTCGTCGTAATACCCAGACACTAGTTTCTGCATTTGATCCTCTAAGTCTTTTGCAATACCAAGTTTGTCCCTCACAACCACATCTTTCAAGTACTCGATACCGCCATCCATATTTTCAAGCCATCTGGCAGTTCTCTGAAGGCGATCAGCTGTTCTAATATAGAACATAAGGAACCTATCCAAAAGTTGGATGACCTCATCAGGTCTGACATTGGCAGCTAATAGCTGTGCATGGGCAGGCTTCATACCACCATTTCCTCCAACGTACACATTGAAACCGTCCTGAACAGCACACAATCCGAAATCTTTTGAATGGAACTCAGCACAGTCTCTGACACAGCCGGAAACTCCTCCCTTCATCTTATGGGGTGATCTGATACCCTTATATCTTTCTTCGAGCCTAATAGCAAGACCAACAGAATCCCCTATGCCATATCTGCACCACGTAGATCCAACGCAGGATTTCACATTTCTGAGAGTTTTTCCGTATGCTTGGCCACTTTCGAAGCCTGATGAATGCAAATCTTTCCAGACTTTTGGAAGATCCGACTTGGAAACTCCGAACAGGTCGATTCTTTGAGCTCCTGTAATTTTTGTGTAGACGTTATATTTTTGAGCAATTTTCCCCAAAGCAACAAGTTTCTCCGGTGTAATTTCACCAGCTGTCACTCTCGGTATAACCGAATAAGTGCCGTTTCTTTGTATGTTGCCCAAAAACTTATCGTTTGTTTCCTGCAGGCCGTTCACATCATGGCTGAGAATGTGATGGTTAAATAAGGTTGAGATTATTGATCCAATAGTAGGTTTACAGATTTCGCATCCGGCGGAGTTGGGATCGACCCCTAATTTTGACATAACATCGTGAAAATTTTGATACTGTCTCACCATGATAATAGAAAACAAGTCTGCTCTTGAGTACTTAAAGTGAGGACATAGATTGTTGGAGACTTTGTTTCCCATCTTTTTCATTTCGCTTTCAAATATTATCTTTAAAGTTGGCTCACATCCACCACATGCCGTAGCTGCTTTGGTACACTTCTTCAAATCAGCTAGTGTTGTACAGCCACCCCTGATAGCTTCGACAATTTTCCCTTTTGTGACGTTGTTGCAAGAACAAACCTGTGCTTCATCTGGCAAGTCATCAAAATTATCATCGGCACTATTAGAACCAATAATAAGCTCTGAAGCAGAGCAGCCTAATGGCTTTCTTTTCTTACAAATGGCTGCAAGTTTGGTATATTTTGAGTTATCACCCACCAGAATACCTCCAAGTAAGTATTTTCCGTCCTGAGTAAATATTAACTTTTCATACACATCATCAATGGGATCTTCGTATACCAAGGATCTAACTTCCCTTTTCTGCTTATATGACTTAGGTAGCCATCTGGGGCCATTAATATCTGCAAAATAATCGCCAAATGAAGCCACGTCGACACCCATAAGTTTCAATCTAGTACTGAGATCTGGCTCAGAAAACTTTCTGTAGGAATGCATTTTGGCTTGAGACAAATTGAAGGAAAGAACATCTGCCATTTCATATCCGGGTGCAATCAATCCATAAGTTTTGCCATTCCATGCGGCACATTCTCCAATGGCATATATGGAGTCATCATCAGTTTTAAGATAGTCATCAACAATTACTCCTCCTCTGGAACTAGTACGAAGTCCACATAGGGCAGCTAGTTTGCCTCTTGGCTTAATACCAATTGTGTAACATAATAGGTTGCATTCCTCTGTTTCTCCTGTATTATACACAACACCGGTGATCTTACCTGAATCATCAAAGATCAAACTGTCTATGGTTTTTCCTATCTTGCAATCAATGCCCAAATCATGAACCTTCTTTGCCAAAACCTCACCTCCCCGTTCATCCAACTGCTTGGAAAGTAACCACTTTGAACGCTGAACTATACAAATTGATTCAAACTTTGCCATATCTTGCAATGCTTTTGCAGCTTCTAATCCAAGAAGACCCCCGCCCACAACAATAGCCCTTCTCTTTTGGGTATGCAAATTTTCTGCAAAAGTGATCATAGATTTCAAGTCATCGATTGTGCGATATACAAAGCATCCCATCTCCTGGAAAGATGTACGCTCAGTCTTTTGGGGAAGCAATGAAGTTGGCCAGATAGCAGATGAGCCTGTGGCTAGAACCAATATATCATAATTAACGGTAAAGTGTTTAGAGGTAATAATGGTCTTGGACTTTCTGTCAATAGATTGAACTGTTTCGTTGACAAAGAAACTCCACTTATCATCTGTTCTACTTTCGTAAAATTCATCACTGCCAAGCATCAAGTTTTTGATGCTTCGATGTAGAAAGAAATCAGTCAAGCCTACCCGGTTGTAGGCCGGATATGGTTCCTCTCCAATTATAACAACGTTGTATTTATTGAGATTTGAATCCCGATCCAGAATCTTTTCAAGAAAACACATTGCAACCATACCGAATCCTACGACAACAATTCTTTTTTTCCCTTCCTCTGGCTTAACAGCCTCAGGGAAGGGTGGAATATTCTGCTCTGATTGACTCATTTCCACTCGAATTCAACTGACTGTATTGAGTGAAACGATGGGGAAAAAAAAACGGAATTTTTCATTTATTTCAATTCAAATATATCTTTTAGCATATTGGACAATAAAATGACTGTCGGTCGTAGAACACAAAATCATGATAAGCGGAAACAAAAAGCAACGATGCGGAGAATAAATGGTGCAGTGGGTGAAACCAGATCGCAAGCGGTTCCATTTCAGGAATATTTTGATATGCGAAGATACTTGGCGGAGAATTTTTCAAGATCACGAGCCTTCGGAGATATATCAGCATATCTCGTCCATGCAATTTGGCGAATCTTTGAAAGATGTTGGCCCGTAGAAATTCTCTGTACATAGAATTTATCCTCTAGGCCAATTTCTTTCTAACTCAAAAAAACAGAAATGCCTAGTTGAATCGTGTGTAATGAGTGAAGCCGCCAAGCCAAGCTTCTTTTTTTTTTTTTTTGCAAAATTTTTCTGCAGAGGTACCTATAATTACTCCTCTTACTCTATTACAAAACGCTGCTGGAATATACTGTATGGGTGGCTATAGGTCAGTATTCCTGTCTTTTGTTTCCACTCGTAAAAAAAAGCTTAAATTAAACTAATTAGTTATAATACTTTCAACCCTTATTTCACGAGGCCTCTCCTCTCTCACTGGAATCAAAGTGCATCCTAAATTCACTACTATGCAGCAAATTCCGATGATCCAGAAACCTTTTAAATAGTCATTTTTGCCGTTCACAATAGTAAATCGGAACACCAAGGAAAACAACAAGCCGCCAACGTTTCCCATGGTACCTGTTATACCGCTCACAATACCTGTATGAGCTTTGTTGATAAATGGAACAAGAGCAAAGTTGGCACCGTTACCCATTTCCATAAAAACGCACATAAAGCATAAAGAAGCTATAAGGCCCTTAATACCAATGCCCTTGACGAAACCAATCCAAACCAAGAATATACCCTCCATTGTACCACAGAATAACATCCAGAACTTTTTAGCCCTAGTGGTCTTGAACTTGTGGTATAGAACATCTGAGAGGAAGCCACCTAGCGGCCTAGTAACAACGTTCAATAATCCCATCATTGAAGCCCATGAACCTGCCTTTCTAGCAGACCATTCTGGATGTTTTTGCGCATACAAGGAGGCTATAATTGATTCGACAGCAAGTTCTCCTCCAAAGGTAGTCAAGTAGGGGAGGCCACATAACATTGTTCTTGGGTGGAATGATATCTTCATGACATCCCAAAACGTTGGATCCTGGATGATTTCGTCTTTATTAATTAGGCTATCCACAACCACCTCTTCTGTTTCAGCATCAGGCATCACCGGCACTGCTTGGCTACTTTCTTTGCTAGTGTCATTCACAGATGCAACTGAGTAGACAAAATCGCCCGTCTTAGTCTGCTGTTTTGTGACGGATAAAGTGGAAACCAAGGTATTATCCTGATTAATACCTAGCAAATCTTTCCTTTGCGACCACTTTCCCATAGGGCAGTCCTGGCCAAACAGATATGTAATAAGAGCGACAAACACTAGGATTATGAAAGGGCCAATAGTGAAAGACAATGACCACGACTGGTGTAACGAGTGGCCATCGTCTTGAAGCCTATGTGCAATTGCTGGCATAACAAAGAAAGCGACACCTCCACCAGCGTTACCCCATCCAGCTGCTAGTGCACATGCGGTACCAATGATATTGTTATCAAAGAACACATTGACATATTGTACACATGAAACAAAGGAAGAACCTAGAATACTGACGAAAAAACGAATGGTATGAAGGCCCTGAACATTGTGAACTAGCGGCATCATCACCGTTGGAATTGCACCGATGATCAAAACACCAATCATGGCCCATCTCGGTCCGATTCTATCACAAATAGGTCCAAGAGCAAATCTTCCAATCAAAGTTGCAGACAAACCACAGATGTTATTATTTGCTATCTCTTCTGCCGTCAACTTGAGATCCCTTTTTATCATGTTACCAAGAAGTGGTGGAACCCCAAACCAAGATAAAAAGCAGACCATGAAGCCCAACCATGCAAATAAAAAGTTGCGTCCATAGATATCCAAAGGATTTAATATTGGTATACTCGCAGCTTTTTTATTTCTTTGGTTAACTACAGCTGGCTTCCAGAGCGATGAAAATGTGAAGTAAGAGCCCATCAGAAACAAATACTACCCAACTTCAAAGGTATATAAAATTTATATGTCGTTTTTTGCTCTTGTTCTGAGTAATGGTTTTCTTCCGGTCCATATATATATATATATATATAAATTCGTATATATGCGTGTGCGTTCGATTAGATTTGGAGATATTGCCTATAATGGCATGATAAAATTTTAAACTCTTAATGATAACATTAAATCAAGCCAGTAAGAAAAAGAAAATTTCGGATATATTATGTTTTCCCAAAATTTCTGTCGTGCAGTGGATAAGAAATTACTATCAAACGTAGCCCGTGATTTGATTCAGAAATGATTATATTTTACTGTATCAGGTATTCCTTCCGCAGGAGTGAAGAGTTTTAGTGCGCTACAGATCGGCGTCCAGTTCTTGCATTCATGCGCCCATACTCTTATCTGTTGCCGCAGAGTGAATTATTCTCCGCAGGCTGGAAAATATTTTAGATATCATCACGTGCAATGGCCAGAACATATATAAAGTCGAAATTTTCTTTGGTCAAGTTATTCTCCACTCTATCAAGATTGTGGGAACGTGTGGGACACAGCCGGAGATATCCGGAAAAGGCTGTTGGGCACCAGAAAAAAGCCTTTTTATTCTCCGCGCAAAATGATAAGAATATTTATTCTCCGCCTCTTGATAGATTGTGCTTTGACCTTAAGATCACAAACTTGGAACAAAAAAAAGAGTAATCAAGGAATGTAAGAGATCTTGATAAAAAATGATTAAAATTTGAATATAATTAATTAGATCATTGAAAGAAATTTTAACACAATTCTTTGCGGTCAATTTTGGAAGAAAGCAGCTGATTACCCACCTCGTGGACTTGGTTGACCCAAAGTAGTAGAGGGTGATATCATTTTGAACTTAATCAGATGAAAAGCACATCTTCAATTCAAAGGGTGAATAGTGTTTAAATGGCGAAAGATAATTTCTAGTAGTTCACGATGTAGTGATCTCTAGGCAATGGTCCTAGAGATTAGTAAATTGGCAGTGATAACAGATTCACAATATTTCATTCCGAATAATCTCCGTATAAACTATACTATATTACTTTTAACGTTGATGCGCTACCAATATCTGGATAAAATCAGGGGTTGACCCGCGCACCCGATATTTGGCACTTCGATGTATCCTCTAGATCTAACGGGTACCAAAATTGAGGTCATGAGACGGCACATCAAGAACTCACTTCTCGGAAGTCTTGTAATCTGACACAAAGCCTTAAGTAGCCTCTTAATAAATCTTATCCACTTTCTTGAATAATGATTTACCAAACATTTCTTTCTCTGGCTATTCTCCCGATAGTTCGTGAATTTTCAGATTTTCCTAAAACAGGTGACACTGTGCAGATTGAAAAAAAAAAAATAAATAAAAATAAAATAAAATAAAATAAAATAAAATACGACGGTGCCTGATTAAAAGATTGTGCGATACGCACTACCAACACTAGGTTGACTTCGGTACAGGAATGCCAATAAATTAAGGATATTTCTATAGCTATTTTTTTCTCCACTTTACAAGCAAGACTCGATTTAGATTCAGCTATTCACGGTTGGAGTATGGGAACTGGAAGACCCGATTTCACTCATGTACGGAACAAGGGTGTATCCGATCGCAGAAAGACACCTCAGCCGTTTGCCAGTAATCTTGATAGCTCCAGTTATATTTCAGGAATTTGCACGGCCTGTAAATTTCTGGATTTGAAGGACTGCGATGGAATGACTCCTTCCTGCTCAAACTGCACAGGTGCAAATCGTACATGCATCTACCCAGCGGAGAATGACCGTCGTCGGAGGAAGTATCACGGTGCTTACATTCTTTATCTAGAGGAAAAGATACGAAAGCTAGATGAATTTATTTCGAAATATGACCCATCATGGTCTGGAGACAATAACAGTATTAATACTATACCTGTGACATCGCTCCAGGGAGACAAATCGGAGTATGCGACTCGATTTGCATCTCTTCTCACTTCATTGGAAAAGATGGGCATTTCAGATGAGCAAGCCCAGGAAGATCTCATTGGCAACGAAACTTCTGATTGGATAAATGCTTCACTTTTATCTTCAGTTTCTGATAAATTGGTGCGTATATCGGGTTGCCAGATCTACTATATTGACCCAGGATTCAAATCAGAGCTCCTAAGACTCTTCTACGATAACTGTCCGGACTCTCTCTATGTATTCAGGATGTCTACTCCGGAGGTGGCACAGTGGGACTTTGGTCTGGATCCTTCACTCTCTCATCAGCTCTTGATGCATGCTGTTCTCGGATACGCTTGCCTTTATTGTGAACGGCCAGAAGCGTCAGCTATTAGTGAATTACTTTTATCCAGAGCATCCAAGTTGGTCGTTGGAACTTGCAACCAGATGCTAGATGAATACTTAATTCAGGCTTTACTAATTTTGTCATGCTATGAGATGGGAAACGGAAAGGATTCAATGTCTTACCTCTACATATCGATAGCTTGTGCTCTGACCCAGCACATGGGAATTCACATCTCCTACGACAAGAATCCTCTTGCCGAGAGATTTGCTCCCACAATTACTCCATTCCAGTCGGCCTTGCTATGGTCAGTTTGCACGCAGGATAGAATAATTGCCATCCAACTCGGGGTTCCTGCATGTATTCACTTTAAGAGGATTATTTCTCCCCTTTACAAGGTTCGGAGCTTGGCTTCTGCTGGAGAAGATCATTTGGTAGAGCAAAGCTTCAGCTACATTGTCCGTATATGGTATGCCCTTGATAGATTTACTGATCAAATATGTTCTATCCAGGGGGATCTTGGTGACACTCAAGAGCGTACTAAGCTCCTTTCGACTGCTGAGCAATTACTAGAAGACCTCAAATCATCCTTACCTACTGTTCTCAAATATGGGAATTCTCAAGAAGAATTTCACCTCTTAAACTTCTATCTAAATTATGAAGGCAGTATTATATTCTTGGAAAGGTTATTTATAGATAACCCCAAGTTCAAAGCCTCTTCGAGGTGCATAAGTGCTGCAATAAGCATTAGCAATATTGTGAGAATCATGCTTAAGCGAGGGTTTGTTAGAAGAGAATCGTACTACTTCGGAATAATATGTTATTTTGCTGCTCTTATTCTTTTAGTGGTTCATATTGAGAGGCCTTCTTTCTCATCGGATTCTCTCGGAAGGCTGTCCACTTGTGTAGAGGCTCTCAAACTGCACGGGCAGATCTGGAAAAGATCTCATGATAAATTACTTTTGCTTCAACAATTTGCGGAAATTAATCAACTTTCTTTGCCATCAGAATTTTGGCAAACTGAAGACTCTGAGATCTCAATTCAGAACACTTAGTCGTAGTATTTCTTTTTCGGGGCGTGATGCTTTGATTGCTAAAAATTCATGGTTGTTATTTGATAATGCGGTATCATCATTGAGTGTAGCTATATAATATTCCACGATCACTGTTAAGTAAATTAAAAAGAAGTCCAAAAAAAAAAGTCACCTGAAATCAAAATCGAAATCTGAGGGAAATCTAAGAGCGTCGGATTCCAGAACTTCAGCTTCAAATGAGTCAAATCCTGTATTCACTTTAGAACCCAGCCCAGCATTTGGTTGTGGACCTAGGCCAAATAAGAATTCCGGGGCTGCAGATCCTTGTTGGTCAATAAATTTGAATGCTTCATCATACATTAGCCCCAAACTTTCTTTTCCGGTGAAAATTGTGTCAGAATTCTGTATTGGGTTATACTGAGAATCAGATTTGTTCATGTCCATAAAGCTTTGGTATGTTGCATTGGACCGCACAAAGGCGGGATCCACGTCTTCATTACCAAATTCAGTCTCATCTGTATATTCAGAGAACTTGTGCCGAATATCAGAGAGGATCTTGACCTCAACATTCCATTTTCTTGCCAAGGCATCTAATACTCTAATATTCTTAACGCCGCTTGGCCAAACATCAGCAAATTCAATGAGTGCAGTTAAGAACTTTTCAAGACGCTCATTTGCAGAGTTATGTATCTTCTTGTCATCGGACGCTAGAATAAACAACTCAAACATGGCACATTGAAATATGAGGTAACCAGTGAAGTAAGGAGCATTGTTGAAGCCATGCATCTTACTGAATTGATCTGCTAGTTTTGCTGCGCATGTGCAATGCCGAATCATAATAGATAATATTTTTTTGGGATTCTGTACCAAGTATGAGCGGTATAAGAGAAGTAGAATCACGTAGAAAGAAAGGTGAAGTAATAAGATTCGTCTGTCAACAGTATCTGGGGTGAGAAGGATTTCTTCTGGGAAAGAACGATAAAGTGTTCTAAGGGTATTGGTTCCCTGCCTTAGAAGCATCATCCGGTGAGAGTTATGAAGATAGTCAGCCTTGAATGAATATATCTGCTGGGTAGTCCTGTCGTGCACATACCATAGCCTTGCATGCAAGGAGAATGTGAGTTCACTAAGATATTGATCGTAGAGTTTGGGATCTGATTTGGCCTTCGGCAGGCGCAAAGAAGGAATGAAGAATGGAGTAGTGATGCGGAAGTACTGAATTCTACATCCTCGACCGAGAACAGTGGTTAGAAAGCGGTCTTGCATAATTATCGACCAAAACAAACTGCTCCGCAAGGGAGACGTTTGCACGACATCATGGCTGGCATCCAGTTTGGCATTCATAGTATCTCCCCTGAGGCCATTTCGAAGGTGAAGCCCAAGATACTGAGCTTGAGAAGCACACATAGCGTCGTGAAACCATGCAGACTGATCGTGGGCCAACCCAGATTCGATGCATGATAAAATAAGTAAAGCCTGAAGTACGTGTTCGTTTAGGCAGCTCTGACAGGCGGGTATTAGGAGCTTTTCGGCCTCTTCAAGAAATGCATGCATAACAAATTCCTTTTTTTTAGCGTATACGGAACCGTATGCAAATATCGCAAGCATGAGCAGCTGCTTGTCGGTGTCCTTAGAGGGATAATCCCAAGTCCGAACTTTTGGGAGCGTATACTCGGAGATGTAAAAATATTTGGCAAATCCTTCATCGAAAAGATCAAACAACTCGTCTCGGAAATGGTTGGTGGCAAAATTGACGTCGATCACACCTGGCTTAGAGAATATCTCTCCTAGTTCGGTCTCCTCTGATTCAGTGCAATCCTCTTCGGGAAGACCTTGGCGGCCAGAGAGTGGACCGTAGAATACCGTTTTGTCTCCGTCTGTTGTGACTCTCCATGCCGTAGAAACTATATCTTCTAATGCAGTGGCATCAGTATTCAGACCGGATAAGTGCTTCAAGTGGGCTGGATCGTTGTTCCGGGTAGGTTTGGGTGCCTGAGGTAAAACTGCTCGCAAGTCGGAGATGTCAAGATCAGGACGGTTTTTGACAAGATCACGAGCAAACTGTTCAAGAACGTCTGCCTTCAGCTCAAGATAGTCTATGTGTGCAGAGTCGTACTTCTTCTTTCTGCCATCAGACTCTTCATCGTATACACACTGGCTTGACATGTTATATTTGAGACACATCGAGCAGGGATGTTTTCCGTCGCATTTGCGCTTTCGCTTTCTGCAGAAAAGACATGCAGACGATAAAATCCCGGATGATCTTTTTCTGTACTTTTGTGGAGGCTTTGAAAGCATTTGGTGATGAAGACACAGATTTGAGTATAATGATGCTAAAGGTTGTTGAAAGATAAGAAATGATGTTTCCGCAGGAACCGCGCCATGGACGAAAACGTCCTACACACAGAGTAAGGAAGAGCCGGATATTTGCGTTCCTGTGAGAGGATCTGAGGGCTGTGGAATACGGCGAAGTCGGAGAAAGCATTGCAAGGTGTGAAATTCCGGGATTTTCCGGTTAAAGGCAATTCTAAGCACCTGTGGTATTGTTCTAAGATCTTGCAAGCTACAGAATTTTTGCTTTATCAAGCGATGTCGTGCTGTGTTTGCTCTGTGCTTCTATGGCACTGACAGATCAGCCACCACTCCAATTCTTTCTTCTTAGCGCTTTTAATATTTCTGGATTAGTGTCAGCGTATACAAAGTTGCTAGTCAAGAGGTACGTATGGTCCATCCGTACCATAATTCTTCAGGGTTAATGTTGCAACACGTGCTTTTCCGTTCAGAACATTCCTTGCAGATATAATTCGGAGCCACATGTAGCACCGTTCATCTTTCTTCGAATGCACTTCAGAAAATCATTTATCAACTGTAACAGAGTACTCGCAAACCGCTGCCAAAAAAAAAAACCCTCAAGATAGTAAAGGACTAGGGTATCGGGAACATTCTACTAACCCACCATCTTCTAAGCAATTCCAGTTCCTGTAAAAGAGCCTGCATATCTGTGCTCACTTTTTCCTTCTCTCTTCTGCCTTCTCATGTGGCTGAAAGCATTTGATTCATGTGTCAAACACTGTTCTTCTACAGTACCCTCGCCCCATCGACGGAGCATCACAAATTCAGGGTTTCTTCGAGAAGGTGGTTCCAGGTCCCAAAAAGGAAATTTAGATATACGAGCGCACTTCTATCAGTTAATCCATAATCTTGTTCAGTCTGGAAAAAAGCCCCAACTTCATGTCTACCTGAACAGAAACGGCAAAATACATTGTATGTTGGTACTGGATTTTTACTTCTTGCTTTGTTTTCTTCTGATGCCGCTTATTGTACAGAAATATCCTCCTGTTCACCTCCATCTCAAACGTTTAGCATTCACGGCTGCCACCGTCTTCTTTACCTTATAAGTGAGCAGCTTGTATTACTTCAAAATTTTGGCTCCAGGGCTTTAGTAGCCACCCTAGAGTTTCTTTCAAACACGGAAGTGCAGTCCGATTCGTCGATTTTGCTCTAGTTCATCGTTTCATATTATACGGATGGTCATGCTTTTGTTAATTATCACACCGCTGGATATTCATAATCTTATTTTCCACATGCATTTCGCTTTTTACTCCCTTCATTATTTGCTATGCTCTGGGCATGTCATATTTGATCTTCAAAAAAAGTCCCACAGCAGTCGCACCAATGTATTGTTATCTCTCCCAATCTTAATTATTTGCGGCATCTGCGCGTGTCCGGACTTGGCAGCTTCCATCCCCAAAAACCACAAGGCACCACACGAAAATCCCTCTTCGTGATATATGTATGTTAAACGAAGGATCGCCACTCAAAAAAAAAGAAATTTTCACATTGGCCTAGACTCGCAAGAAGTGCTGTCGTTCATGCATGCAAGCACAATATATATACCCAAGTGTGCTTACAAGAGCACCCTTTCATCATTTCCTTATTATTACTTTTGCTTACGTATTATCAGTGCTTCAGAAAGAGAAGGATCTTCATCCAAATTGGCTTTTTACAGCTAACCATAAATGGGGGGGGCAACCTATTTCAATGGAACGTAAATAAATATTATGATTATTGGTGGGCAAAGTAACTTTGAATTTTATAATATTATATTAGTACCATAAACCGTAATGAGAAATATTGCTACTTATTTGGAATTGACAACAACAGGAGACACAATGACGTCCTTCAAGTTGTAGATGGTATTACCGGTGCTAACTTGGAAGTCTAATTGACCGGTACCTTGAACAGCAAGGGTGACTCTCATAGGATAGTACTTACCAGCCTCCAAGTAAACTGACACGGACTCGGAACCGGATTCTCCTAGCAAAAAGTTCTTCAAAATAATATTGGCCTCGCTTTGAGAATCATCAAGAAGAGTTGTTGTGCCGCACAAGAAAGCACCACGGTTACCTAGCCAGAACATACCCCAATCATTAACACCACCAACGCTTAATGTGTGGAGACCCGAAACAGTTGGTTTAAGGTAACCAGTTAATTCTAAGACGAACCATCCAGATGGATCATAACCACTATAGACAGTCTGACCAGCCAAAGCCGAGAAGTTTGGTTGAGTAACACCAGTGATAGTCTTCATAACAGACTCGCCTGTGTATTGATTGGCCACAAATGCAGATTTAGAAGCGGTAGACCACTCAAATAACCACTTGGAACCTTTGTAAAATTTGGCGAGGAAACCAGTGTCAGCAAAATTGTAGCCAGTTGGAATGGTGCATGCGGAACCCGTTGGAGTACCCGTTGCCTTCACAACTGTTTGACCAACATCATAGCTTGTAGTAGCAGTGCCACACTTAGAGGACGAGATCTCAACTGGAGAGACAATAATATCCTTAAGATTGTAAACAGTGTTACCGGAGCTGATTTCAAATTCCAACGAACCTGTACCCTGGACAGCTAAGGTAATTCTGATCGGATAATAATTACCCTTCTCTAGACTGACTGCAGCAGTAGCACCATTAGAGTAACCAATCCATCCATTATCAAGAGAAATGTCTGCCAAACTGCCGGAGTCATCGAGAATTTGACCAGAGCAGCATAAGAAGGCACCACGGTTAGCTAACCAGAACATAGCTCTGTCGTTAACGCCAGCAACATTGATAGTGTAAATACCAGATTCTGGAGGAACCAAATAACCACTCAATTCTAAGACAAACCATCCAGATGGATCATAACCACTATAGACAGCCTGACCAGCCAAAGCAGAGAAGTTTGGTTGAGTAACACCTTCAACGGTCTTCATAAGCTTCTGAGCAGTATAGTCATTAGCAACAAATTTCTCCTGTGAGCCCTTGGACCATCTCCAAAAGTACTCACCACCATCATAGAACTTGGCTAAGAAACCAGTTTTTTTGAACTGGTAGCCTGATGCAACACTGCATCCAAAGCCTTCGTCTGCAAATGCTGTGCTTGCAAGAGTAGTGGCGATAACTAGAGCTTTAAGAACACTTCCGAACATCTTATACTCTTGATAAGGTAAAAAAATAAGTGAAAGGCTGAAACCTAGGCCAGCATCCTTCTCCTTTATATACAAAGACGAACGCTTCCGCTCGGTAATTCTGTTTGGTAATTTTTTAGCCATTTCATTGTTTAAGGAGTGACCGCGATTAAACGAGGACAAAGAAATAATCGTGCAGTAGTCGTTCAAGGAAGTTCCAAAAAAGATTGTCGCACTTCCACTTTAGGAAAGTAATGCAATTGATGTTGCTATTGACCAAGGGGCAGTTGCATTCACCCCCTGGCACTGAACCTTACATATTTCTTCCTAATCTAATAATATGCTCATTTTTGACGTTAATAATTAGATTTTCAGATACATAAACTGAAGGAAACTATAGAAAAGGTGCCTTGGAATTGATGCTATTGTGCCATTGCGTTTATTAGGTGATTAAAAGAAACAAAAAGAAACAATAAAGCTGATATTATATGAGAGTATTTTTGCCCCTTAAAATAGAGACATATTCTCATTCAGAAGCACTCCTCACTGTAGGGTTTTGTTGCCAAAGACAAATTATTGAACTGAAGCAAAGGAATATGTAATGTAGTTGGATGAGCTAATGTGCACATCATGGCCAAGCATTAATAATCGGTTTTCTAGTGGATTTGGTTCAACAGTACGGCTAATTCTTGTACTGAAGGTGTATTAAAAATTTGGAAGATCTTGAAGAAAGTCTAAAAAATTTGTATTTTTGTTGGTCTGTGTCCTTTTTTATGCTTGAGCGTAAGTGATAACGACCACATAAATCTAAATGTTCCTCAACAGCTCAAGACAGTTGTCACAATATAATGTATGCAACAATTTTTATTGGACAATTTAATTAATTAGAGCATATTTTTCATTATCATTGTGTCTTAGTTTTGGGAAACTGGTCACAGTTGGACATTTCCTATGACCGCCTTCGTTATTTAACGCTGATCAGCATACTCAAGCTACCGCCTTTTTTTTTTTTTCCCCCCTCGTCTTTTTTTTGCTTCTCCTTGACGCGTCTCGCGTATTTCGGGAAATTTTTCATACCTACTTAGTAGTGGTAATTAATCCCGCAACCATTGAAGCAGAATTTCTCTGGGGAAAAGAAAAAGCAAAAAAAAGGAAGTATCATTTACATCATAAAAATCAGCGGTGAAATTTTGTTCGTCCTTTGAAAACTAAGCTCAGTACAACACTCAGGATTCTGCACACCTAACCTGATGATGGCAAGATTGTCACAAGCGAAGTGACAATTATTACTAGGTGATCACCTTCGACACCAAATTAGGAAAATGCTCACGGAAGCAGAGACGCAAGTGTACAGATTGGGAACTCTCAATCCCTGCAGAATTGCCGAACATCCTTCGAACGGTCAGATTTTCGCTTCAAATTTTCTGAAGTTGGGACACATTCTCCTGGCGACAACTCTGGAGTAAATAATGTGAAATTGCTTTTTACGCACCGTTCAGGAAATCCTTAGAGTTTTCAAGAGGTACCTGCATTATTTAGCGAAAGGATTTGTCAAGTTACTTCCAAAACAGGACCATGCTTTTCCAGTCTTGTCTATTAGTAAAGGCAGCTCTGATTGGCCGTCAAAATTCACTGTTCGGAAAACGAGGAAGGAGAAGCAACCTCAAAAATAGTGAGTTGCAACCCCGGGCTCTTCTTAGCGATGCCTTACGTTCTCGTGATAAGAAATATAAACTTAGTTGGGTCTTTGTGTAAGAATCTAAAGTAAATGGAAGAGTGCACTCTTTTTATTCTTCAGTACGGTATTCTATGTAATGTAATAAATTTGTGGGAACAAATTGGCTTCGGAACTTCAAAAATACGTTTTTTTTTTTTTTTTTTGAACTGTCAATAAACTCTCTTTCTCATTCAAATACTGTGGTACCCATCGATTTCCCAGTGTCGGTAAAATATGGATTATTCATTTGTACTTTCAATCTTCTCTAGAGAAAAAAAAAAAAAAAAAAAAAAAAAATATTTTAAAACTAGAGTTAAATCTTTAATATGTTCTACCAATATTTCATTATTGAATTGAACAGTTACACAGCAAGATAGAAAATTCTTAAATTTTTGCAAAAATTTAAATCGTATTTAAATATCAGATCTTTCCCACAAACTGAGTTAATGGCTCTAAATGTTCTCTTAATACCTTTGGATCTTGAAGGTTGCGTTTTTCTATTAGTATAATCATTACCACCTTCTATCGATCATTGCCCTAATATTCTAACGTGCTTTAATTTAAAATATCTGGCTCCTACATACCTCAGATCTGCAAAATAAAATCATAGCACTAAAGAGAAACAGCAAATGTGATATTGAAGATAATTATAAACGGCTTATAAACGGCTTACACAAATAAATAATATGGATTCTGGTGTACCTGTTTTACTCCTGACTTAATAGCCGTTCGTTCAGTAGGTTTTGGTACCATATAACCCCAACTTCATGCACTGGGTTCAATATTCCCTTGTGGTAAATACCAGAATCCAAGTTCTTTTGAGCTGCCTGACAAAGCAAAATGTCTTCTTGATAAACCTGTCTGGTAAACTTAAAAAACTCATTAAATTCCTCTTCGGTTCCATCTTTGTCATAAAAATACTCGGATTCAAACCTGCATGTATGACCGTCAACAGGGATACATCTAAAGATATCCAGGCCCCCTCCATACCTGTCAAGGCCACAGCTAGGGAAAAAATACAAAAAAATTCCGTCATCCTTTTCTTGGTGTTCCGAGTCTGGAGTACAAAAATGTCTGCAAAAGTTAGTAAAAGGCTTCACTTTGTATGTCTTCAATGGATACATTTTCACAAGACTGGGATGAGCAAACTTGCAGTGAAGGCATTCCTGAAATCCGTCAAGAAAGGTCATAAAATTATAGTCACATTCATAAACCATACGTCTTCTAAGTATCATTCTTCTCACATCAATCTCCTTGGCAATGAACTGAAATTGGTTTCCATAATAGTTCCATAATGTGTCCGCATTTTTATCCAATGTGACGAACACCAAACCCCCCTCCGTCATATAATATCTCACCCTCTCTAAGCTGTTCAATTTGTTCCTTCTTTCATCATCACTGGCCAAACCTGCCATCAACTCATTATAGCAGCCGTAATACAAATGAACTTCCTTGGCAGTTTCTGGAGAATTGATATCACAAAGTCCAAAAAACTTTCTTCCAATAAAATCAAATTGAATTGCTCCTTCTGCACTGTCATTTTTTTCTGGATCACTGTTGAAGGTACCGATTATGCAAAGAAAATGCCATCCCTTATTGTAGAGCTTCTCTTTGGATAGTTTTATTATGGAATTGCTGTTGTACCAAGAACTTGGAAGGGTGGTGGGTATTTTACGAGAGGTTGTGGCGCAGCTTTCCTGTTTGCGCTGCTTTGAAGCATCTAACATTTAAAATTTTAATGAAGTCTTAAAAAAATGGTTACCGATACCTTCATACCTCGATAGACCTGTCATTTCGCATTGGGCATACGCACTATGTAGTCAAGATTAGTAATTCTCAAGATCTCGGAAATGCACCCCAAAATAGGAATTTTTTTTGCACCAGGTTCTAGTATTCTCGGAAGGAAACTTATGTTCTGGAAGTAGGTTGGGGGAAAACGGGTGTTCTTCAAAGAGAAGATCACAACACAATGCCTGGAATTAATCTGGAAGCTCATAATCCCTACAATGTCATTAGCTTTTAAACGCGAATTAATATAGATAACACGTACAAATTATGTAAATGGAACACTATCATCTTCCTCATCTGCAAAGAAATCATAGTGTTCATAGTCAAATGTGTGGTGTTTCTGAAGGTCCCACACTTTGTAAAGTTTCATCAACGATATTTCACCTGACCCAACACCCACTCGAATGAGAGCATTGAAGCAACAATCGATAATTAGTTTCTGTCGAGGTTCAACACAGCATAAGCCACACGTTAACAGGGGCCACTGTACCATAACCATCCTGTTATCAAACTGATAATACAAATATTTATCAAAATTTACTGCAGTATTCAGCAAATTTGCCTCTCTTACTTCCTGGCAGTTCTCTTTGTTCGAAATATTAGGGTGCTTGCTCTCTGTGCCATCCTGAGACTCCCAATTATAGTGTAAATTCAAATTATTCCAATCATCTGAGCTAATCTGTTTACCGTCTTTAAACTGTACCAAACAACACAATCCTTTTATCACTAAATCGACGACATCTTGAACTAAGGTATTTCGAATACTCGGGCCATTTTCGCCGAAAGCATGCTTAGTCACAAACAGTCTTAATAGCAAGGCGTTCGAGTAAATTTGTTGTGATAAGTCAAACCAGCAGTACCAGTTAAAATTATCATCTTTAGAACTTGTTTGTAAGTTTGTATCGTGAATATATGCAGACATCACTAAATTCTTTCCAGAAGGGTTATGATAGTGAAATCCACTTTTATTCAACGGATGATAAGGCGAATCTGGTAAAATTCTAAACGGTGGCTTTCTATTCATAATTTGGAATGAGCGACCCTCATCTAAGTGTCTTAATATGCGAAATAGGTAGTCATTCTTTACTTGTCCGTTGTCATCAAGGATCTCTCCCATACTTTCATCATCCAAATAATGATTGTGTCTTCGCTTTCTCAAACATTCAAGCATAATTACTACCTCGTTGTTCGCTGTGACGATATCATCATTATAACCTAAGAAAATGTTAAACTCCTTACTAAGCCTGAATTCCTGCCCATTGAAGCTGATTATTTCTCCATCTGAGCAATCATCTGCTTTACGTTGAAAAAGAGGTATTGGCTTATCAACATGGTAACCCGAAAACAAGTATCCAAATCGATCAGCTGCAATACCAAATTTAGTACCAATATTTTTGACCACCTCAAGAAATCGTCTCATTTCCGAGATATCATGTACGATGCTTCCATTGGACGAACTTAGGCCAGCTAGTATTTTCAAAACGTATATCCAAATCCAAATCATTACTAGATTGATCGAAAATTCCTTGGACTTGCAGCATTTAACTAACAACTCTTTGGCACCCTTTATTTAAGTCCTCAAATGAGGACCATTTACGCCAGAGTAGTCCGAAGCCAATAGCAATATTGTCATGAGTACTGTGTCAAAATACTGCAAGGTATCCGAAGGGGATCCTAAGATGACCAAATCCTTAAGGCGTGATCTCAAATATAAAGATTGGTGTTCATTATGAAAAGCCAATTTTTTCTGAAAGGGATGTTCGGTATTCTTTATAGCCTGGTAAGCTTCACATCTTGCAGCCATTGATAACATGGCAAAGAGTAAATTAGGGGAATCTCTTGATCTGACCAGAAACCAGTCTATGAATCGGTTGTTTATAGTGGAAGTGGTAAATGGCATTAGATTCATTTACACCTTGGTGACGAATACCTTGAGATACTGGAGTACTGTAGACTGTTCCGACTAAGAATAGAATTTTTCCAGGTTGCAACATCGCTCTCGCTCATAGACTTGTTAATATTATAGAGATATTCAAGTCTCTCATTGGTGTCAGACATCAGCATCTCCGGGGATGGCGGAGGATAAGCAGGTATATCCAAGAGCTCAAACGACCATTGTTTTGAGGGGTTAATTTGGAATTAATGACACTTGTTGTTCAATCCTATTGGACAGAAACCGTCCTTCTGTGTTCCCAGAATCCCCTTCGGCATTAAAGTCTTTTCTGGATGTATTTTGAAACTCCTTTCCGGCTGGGGCCGTAATATCTGCGAAACTAAGACTGTGAATTAGTTTGTCAAGCTCCAAGACCAGTTAGTTGCTAGTGTTTCCAATGTAGTTTTTCTCTACTGAATCAACGCAGTATGAAGCATTGACGGTATCAACCCCATGAGAGAAACTGGTCATTCTGGAGAGATCCAACAACCGATCTAATGGAATCCGAAGAATATTGAAGCTGTTGTGGAAATGGTGGATTCTGAACAACTGTGAGAGTGTTGTCTTCAAAGATTTCATTTGTACTATATAAAGGTTGTATCGCCGATTGTCCTGACGAATTCACAGATGATGGTGTAATAGTAGAAGATTCAGTTGCTGCATTTCCATCAAAAGTAATACCGGAATTGGTACCGGAATTGGTGGTCGGAACAGAAGCATTTGGCCTATGTGACACAGGCGTTTGCTGCTGAGGGCCCTGTAATGATCCTTCATCTGGTTTCTTCTCTTTTTGTTTCTTGGTCTCCAGATTCACAAACTCCGTTGTCCCCGATCCTTTGCTGGTATCTATAACAAAACTGCGTGAGTCTGTAAACTTTATTTTGCGCTCGTAGATGCATCTTTTATTAAGGTGACGGCAGTTCCAGCAGGTTGGCTTAGTTTCATCACACTTGAGCTTCTTGAGTTTGCACTCGGTACACCCTGTCCTAGAGTAACACTTTCTTCTCCTGTATGCTCTTTTTTTACCTGTTATCTGAGGCGACATCCATTGATCATCGAGTACATCGAAGAAAACTCAATCGATGAGATAATTCCGGTGCATTTGTTCGCTTTAGTTTTTTTTTTTTTTTCTTTTTCCCGCCCATTGCTTCATCGGCAAAAGCAAATAGTTGGATGGATAGTCGATAACCAGAAGAAGACTTGAGGTTTGGACAAGAACAACTTACACATTTTACATCAAAATACCAGAGGCTGGATAACTAGTTCTAACGGTTTCCTTGTTTGTTGTATATATTGACGTACAAAGTAGTCAGACAAATTGATGCACTGCACGAGCCACTCACTTGAAATCAGCGCTAATAATTAGCATCAGCGTAGTACGTACTGCCTTTATTTTTTAATTTTTTTTTTGGATGAAAGGAACTACTTTATTGTTACTGAGTGAAAAGAAATTTGAGAAAATCGAAAAGCATCGACGCTATTAGCCACCTCAAGTCGAAGAATGATAACGGATTTAAGGTACATTATCAAAAGTGCATATTTTTGAAGCAGTACGTTTTCTTAAATCAAGGAGGAGTAAACTGAGTTTTCCGTCTGCCTTGGTTTACTTTTAAATGAGAAAGTTTGAATTAAGCAATTTGTTCTAATCAGCTCATCACATTGATTTGTGCTGCTCTGGTACAGGCAGTAAAGTTGCATTATTGAAAAAAAAAAAAACGGTTTGGGTATCTCCAGCAGTAATTCCAACTATTAAAAATACACCTTTGATAGTGAAAAAAGCTGGCACCGTTTGTATATTCCTCCTTAACATTGCTTTTAGTTGTGTCCTCCGACTTAGTTGGTATGGAGTGCGTACGCTGTCAGAATTCTTAGTATAGCTTTCTGCACCGAGCTTAGCAAATTGGGGTTCTCAACTTGTAAAGATGACTTGATTGATCTATCGCATTACAAAAATAGATAGAATTTAAACCGATAATTTAAACTGAGAAAGTGTCCATTTAAACCGATAATTTAAACTGAGAAAGTGCCCATTTAAACCTCCAAACTGAAAGTCAGTAAAAAAAAAAAAAACAATGTCATGACTCGCCTTGTCGAAAAGGCAGTCTGAGGTTCTCCCTGTACAAAAATAATCACCTGTAAATGTCTCCCAGGACCTTAAGAATTTGGAGTTAACTAATAGCTAGGGGTATGAATTTCTGCCAACTTTACAAAAGTAAGCTTGGTAATGAAGATGGCACCCAATATTGCATATTCTATAAATTCTACCCCCTGGACGAAACTCGTTATGAGCATAATAAAATCAATAAAATCAGATATTCTTTTACAAAAGGTTGTCTAAAATAGATGCATGCTAAATTTCACTACTGTTTCTCAAACTATGCTCTTTCTTAATTTAAGTTCTATCCTGCGGTACCTGGAAATTTCAAATGAAAATCTTTTCAAAGGATAAAAATAACGCCATCTCCGATTCCGACTTGGATTACCGCCTTTACCCCAATGGGAACGTTTTTTCCGACCCGGAATTGCTAGGAATGAATTTTTTAGTCACTAGCTCTTTCTTTTCCTAAAATTTAGTACTACTGTTTCCGTATTACATGCATGAGTTAGTTTACTAGACATTGTCCTGCCTTGCAGAAAAAGGATAGTCCATCAATTTGGTGTCATATCGGTCCTGTGCAAGTCTGCGAGTTTCCATTTTAGGGTAGCGCACGTTCTCTGCTAATAGCATCATCCAGGGCCCAAAACGATGGATATGACGGTTAGACAGATAAGCGGATTTCATTGGTCAGATGCTTGCTACTCTTGAAGAACTACTTCTGTAAAATGCGAAAAACTGGACTCAATCGGATCGCAGCCCCAATATAGGAATCGTTGCAAATACAGGAAGGAGAGGTGAGGTGGGTTGGTTATACAAAACAACCTCTTCAGCTTTTTAAGCACGATCTCAATTTGACTGCAGTGAATGCCATCTCACACAACAGTGGGATATGCTTTAGTTCACTAATTCAGCTATTTTACTTTCCAGCTGCTGAGTAGTGTCCAACTTATGAAAGCATGAAATTGCTAATCTTTAGAGCATTTCAAGTACCAGCAATGACTAGCATTGCAAAATGTGTGAGGTGTATTTTAAACTTTGTGCATAAAAATAGGTCCGCCGCCAAGCGTATTGTACTCGGAGGTGCTTACTCTAGAACCTACACATATTGGGCCTCCGCATACTTTGGTCTCCCAGCGGTAATATATGCTTAGCTTGTCTTTTCTGCCGAGATCTCTGTCACATCGCCCTTGGAGATCGAATCGGAGATTGTTTAATGAGGATAACACTACAATACAATATGAGGACTCTATAGTTTAATTACAAAGACGTCTTTATCTAACTGCTGTAGGAATGATCGTGATTACTGTTACCGCATCAACACAGGTATGTCGTCATCGCATTGGAAAAAAAAAAAAAAAAAATACGCAGCCACGTAGGTAGCTGTGTTTTCTTTCTCTTTTTTGGCTCGTTGTCCGAAACTGTCAACTTATTAACCAGAAAAAAAGTGTCTTTCGTACTCCTTGTCCAGGGTAATAACCGACTATAGATCAGGTGGTCAACTTGAAGTAATATTTTGTAAAATTTAACTTTCTGAATATTCTGTATTATTGTAGAAAACAATGACTTTATTTTATCGGTGTTTAATTTACAGGCTAACTGCGAGTTCTCAGTACCCCGCTTTATCTTTCCCAAAGCGCGTATTCTGTTTCCCTTAAAATGCGCTTTTTTCTCTTCGCACATCTGCCAAGCGATTATCAAACACCGCACACGTGCTACCCGGGACAATGGCGGTCAAAGAAAAGCGGAAATCTTGGCCACGTTCTTCCTCTGATCGCCGCTGTGGCTAAACTAAAGGAGTACATGGTACGAATACCGTTGAACAAAATTCTTGTTTGGGTTTGAAGTGCAAGCACGTTCTTCGTTAAACCATGCCACCAAAGCATTTGTGCCACGGCAAGAAAAAGAAATATGTGCAGAAAACACCCCAAACTTTACCCCTCCACTGTCTTGTCTATTGTTACACAACCATTGAAACATGATGATTGGCTGCTGGCAAGCCTCACTGGTTCGTGGTTCATGTGTATTATTTCGGTCTTCCCTACTTCCTAACTGATCTTTTCCTTCATGGTTTACGTCTGACTGGTCTTGCTACCTTTTTTTTTTTTATTGTTCACTTCTCATTTTTCATTTTTTACTTTTCAATTTTCAATTTTCAATTGTGGTTCTACGCTTTGAATAACAATATATAAGAGGCTGCTTTTCCATTTTGTTTTGGTTTGGTTTGCAAAGGATATTTTATTTGACCGTTTACACTGTGAATATTTACCTATTAAGTATGTCCAGCTCCGAATCTGACAGCAAGAAAGTCGCAGCTGAGCAAACACAGCTGGAGTATGCTGAATCTGCCAATGGTGAAATCATTTATGATGAGGTTGATCGTAAAAACAGATTCCTGCAAAAGAAGAAGTGGTCCGATGTCTTTTCCATTATTTGTGCAGGTGCCGCATTGCTATCTGATGGTTACCAGAACAACTGTATCAACATGTTAAACTCTGTTTTTGCAGTCGAGTACAAGAAGGAGTACACAAGTGCTGTTAAGACTAGAGTCTCTAATGCTTTGTTGGTTGGTGCTGTTTTGGGTCAAGTTTGCGTTGGTTTGACGTGTGATTACTTTGGTCGTAAGTGGGCTATCTTAACTACCACCTCCCTTATTGTGATCGGATCTATTATGGCTGCTGCATCTCATGGTACTACAATTGACGGTATGTTTTGGATGTTGGTTGTGGCCAGAGGTGTTACCGGTTTTGGTGTTGGTGGTGAGTACCCTGCTTCTTCTACTGCCGCTTCTGAGGCAGCAAATGAGACTACCAAAAAGAGAGGTGGTATTTTTACGTTGGTTACCAACTTGCCTTTATCTTTGGGTGGACCTTTCGCCTTGATTGTTTTCTTAATTGTCTATCCAATTACTGGCTCTGGTGCACACTTGTCGGCAACCGCAAGAGTTATGCTTGCCATTGGATGTATCTGGCCCTTGGCTGTCTTCTACTTCCGTTTCAAAATGGCCACCTCAATTGTTTACAAAAAAAGTGCCATTAAAAGAAACGTTCCTTATTGGTTAACATTGAAATATTACTGGCGTCGTTTGATTGGTACCGCCGGTTGTTGGTTCATCTACGATTTTGTCACTTTTCCTAACGGTATTTTCTCCTCGACCATTATTTCTTCCGTTTTGGACGACACTAAGAATCTAGAGAAGGTTGCAGAATGGAACTTGTTATTGGCCATGCTTGCTATTCCTGGCGTTCTTATCGGTGCATATTTGGTTGATAGGATCGGAAGAAAGTATACCATGTGTATTGGCTTCGCAGGATACTTGGTCATGGGTTTGATCATCGGTTGCTCTTACTTTCACATCAAAAAGATTGTTCCTCTTTTCATCATCTTTTATGGTATCTTCAACTCTATGGGTAACTTAGGTCCTGGTGACTGTCTCGGATTGAGTTCCTCTGAGTCTTATGCTACGCCTGTTCGTGGTACATTGTACGGATTTTCTGCTGCTGTTGGTAAGGCTGGTGCAGCCATTGGCACCCAGGCTTTCACTCCAATTCAAGATAACCTTGGTAAGCAGTGGACTTTCATTATCGCAGCCATCTTGGGTTCAGTTGGTGTTGTTATTGCATTTTTATGTATCCCTCGTCTTACAGATGATGACTTGATGATGGAAGATGTCAAGTACTTGAACTACTTGAGAGAAAATGGATGGACTGGTTCCTTTGGTTTGAAGCACGAGATCGAGAAGGAGGAGGAAAAGGCAGAAACTGAGATCATTCCTTGAATTTAATAAATAAGTAACCGGTATTTTCTACTTTTAATATGAATTCTATAATCCTGTAGAAAGGTGAATACAGACTAGATGTATATATTGAACTAGTTTTCTAGAGCTCCTGTTTTTCTCCTCTGTATCTTCCAGCCGTAAAACATTCTAAATCCAATGCCGCCTGATAGCAATATGAAGAGTCAAGCAATTGCTCATCGTACCTCACAACCACTAGTGGATAGAAATTTCTTACCAGGAAGGTAAAGCTCTTATAGGTTGTTTAGAAGTTCTAACTCCTTATATGGTGCCTCGACAAAATGCTAGAAATGAAGTATTTCATGTGTTGCTGAATTTTGCTGTCTTGCTCAACAGGTATTTAGCCATCTGTTATGGTATCCGGTCACGAAGTTTCTTGATGACCTTCGTGCAGCGTTAGAAAATAAGCTGTTATCTGGTGAACTGATTTGATGGTGGTAGCCTCTCCAGCCATGGTATGGCCTTGTTATGTTTATTTTAGTACAGCCCAATTATTGTACATTTTCTGTAGCTGTTCTTACTTTTATATCACTTGGATAATACAAAGCCTAACATAATAATTTAGACTATATCAGTGTCAGTGTCCATAAAGATAATGGTGTATGGTCACGTGCTCCTGCATCACGTTTCGACGCAGCACTGCACGCTTTTTCACTGTGTTCCTTCTCGCTTCTAAATATTTTTTTGATTCTCTTCAGCTCAATTGTTCTCTGTACATTAGTGTCTCTGTATTATTATTGGTGGAAGAATGTCGACTCAAGGAGCTGCTGGAACTAGTAATCAGGGTCCGGAACCACTTAGGGTTTTCCCCGTGGATCCTGTCTCCACAGAGATGCAGGAATCGAAGTTTATCGAGAACAATCGATACTTGAAGAACGAACATCAATTCAACTACTTTAATGTGCCAGGAGCAAACTATGCAGGACGTTCGGAGATGGACCGAATAAAACTATCTTTTGAATCACAGATAGATGATGAGGTTTCGCACTGCTTGAACTCGCTGATTGGATTGTCGATGACGAATCCGAAATCGTTGAACTTGAAGAAGGACTATTCCTTCTTGGTTGAGTACCTTATCACGTACTTGAACTGTAGCATCTTTGACTCAACCGCAGATAACAAGGATCTGGAGAAAAGCTTGGACTCGGCGTTGATCTTGAGAAATTTGGCCCAGGATATTGACAACTCGCAGGTGATATCTCTGAACATGAAGATACGTGAGGTGATTCTCTCGATACTGGATATCAAAATTGTGCTGGAAGATGAATTTGCCAACCCACACTACGAGCAGTGTAAAGAGCTACTCCGGTACGTGATGGATATTGTTGAAGCGATTTCCTCATACTTGGCTCCAGCACCGGCACAGGACCCGCTATTTTTGGCGTTGATCAAGATGTTTAGGATCTCCAAGGAAAGATCTATAGTGACCACTATTCTGCGGTCGATGAGCAGAATGATGTACAACTCTGCAGAATCTAATGACTGTACAGACGACATCGATGACGCGATATTAGATAGGGTTATCTCATTTCTTGCTCTGGCCATCAATGACGAAAACAACAGTGATGAATTGATCTTGACTTCCTTAGACTTCTTATATCAATATGTCTCACCTAAGAGAATCGACATTCTCCTCTCTTCTTTCACTAGAGCTTCAATCATCAGATCTTTTCTACCAAGGCTATTAATCTACAAGCTAGACTACAGAACAGAATTCACGCAGCCAATGCCCATGCTTAAGTTGGTGAAGCTCATAAAGGATCCTGTTCCGGAGAATCCGCCGGTTCTTTCAGATTCTTTTGTGGAGGAGTTGAACAAGCTTTCGGAGCCAGACAGGGCGACCGCTTGGCTTAGAACGTCTTTTGTTTCTGTCCCCGGCAGTGAAGTCACCCAGATTGCTCTTTGGAGATGGTACGAAGGACAGTTTGCTAAATATGTTGCTGGTTCAAGACACAAGTTGCTAGCTGCTGTGGACTTCATCAAGAATGTCCAGCACGCATTCCCTGCTTCTGCCGCTATGGTCATCAATCAGCAGGATAACACCAAGAAGTTCATCATCAAGGGTATCCAGCCAAGAGAAGAGTACGTGGATATAGAACAGGGAAAGCAGGAAGCACTAGGAAATAAGGAAAGGAAGAATATCGCTCCGACAAGAGGAGGAGAGGAGGACCCCAAAGCGTTGAAAGAGTCTGTTCAGGAGCCTCATCATATTTTCCAGTACAACTTCAACGACTACTTGACCTTGAACGATATCAACACATCGTCAAGTATGCTTTTAAACGAATTGATCAAGAGGCCTGTGGGTCTTGAGTTGTTCAGGGGCTTGAATGCTGACTTTGTGGACAAGGTGATGAAAGTCCCAAGATTGCTTCCTTACATTATCAACGTCATAAAGAAGTTGCAGTACTAGAAGGTAGTTTGTGTAAAATATATATATAAATAAGTGTATGTTCGACGAGGCGTACATCGGAATCACGACAAGTAGAGCGAACACCGCTTACGACTTCCGCTGGTTGCCCGTATACTCTTTCTGGTTTAAAAGCATGTATTCTACTGCAAACTTAGATAGTAATTATATAATCGCAGCACTGAAATTCCCTTGGCATCATTTCTTCGCTTGCTGAGCTTTCTGCTGTTCTATTAGCTTCTCTCTAAGCACCTGATCCACTCTCCTTAGTAACTGCACCTTCTCGTTAATTAATGACGCCAACTTCTTACTATCCTCATTCAACTTCTTCATTCTGCCGTCAAAGAACTCCATCGATTCCTGCGTGGATTTCTCTACATAGTAACCAGTTCCGACGTCTATAAGAAATTTATCATGGTTCTTGATCTTTCCTGGTACATAAAGAGAAGCGGTCAACGGCACAAAAAGCGGCTTGCCATCACCACCAGAGTCGATTTCTTGGACATTTTCCCTGCATTCCTTATACTTCATCTGTGCAACCTTTAGAGCTTGGAATGAGCTCTGAAGATGGTCCAACTCTTCATTAACTTGAGATTTGAAGGCCATTATCTGGTCCGGCGGAAGCTCCGTTAGTTTAACTGCAATGGTTAGTAGTCATGTACTTATCTTTAGGGTTAAATTACTTACTTGGACTGCTCATACTTCTGGCTTATGTGTTTAATTATTAGTGACTAGAGAGTGCTTACAATGTAACCGAAGTCTCTTGAGATTTATTACGCTATGTGTGGTGTAGAGGTGTGTTTCTACGCAATGTTTGTTTTCTAGGTGAATGACAGTCTTAAAGTACCCGTTAGGAGGCAGAGACTCAATATGGCACTGGAAAAAGCATGCGATTGCTACTCAAGCAGGTAAGGAAGTCTGGAGAGACAGTTATGTTTGTTTTCGGCATTGTAAACTCAAAACGAAACCAATAGAAGAAACCCCTACACCGTGTAGTCCAGAAGGTCCACGTATATACTACTACAAGCTCGTTAAACAGTGGTGATTATAGAAAGTAAGAACATAGCCCTAGCATATACATCTATATAAATTAAATATGTCTAGTTTGAAGAATCTGAAGTCTTCTCTCCAACGGTAGAAGATTTCTTGTCGGTTGGATAGCTGATATCCTCAGCAATTGCGCCGGTGCTGATTCTGCTCTCAACTTTTCTAACAATGTTTTCGTAGTCATCATCGACGTTGTTTACTGGACCCTTGTACCAGTTACGTGCATCCAGAATGTACCAGCCGCCAGCGAAGATAAACACGAAACCTAGGATGACCACGGTGTAGTTCATGTCTTCCTTTGTCACAGGCATGTAGTTAGGGAAAACAAAGACAATGGAAACAAAAACGGTCCAAACGCAAGCATAGAACATAACGTACTTGGAGACCTTGCCCATGTTAAATGGACCTCTCTTGACACCCATCTTCTTGGCGTTCAGCATGTAGGCAGCAATGACGATCACATAAGACCAGTCTGTACAGATAGCACAGGCGGAGAAGACAGCGTTCATGGCGATGACAGAACCCAAATTGATCAAGGTCAAAAGGGAGTTGATGACGACAATCAACCAAACACATCTAGTTGGGACACCGGTCTTCTTGGTGATGTGATACCAGAAGTCGGCGTAAGGCAAGCCTCTGTCTCTGGCAAAGGACCAAAGAGATCTGGAGGTGTAGCACATGGCAACGGCACCACAGAACCAGATGACAATGAAGCACAAAGCAAGGAAGGCTGTAGCTCCTGTCTTTCCCATAGCGTATGAGTAGATCTCAACAATTGGTTGACCCGAGACGCCGTTCAAGATACCTTCGACATCATCTCCCATGCACAATGTGATGACAACGTTAAGAACCCATCCAAGAACAGCGGTGGTAGTCAAAGCACTGGCAATAGCGAGAGGAGTTTGATAGGCAGCGTTGTGAATTTCCTCGGACATTCTAGAGGTGGCATCGTAACATGTCATGACCCAGGAAACCTGCAAGAAACCAAACAAAAATGCCCAGCCATCACTACTCCATCCAGTAGAGTTAATGACCTTGCCAAAAGTGAAGGATCTGGTGTTGTACTGAGGACACTTGGCCAAAAGGGTGATGATCAAGGCGATGGTGGAGCATATGTTCACGATACAGTAGTATTTGGTAATGCTGGAAAGAACATGATCTGGAAGCGAGTTGATTAAACCATGAGAAATGATCACAAGTATGGCGACGGCAGTAATGTGGCCACGCGTTGGCACGTAACTGTAGTCCTTGTACATGGAAATTGTTTGCAAAAGCAAAGTGGCAGCACCAAAATCGGTGGAGCAGGCACCAGTCAAAGCACCGGTGAAGTACAACCAGCCATCGACCCAGCACGTCACAGGAACGTAGTCCTTAGGCATAACGTGCGTGATAACATAGTACATACCACCAGAAGTAGGGAAGCACGAAGTGATTTCGGCAACGGACCAGGCAATAGATAAGCAACCGATAGCACCAACAAACCAGCACCAAACACCGGCTGCTGGACCACCTGACCACAATGGGTATAGATAAGTAATGGAGATAGTTCCCATCAAACCAGAAATGGAAAGAGCAAAGGAAAAAGTAGCCAAAAAGCCGTAACTTCTGGAAAACTCCTGCTTGTAACCAAGGTTAGCAAGCTCTGCAGCATCTCCGTCGATGTCAACCTCCACGCCGTTGACGGAAGACGTTATGGGAGTGATTTTAGCCTGTTGTTCACTCATGTTGAAGAAGAAAAATAAACAAGCTCTGGAGGGAATGAAAGCAACTACTAGCAAAAAGAAAAAGGTGCAGTAAGAGAGTAGAAAGAAGCTCACAGGATCACAGATTGAAAAAGGGAAAAAATTTCAGCCCTGAATTTTGCGTAACTTGGTGGAATGGGGCTGCCTACCCTTGATAAGCAACCAGGACCAATAATATAGGAGAGCGCACATATGGTCGTGTGACGCACGACAAGTTCAACAAAAAAGCTACTTTTGCGGCTGCATGTGAATTTAAGTTTTGAGCTACTAAGAAAGAGCGGCAAGCGATGGGTGGTAAGGAAGAAGAAAGAGAGTGAAGAAAGAAAAAAAAAAGGGGAACCACCTGGATTTTCCCATATATATATATAAATATGTATATATGTATATATATATATATATGTATGGGAGGGGTTAGATAAGTGCAGGGTTCTGATTGGGAAAACAGTAGTGTATAATGTTGAGAAGAGGAGATGGTGGGAAAGCAGGATGTGCATGTGAAAAAACGTTGAACGCGATAAGTGAGGAATTTGGTGTGTGGATGTGTGTGAATGTGTATGGAAGTGGAAGTGCATGTGCATGTGAATGTGAAGAATGTGAATGTGAATACGAAAATGAATATGGATGTGGATATGAAGGTGAATATGGATACGTATATATGAAGGTGAATATTAAGGTATGAAGGTAAATGTGAAGGTAAATATGAAGATAAATATAAATGTGAGATTGTAGCTAGTGCAAAAGCTTAAGTTGGCCGCTTAAGCTGGCGGCTTAAGTTTGTGTTTAGCGGACGATACGTAGCCACGTAATCTGACTGGTTACTTCTGTACTACACCGCTATTTGGGCTTTGTAGTAAATGTCTGGCGAAGCCACTGGCATTCCAGGCGCTGTTTAGCTTGCTTCTTTCAGCTGCTGCCGTCGTAGCGGACTTCCATGTGATAGTTTTCCGGTAAAAGAATTTCAATATCAGTACGTCATAGAACACTTTTTGTTAAAATAAGGTAGTTACACCTCTTCTAACAGGCCAAATGTTTCTTTTTGGAATCTCTCAACACATGCACATGCGTAGCACATGTAGCACCTGTGGCCCATGCATAGAGTTCAACATGAAGTCTGAAGTGCGGAGAACATGGTTTCATTTTCAGTACTGTTAGAAGCATATAATTAGAATATCTACCTGTGTTCCTTTCCTTTTTCAAATGATTTCCTCAAATATAAAAATAAAGCTAGAATTCCTATCTGCACTTGGTAGAAAAACTGAGGTCGTATCAGTTAACTAGACAAGTGTGCTCATCTCACATGTAACTGAAACCTTGGCCTCCTCTACTTTAGTCCATGTAAAGGCATATCTATGCTACGCACACTTGTCTATGCTAAGCACCTTGTAACTAAGCCAAGCAGCTCTGTGTGAATGTTTCTGCCTCTCTCTCTCTCCTATATTTTACTTTTCCTCTTTTCGGAATGTTCGTCGATTACACTTCCTAATTTTCTATTTTTACATAATGGAAAAGTTCTTGGCTTACAGATATATTGTGTATATTGTGCACAGCAAAATTGCATCCTACTACATAGAACTTCCAGCCGCTCTTGCTTCCGCTCTTACTTCTACTCTTGCCCAAAATTAAGTATATTAACATTAATATTAAATTTAATAACTATAATAAATTTATTACATAATAATATAAATAGTATTATAATAAATATAATATCATTTATAATATTATTATCAATGATTATTGGATCAATTGGTGCTATGAATATAATTAGAATTAAAGCATTATTAGCACAAAGTAGTTTATTAAATGTTGGTTATATGTTGTTAGCTATAATATCAAATAGTAATTATTCTATAATAGCTTATTTATTCTATATTTTACACTAATCTATTACTCGTTTAAATATATTTAGTATTATATTATTATTACCATTATATAATAATATCCACTCTTGCTTCCACTCTTGCTTCCACTCTTGCTTCCACCCTTGCTTCCACCCTTGCAGTTAAGCGGATCCTCCCTCCACAGATAATACTTATTTTTTCGTAGAATCTATCATAGCGTTATCTGCATAGTTCACACTCCTCAATCTTGCTTCTTCGACTTCGGCACTTGTACAGAAGTAGGATCCTTCAAGCGTTCTGCTTTAAGAACCACACCCATCCCGGCTCACAGGTGCCTCTATCTCTTTTCTTAAAGGTCGCCGAATATAGTGCTACTGCTGCCCTTCTTGATGCCTCTTCCGTCCTTTGCCTTTTTTTCTCCAGCTTTTCGTCACCGCAAATTGTACCTCCCAACATAGACGGCATCATGCCTTTGCGCCTCATGCGCCTCATGCGCCTCATGCATATTTCTTCACCAGCCATTCTAACCCCACATATTCAATTCTATCTGTTAGCATTTTTTTTTCTTTCCAAATTATTAGCCTCTAATTATGAGTGAAGAACAAAATAACAGTGAAAAACAACAGCCAGATACTAGTTCCTTTGCTAGCATTCTAGCAAATGTTCGTCAAATGCGTGCTGAGGCAGGCGGAGCAAGCCAAGCATCACTTGACGAAAAAGAAAGAAAAGTGAATAAACGATCAAATTCCGTCCAGAACATTCCGAAAATGCATGGTTCGGTTCCCAGACCTCAGGCAAGCTTATCGCCTCGGCCAAAGGAGGTGATCATACGCGGTCGTCCAGATAGAGACCAATATGAATATGCTAGACATGCCAGGTTGAACAAGCAGACTTTCAGGTCGATTCAAGTGAACAAAAATCAGAGTGGAAACCCACTGCTAACAGATTTGGCAAAGCAGGTATCATATGAATTTAATCCGAAGATCAGAGGAGCCGATTACTTGGTGAATTCACACTGTTACGCCATCTTCCTCTCTCTGAAGTACCACAAGCTACATCCTGAGTATATCTATAATAAGCTGAAGAGGTTGGACAACCCAGGAGGAGGCAAGGCTCCCATAATAAGGCTTCTTCTATTGCTTGTCGATGTGGAAAGTTGTAACGATGCGGTCAGGGAGTTAAACAAGCTCTGTCTCTTCAACAACTTAAACCTTGTCTTGGCGTGGTCTTTCGACCAGTGTGCTGATTACCTAGCCTGCTTGAAGAAGTGTGAAGCCAATACTTCCCATGCCCTAGTCCAAGGAAATAAGGGGCTGGATGACGACATGGGTAATGACGAAAACTTTTATGACCGCATTATTCAAACACTTACCACTGTCAAGTCTGTCAACAAAACCGATTCCGTCAACCTGATATCGAAGTTCGGGTCTCTCAAAGAATTGTGCCTGCAGGCAAACGAGGCGAATCTCCAGGAGGTCCAAGGAATGGGTCAGACGAAGATTGACCAGCTTTTAAATGCTATCAATGATCCTTTTGTCTATAAATAACGGGAATGTATGTATATGGTGCTAAACGCTGAGCACATATATACTGATGCACGGGTATTTACTGCATAGTGAGGCTCCCACGGGTGATATCCACGGCCATGTATCGTGTCCGCTTCAATCACGTCTACATGTCAAAGAACTTCTTGAAATTCATAGCCACAGCCTTCCGTTTCTTCTTCGGTTCCGTTATCCTGTCCTTTTTTGGTGTTTCCATGTTGCGACTGCGTACCATAGAGATTGCATGTATTCTAGGAATTTGCCGTCTGCAAGACCAGATTGTGTCGTTCTCGCTTGGGTTGTACTGTTTGTCGGCAACTTTATAATCGAGTATCAGCTTGCTTGAAAGCGGAACCGTTACAAGTGAAATTATCTGGTGTTCTTGCAAGTACTTGAGTTTGAGAGCATCTGAGTAGCCTAAAAACAAGGCATTGGGAATCCTCCTAAAGCAATCCTCCTGGATGTCCGTTTTTGAGGCCGTAACCTCAAAGTATTCAACGGCATTCCATAAGTCTCGCTGCAGAATTCTGACGTCTAATGCTGGATTGTCGTTAAGTATTAAACATTTCAAATGGCCGAGTTTACCGGAAACTCGATTGCTGATAGAAAAGAAGTTGACGATGGACTCAGTTAAGTTGCAGCCTGAGAGATTTAGGTAGTAAAGATTGCGTAAATTAGGGATGTGGTAATAAATATTTGAGGACTTGATGTCCAATTTCGTTAGATCGAGTAAAGTAATGTTGCTTGTGTCCAGTTGTGCTATGTTGGATACCAGAGTGTCAAAACTGATGTTGGAAAACAAAGTTTCAAAGCGGTGTTTGGTGCTGATTAGATTAAGCAGGATATGGGTGTTTCTGGAGGTAGGAGTGATGCTCTTGATGTTGCAATGATGACAGCGGAAGTTAGGATGCATACTAAAATTTGAGGCAAATAATTGGAAGATCCTTGGTGAATCCTTCCCTAATCGCAAAATTATCTCCCATACAGGCCGCCAGAGGTGCCAGGAAAAGTCTGAATCGTAAAGAAACTTAGAAAGATGGTCTGTGGAAAGTAAATGAGCATTCTGAGCTACTTTCACCGCCGCTAGAAGCTTTAACGATGGTCTTGATTTGATTGGTGCTAGTGCGTTATCATACAGAGATTCATTGGAAGATCTGGGTTCCAGATTGAGGTAATTGTAAGTTTTGGAATATGCCTGATCTTGTATCATGGCATCTGATACACCTAATCGAGATAGATCTAACAGCTTAAGGTCGGAAGATATGACTTTTTTGACCCTGGCATTCTTGTTTGGGAGCGTATTTCTGCGTTTCCTATGTTTCTTCCTGATTGTTGCTTTTGAAGTCCGATTTCGGTGCATTCTGGATGAAACATGGGAGTTAAGGAGAATCTAGTGGAGGTGAAGGTGAAGGTGAAAAATCCATGTTAGGTCTGGTGTATGGATGTTGGTGTTTAGAAGACGAATGTTCAGGTAGCAGCCAAAGTAGCTAAGTGATACGTTAGACGGAGGTTAAAAAATGAAAGGTATTTCTAAGAAGTTAACAAGTAGTATTAGGAGTGGTTTTACATGAAATATTGGAGGTAGAGGTCTGGTATGTGAGACACAGATTTGGGTTGTGATTATGATCGAGAATCCGTTAGAATACGAAGAGCGGAGACAGTTTATGAGAGTAGAGGCGAGATACGGGTCTGCAAAGTGGCATATTGAAGATATTTGAGAAAGTACAATGTTTAGGAATGAGAGCGGGTGAATATACGTGGTTTGCAAGTTTGAGAAAGGAGTAGTGCTGTGGTAGCGGAGACAAGACGTATCTAAAGCAGGAAGAGAGCAAGCTTTGATATTTGGTCCAGTTGTAGTATTTATGAAATATTTTACTCATTTCCATAACGAATTTCTGCTGGATGGCAAAAAATAGAAAGAAAGCCCGATGGCACAGCAGGTGGCCGATTTCCGATTCTCTGCGACTTGTGCTACCGTTTCTGCCTATGGTGGTTTGTTTCCTATTTGTGGGCTTGGGTAATGGTGTCTTGGCTAAGCGTGATCGATACAACAAAAGTATAGAATAGAAGCTTTGATGGAGTATGTTTGTTAAGTAAGGAGTTAAATGGATAATTGGAAGCAACTGCTGGGAAATAAAGAACTTGAAACACAGTCCCCGAGTAAGAAGGATTGAAAAATGCAGGTGATTTTCTGTAAGCAATATAACGACCAGTGCTATCTATTCATATGATTCACTTTTAGTACAGTGGTTGTCTTTTTTTTTTTTTTGGCAGAATTTCTTTAGTCCTGGGATAATCCATGAGCGCTTAATGGTTCTGAGGTTTGGAGTGAGCGCAGATGTATTTAGTAGTGTATTAATTTTTTGGACAATATATTACTGTTGTTCTGACTTTACTATCTTGTTAACTATCTCTTTCAGTGGTTATTTTAGTGGTTCTTTCAGTGGTTCTTTCACTAATCTCATCGCCTCTTTCACTTCCACTTTCACTGCTACTTTCACTGCTACATTCACCACCTCTTTCACTACCACCTCCGCTACCACTTTCACTCCTACTCTCACTATCTCTTTAACTACTCTCACTACTACTTCCGCTACCACTTTCACTTCCACTCTCGCTATCAGTTCCACTCTCGCTACCATTTTCACCACTTTTCACCACCACTTTCGCTACCACTTTCACTACCTCTTTCACTATCTTTTTAACTACTCTCACTACCATTTTCACTACCACTTCCACTACTTTTTTAACTACCTCTTTCACTACTACCCTCACTACTTCTTTCACTATCTTTTTAACTATCTTCTTAACTACTCTCACTACCACTCTCACTCCTACTCTCATCACCATCTCCATCTATCTTCTTCCTACTCTCACTACAACTTCCTCTTTTGGCTTCGCTTCTTCCCTCTCATCTCCCCACACACACTTCGAAGATTTTGTGGCACCGTAGTAGCGGCTAATTTTCTGTCTGCGGTGACACCGTCATCGGACCAAAAAGATCAGTCCATAAAGACGGCAATAAATGCCACCGGAAAGCAGTTCCATTTTAAATTTCCAAATGTAAAAACTTCTGTGCAAGAAGTTGCAAGTAGTGGTCCTCTCTCTGGCACTTGTTGTATCACGACTTAGCCTGTTTGTAGACGCCGCGTGCACGCCGCCACAGCCCCCGGTGTGGACTGGCGCAGCGCAGCACTAACGGCTTTTCTGGCCACAGCACTTGACAGGAAGGAGTCCGGTGTAATGGATGTGAAATAATGTGCAATGGCTCCAATGGTGTCAATGGTGCAGCTATGATTCTGATGCCTAGCAGTACATGAGTATCTCCAGATGGAGACGGATTCCTTGGCCCCAGATGTGCAGTTGTTGGCCCATGATATTCTCCCCCATGATATTTCTCCCCCATGATATTTCTCCCCCTATGATATTTCTCCCCCATGATATTTCTCCCCCATGATATTTCTCCCCCATGATATTCTCCCCCATGATATTTCTGCCACATTATCTAACCTGTTCTCTCCCTCTCACTCTCACTCTCACTCTCCATCCACCCTCACACCACCCGCGACCCAAAATGAGGTGATGGTTATTCCACCTTCTCGAGCCTCCTCAAGATCTCTCTCCTTTCTACATCCTTCTTTTTTCCTCATCTGCATCTCCATCTCATCGCCACGCCCTCTGTCAAACTGTATGGTCATGTCGGACTCTCTCTCCTCCATTCAGTCCACCATAGTCCCCAACAGGGTTCACCATACGTGGGCAAAAACCTTCTCCTGCAAACCCCAGTACTACTTCCAGCCTGCCACCATAGACGAGATCCAGGCCATTGTCAATGCCGCCAGAAAGCGCCGTAGATCCATCATGGTTGTGGGATCCGGCCACTCGCCCTCCGACCTCACGATGACCAACGACTGGGTCGTCAACTTGGACCGGTTCAACCGCATCCTCAAGGAGAAGCCGTCCGCCGACGGCAAGTACACCGACCTCTCTGTCGAGGCCGGCGTCCGCATTTTCCAGTTGAACCGCTACTTGGCCTCCAAGGGCCTTGCCGTCCAGAACTTGGGCTCCATCAGCGAGCAGTCCATCGCCGGTATCATCTCCACCGGCACACACGGTAGCTCCGCCTACCACGGCCTCGTGTCCCAGCAGATCGTCGACCTCACCATCGTCGACGGCCTCGGCCGCTTGGTCCAGTGCTCTCCACAGCGAAACCCCGCCCTCTTCCGGGCAGCCATGCTCTCCCTCGGCAAGATTGGAATCATCGTCTATGCCACCATCAGAGCCGTCCCACGCTACCAGATCCGCTCCTCCCAGGAGGTCATCAGCTTCGACACCCTCCTGGACCAGTTCGAGACCATCTGGACCAGCGACGAGTTCATCCGTGTCTGGTGGTTCCCTTACTCCCGCCGCTGCATCCTCTGGAGAGCCTCCAAGTCCACCGACCCGATCTCCAGACCTAGACCCTCCTGGTACGGCACCAGGCTCGGTAGACTGTTTTACCAGACCCTTCTTTGGATCTCGGTCCACCTCTTCCCTCGCCTCACCCCCTACGTCGAGAAATTCGTCTTCTCCAGACAGTACGGCATGAAGGAGACCTACGGTCACGGTGACATCGCCGTCCAGGAATCTGTCGAAGGCCTTAACATGGACTGTCTATTCTCCCAGTTCGTCGACGAATGGGCCGCCCCCTTGACCAATGGCCCTGAGATCGTCCGTTCCCTCAGTAAATCCATCGAGGAAGGCGCCAAGTCCGGCGAGTTCTACGTCCATGCGCCAATCGAAATTAGATGCTCCAATACTACCTGCTCCAACTCGTTAGAACCACAGGACCTCTCCTCCAGAACCACCACCTCCAAGGGCCCAATCTATGGAAACCAGCTCAGACCGCTTTTGGACAATACCCCGAAGTTGAGCTGGGTTCCTCAGGACAAAATTACCAACAGTCAACTAACCTTGTACATTAATGCAACTATGTATCGTCCCTTCTTTACATCTGTGCCCATACGTAAATGGTTCACTGTTTTCGAGGAAACCCTAGAGGCCGCCGGAGGAAAGCCTCATTGGGCAAAGAACTTCATTGGCTACGACAGCGCAGACACCTGTAAAAATGATACATTCAAGGCCGAAGGAGACAGTAAGATGTCTGGATTCGGTAAAAAAATGGAGGAATGGTATGGAGTAGATCTCAAGACTTATAGAATGATTAGAAAGCAGGTTGATCCCGAAGGAGTGTTCCTGAGTGGCATCGACTGGGTGAAGAGGAACCACATCGTTGAGCCCGAAGAAATTGCCAAAGTCGAAGCTTGGAGGCAAGGTGTTGATGAATACGATGTTGATGAATAGTTTGTATAGAGTAAGAGATTATGAGCTGTAGTAGGAATTTGTGTGCGTGGTATGTGTCTAGTTCCTGGTCCACAAGGGTTGCCCCGACTATTGGAGCTTTTGTCGGCGTGTGAACTGTAGCTTGAGTCGAGACTGATAACAATTGCTGTTTTTGTTCGGTGAACAGAAACCGTTAGTTAAATCATGAAAAGCTCACCCGTGTAGCGTTTACACTGATGAAACGCAGCTTAACATTTTCATCCTCGCTATCCGACTTCCCTACCGATTTCTGCTCCACCATAACCAACCATTGCCGTCCACAGCATTACAGATCTTTGACAGCACAAGAACATCCTTCGACCTTTTCTAGACTCTACATGGCTACCGATTTTTCAAGTTACGTGGCTACCGATTTTTCAAGTTTTGCTGATGCTCTCTCCTACTCTTCTCTTTCTCTCTAAGTACTTACTGCCTGGAATCGGTGGCCCCATAGCTACAACAAAGTGGCCCAAAAAAAATAAAAAAAAAAAAAAGTGTTCCAATAATATTACTTTTTTTTTCAGAACTCTTCACATATATATACATTTGTAATTGCCCACTAATTGCTACTGCTACCATCGCCAGTAACCAAATCCTGATCTATTTAAAGCACCGTGCACTTCTCCGGCTTGCTTTCTGGCTGTGCCCTCACTGCCCGCTTTGGTCTCTCACCGCGCATCGCGTACATAAACAAAAGCTGACCCCTGTTCCTTTCTCTTTTTCATTTTTTATGCTCATGTTACTTTAGTCTCTTTTTCTCTTTATCATGTTCAAAAGTGCTTCAGATTCATCATCTCCATTCTCTTCTCTAGATGGAAAGTCTTCGAAGTCCGGATCTGGCCGTCAGAGCACTTTGAATCTCTTTTTAAAGAAGCCTCTGTCCCGGCATTCTTCTGATCTCAGCCAGCCGTTTGTTGCACTTGACGCCAAAAGAAAGAGCCGAACAAAAGTGGTGGCATCGTCTTTCTGTCTGCACTCGAGCTCCTCTGCTGAGGTAATATCTATTCCCGACGAGAAGGAGAACTCTGCTCCAGTTCAACGGAAGCATAAGCTGCTGGACACAGCCTCAAAAAATGGATTCTCAGTATCTGTGGACAGCTCTGCCGGTCTACAATTTCAGGGGACAGTTCATAATTTTAAGCATTCGAACCCAATCAACAGGGCGGTGTCGTTTTCTACTTCCAGGGGATCGATTCTGCAGCAGTCCAGTGTTACTTTATCGTCCGATAATGCCAAGAAGCACACTACCAGGCACCTTGTTGCACCTCCATCGAAGCGTAGACCGTTGCCGTGGATGGCCACCACTGCAGCTCGACATCTGGGGTCGATTTCTAACCCCCGGTTGAAAGAGTCGGACACACCCAAGGGCAACTCTCGCCGCTTGTCGTCCTTATTCAACTCTGAGCAGCAGAAGATCTTGGATGCCGTGTTCGTTGACCGTAAAAGTGTCTTCTTCACAGGTTCCGCCGGTACGGGAAAGTCGTTCCTGTTGCGCTCCATTATTCGTCGTCTCCAAAATCGGTTCGGACGAAATGCCGTTGCTGTCACCGCTTCAACCGGTTTGGCTGCAACTAACATCGGTGGAACCACTATAAACCGATTCTCGGGAATCGGGCTAGGTGTTGGCTCGCCATATCAGTTGGCTAGTCGCATCAAGAAGTCCAGAAGTTCTGTTGAAAGATGGAAGATTGTCAAGTTCTTGATCATCGATGAGGTATCTATGATTGATGCTACATTATTCGACAAGTTGAATGAGATAGCAAAGATTGTCCGCAACAACTCTAAGCCATTCGGCGGCATTCAACTCATTATAACAGGCGACTTCTTCCAGCTTCCTCCAGTGAATAAATCTGGTCATTCGCAGTTCTGTTTTGCCTCCAAGTCTTGGAACGAATGCGTTCAAGAGACTTTCTTATTAACTAAAATATATAGACAAAGTGGAGATGCTGAGCTTGCAGATATGTTGAACTGTTTACGAGAGGGAAAGCTAACCCCGTCTATTAAGCAACGTTTCAAGTCGCTTGAGCGACCATTAAAGTTTGATGATGGGATCCAGCCAACAGAACTTTATCCCACCAGGGAAGAGGTGGCCCGAGCAAATCGAGCCAGATTGGACTCGTTGTCCGGTGAGGAGCTCAGTTTTTATGCAAAGGACTCGTATGGACCTCAGTTTTCGATGGCCCCTGGTTCTGGCAAGACTCCGCCCTCGTTCTTGGCAAACCAGCTTGATGGTTTAATGTGTGTCAAGGTGTTGAAGCTAAAAACAGGTGCCCAGGTCATGAATCTCAAGAACGATTTAGAAGATGCATCAATTGTAAATGGTACAATAGGCAAGATCTTGTGTTTCACGACACAAGATCTTTGGAGCACCTACTGCTCTAAACTCAAGGAGTACGAGAGAATTGTATATGAACCGTTATTGACTTACGCATCAAAGTTTATAGGCGACCCTGATGCTGACTTGGACCAATCCATCTACCAGGAATTGATAGCTTCAAATGAATACATGCTTGCAGGAAAGTTGGATTTGTTGCCAAAACTTATCTCCAGAGCCATAAACCAAAAAAAGGCTGACAGACTTCCCTTAGTCAAGTTCACCGTGAGCGGTGCAGAAAAATACAAGATGCGTTTGGTGGAGCCCGTGGACTTTGCAATCGAGTCTAACAGTGATGTGTTCAGGACACAGCTTCCTATCATTCTATCGTGGGCTTTGTCTATACATAAGTCTCAAGGACAGACATTGAGAAGAGTTAAAGTCGACTTGACAAAGGTGTTTGAGAAGGGTCAAGTCTACGTGGCATTGAGTAGATGTGTCAGTGCAGATGGGTTACAAATTGTTAATTTTGATGAGCGCAGAATTGCTGTGCGCCAGGATGTGGTGTCATATTATGATAAGTTGAAGCGGAAGGGAGGATACAATGGGATATAGAGTTTACTATTTATAGAGAGAGTCATCATAGATGGTGTAGGTAAGGAAAATCGTGATAAGAAAGTCCTCTATAATGGCCACTACGCTTGCAGAGACCTTTACTTTAAGACTCCGAGCTACATAAAGGTTTATAAAGTAGCGTCAGGCGAAGAACTCACAGACTAGAGTGTACCTTTACTTGATAGTTTTCCAACAGCTAACTGCGGGGTTGATCTATTTTTGAACAATTCACAATTTTTTTTCCTTGTACTCAGTATTGGACCGCATCTAAAAACTGGTGCATACCATTTCGATAAATCTTTCCTGTGTTAAAGGGAAATAATCTTCCACCTTGTTAATGGACATAAAGAAAGCTTTTGAAAAATTGAGTCTCATAATTCCGTTACAATTAATAATAACAAATTGATTAAAATATCCTAAGATATTGTTGGACCATCCAAAAATAGTTACACTGTCCAGGTAGAGAAGTAGGAACTGGCAATATGAATGCTTCCATCATCAAAAGCAAGGCCAAAATGCTTAGAATGCCCGATTCGTACAGTTAGAAAAATCTTAAATTTCAGTTAGCATATGATAGGATGATGGATATTAGAAGGATATCGAGACTAAAAAAAAATCTATCTTTTCCGTATATATACGACCATCATCCAAGCTCTCCCCGCACATGAAGCAATGTGTAATATTCTTTTCGGTAACATTATCTTGCTTCTAGAATCTCATGAAAGGATAAAGTAAAAATAGATAGTCAACTGCCCTCAAATCGAAATGAAACTTCTTTTAACTAAGTAGTATTCTGGTAACAACAGCTACGAGCGTTAAGACAACGAAAGTTGAAGATGGCAGAAAAGTACAAAAACCTATTTTGAGTTATATCCAATTACTCTCGCACAGAAATCATATTCATCAAGTTTCTCTAAATTTTGAAGAGGACTGTTTTTCGTGTTCCATCTCTTTTTTTTGTATTATAGCTTTGGAATAAGGACTTGAATGGCAACAGAAGCAGACAAAAAACGTGCATATCAACGACAAACATTTAGATACGGCACGACACAAACAAGCTGCAACAGTATCAAAGGCTTATATTTAGCTCCTCTCAGCTGCCCGTACTTTTTATACCAGCTGTATTCTTTCAACATTATCTTGCATTATACTCGTTAATCGTGCTTTTACTGTCCCTTGACTCAAGCCTTTTTCATTAACTACGGTTGCAGTCTTCATCATACTGACTTAAATCGACGCGACTAATTTCTTCTTCAGGTCGACTACCTTGATCAACTCTAAGTACAGCATGTGGATCATAGACTACGGAGAAGAAGCTGCTGTTCAGTCTCATCTTCTTGAAATAAACAAGGAGTATCTGATTGGACGATCGAAGAAAGCAGACTATCATACTACTCTGAAAAAAGTGTCTAAAATTCAATTCAAACTTCAGGTATCTAATGTCGATGTATTGTATGTGAACAATTGCGGTAAAGGCAAGTTCAACCTTAACGGCGAGTATCTACAGAATGGAAACACATACAGGTTTGAATACTACGAGAGGATGACGCATGAACTTGAGTTTTCCTGCAGATCTGATGATCTCAAGTTCAAGATCCATTACCAGCCATTTGTGCTTAATGATGATCGTTTTGCAACGAAGCTCAAGGAATCAGGGATTGTTGCGAGATTTAGCCACAAGATGGACCATCTCACTCACTATGTTGCTGGACTATCAGATACGATGGAGACAATTATATCGTTGGCTACTGTAAATCCCTCGGTACGTCTAATGGTTCCGGATCAAGTTGACAAAATGTGCCATGACGTCAACAGCCTTGAAAAGAGCTTCGATTCCTTCCAAAATTACAGTCTACAGCGTCTCGAGTTTTACACTAATGACATGAGCTTCTTTAAAAAATATGAACAAACCTTCAACCAAAGTCAATCTCTTCGGCTTATGTATCTCTCGACCTTCAGATCTCTCGGACCCAGGAAGCCGCTGATTGCATCCGAAATACCTTCGGGATACGATGGAATATCTGTTGATTTAAGAACAGAAATATTTACTGTGATTCAGTATGTTGTTGGTGGCGACTCTCCTGAGTCAGCCAGAAAGTCACGGCTTCCAAGGAGTTCGGCAATTGCAAGCCTAAAAACGTTTGACGACATCGATGAAGATTTTGAAGTCATCCGGACACAACCAGAGGAGCAGAAAAAAGTGGAGAACTTACCGAAATCCAATGAAAACTCACAGGATCAGAGCGTTACGAGGCTAGAAACAACGCCAGAAACGGAATTGGTAAGGACCAATTTGGAGAGCCATACCATTGGAATCATACCGTCTGACAATACCAAATTAATTCATAAATCAGCTGATCCACTTTCAAGATCACAGATATCACCTAAACCTGCTAAGTATATGAAGATAAATACGCAGACATTAGAGGCCTTGGCACCGACGGCACAAGAAGAAACAGACAGCATGGTTCATGCATTTCAGAGAGCAAAACAGATGAAAACGGAGAAAGAACGGCAGGAGGAAAAGACAGCGGATTCTTTAGTTGCAAAAGTTGTTCCAGGAATCCGTGTTGTGAAAATAAAAGTGAATCCAATGTTGGGAAATGCCAAAGTCTATCAACCTGCTATGCATAATCACAATAATCATCCAAATTGGGCAAACAGAAGAGACTACTCCAAATTCTCCAAGATTTCATTCACCAATAGTAATCCAATAACAGATGGAACAGTGAAGGGAATCAAAATGAAGAAGGCGGAGTATCGGTCCAATAATATGGATACCAATACAGATATGGATGCGGAGATGCTAAACGATTCTCAATCTATGGCAGAAGTAGACCGTGCTTTTCAGAACCCCACAAGAAAGAGGACAAGTTCATTTAAGCCAAGAGGAAGTAAAAGAAAAGTAACTACTCTTTTCTTGAAAGATGACACACAGGATGAAAGCTCACCAGTGTCCTCACCTAGTAGCATAGGAGCTGCCTCACGTCTAGCAATCTACGGGAGTCTGTCTGACAAAGAGGATGATGATTTGCCTGTATTTCGGAGAAGAAGGTGAGTTATGCGAAGCCAGGGGAGAGGCGAACTTGGCTAGTGAAATTATTTAATAATCTTCCAATTCAACGGAGTGGTGAACCATTGTGAGTTGAGAGTGGACATGGTGTTGCTTACTATGCTTTCTTGTTTCTTTGTAAAGGATCCCAGGAGAATGAATAGCCACGGATGAAATTATAGCAAATACTGAGATTATGGATGACGATTATCGAATACTACATTACAGAAACTAATTGGCGGTGATTCAGGAAGCATAAGCAGAGCAATTCCACTAGTGTTCTAGAGCTTACCTTTATGGAATTATTACTTATGGGTAAAATTTGTTCAAAGTACCATCCGAATTTTCTTCGTTTACAGTGAACCACAGGATTCCATAAACACAATCACACAATGCCTACTTTGTCAACTTTGTGTGATTTCAGAAATGGAATACCGGGCGTCAGGGTCACTGGTCTACCGTAAGTCAGTCTCAGTCACTCCTAAAGAGCACTTTCTTCGCTGCGCCACAAACCGGCTTCGCCACATATATGCGCTATTGCCGAATTTGTCTACGGAGTTTTTGCGGTCACCAAATCTGATTAATTAGCATTGCAGAAAGTGGTAATGCAACTCATTTTATTCACTCCCAAAATTCAATCCACTGACAATATCCAGAGAAAACACTAAAAATAGCCTATAAATACGAAACGAAATTCACACATTAATCTTTTCCAATTCATCTCCTGGATCAGTTGCTAGAACTGTTCTTTATCGGCGCTAGCTTTCGGTTTTCCACAAAATCAATAAAAGTGCCCGCATTATGTATGAGCTACGCTGAAATCTCGAAATAGCGGAAAATCGCAAATCCAAAAATGTCATGACAGTATATCAGGAATTTACGGCAAGAATCAGCCACGGAAATTGCCAGCAGAGATAAATCAGATCAATTGGATCACTTTCAAAGTATCCCAGTAACGTGGCTAATAAGAAGTCTAATAAATCCCCGTTTTTTTTAATTGTCCTTCACTGCTTCACATCAATACAAGCTTATCACCACCATGGAGTATCAGGAAAGCATTGGTACAGCACCATTCTTTGTGAGCGCCAACTGTGATGGTCCTCAGTATGAACGGATGAGTGATAACCATTCTGCAGTTAACGCTAATTTCAAGGTTGCGCTAGTCGGCGATGCTGGATGTGGAAAAACTGCACTTTTGAGAAGATTCATGTCCAACGACATTCCTGACGGGTATGAACCCACGGTTTCGAATCTTGTTGAAGGCCGATTCAAACAGGAGAACAATTCCACCGTAATTAGTGTGACGTTTGCCGATACAGCTGGCCAAGAGGACTATGCAGATATTCGGCGCAAAGTGTACGACTCTACGGATTTGATTCTTCTTTGCTATGCACTAGACAGCAATGATAGTCTAGCTAATATAAGAGTGTCCTGGTGGGATGAGATTAACACTAATTGCGGAAATCCCATTCTGTTCTTGGTTGGAATGAAATCAGATATAATCGAAGACGAATGGGAGGTGGATCTTCTAGATGCCAGACAGCTTGCAGACGATGTTGGCGCTGCAGCACATATAGTGTGCTCCAGTGTAGAGGGAGAGAATGTGTACGAACTTTTTGACTACTGCTTCAATGCTTTGATGGATACAACTTACGAAGACGAAGTGTCTATTTCCTCAAACTACTCTGCCCTAAACATAGACACCCAGAACTCCAAAAACAACATTTCAAATATTACCGAGAACCATCTTGGTGACCAGGCATCTTTGCAGGACAGCTTTGGTCTGCATGCTAGAGACCAGAGGAATGCAGTTGAGAAAAGCGAGCCGCAAAACTATGATGACAACTCGGACCATGCATTGTATACCTCACAGTCGGAGACGGAATCACTCAGCATTACTAGCCAAAAGATAGGCGACAATTTAATAGGCTCATCCACCTCGCTCCAACACTCCGGTTCACCTTTACCATCTTCGGTGCCACCAGAAGAACCTGTGCAACAATCTTTTCCCAATGATGAAATCCAGTTCATCGACCCTCCCCCCAAACGGACCAATAAGGACAACCAATCACCTCAGCAGCAACCGTCTTTTGAACAGCATTATTGCGATCCACCCACTCGAGAGACGCCGCAAAAAAAGCAAGACTTTGATGAGGAGCCTGCTGCCGGTGATGCAGCCGAATTTACCGTCGTCGACGAAGTTCCAGAAAAGAGAACACCTGTTGTACAGAATTCCAGTACTTCAGGTGGATTTACCATCGTGGACAAGCTTCCTGATAAGACAAGGCATAAATTTGACAGAGGTCAAAGCTTGAGCCATCCCGCCGGTATTGCTATCGTGGACCAGCTTCCCGAGAAAGAATATATTCCTAGCGAGGCCATGCTTAGACAGCTGAGAGGAGAGCCTACTCTTCTAGCTAAAGATACTCCAAACAAAAAAGTAACTTTCGGCAAGCTTAGAGGTAAGTTTAGTGCATTCAGAAGGGGCTGGTGAAGTCGACGGTTAGAGTGAACTACTTCACTAGTGTTACATTAGACGAATTACCTTTACTACCTAGTTATCTATTACATTAAATCCTCCGAGGAAAATTGGCGATGGGGAAAACAAATCGTAGTATCTTGAAACAATTGTGCAAGGAAACCCAGCGTGGCTTACCTTTTTCTCTGATTCTTCCATTTGTAGACCACACGTCCATCTTTCTTGATCTTCTTCTTTTCTCCCTTCTTCATCAACTCCTTCTGTAAGTCAATCCTCTGCCGTATGCCACTTAGCTTCTTCTTTCTTTCAATACGCTGCTGCAAAGAGCTCAAGCGCTTGAGTTTCTTCGCATCTTTGCTGGCCTTGTTGTACCCTATCAAATCGGAGGAGCTTTTCATAATATCCTGATCACTAATTCCACTGAGCTGACTTATCCGCAACCGATTCTCTCGCTTGTTCAGCAACCGTTCGTCTGTATCGAAGTACTTCACCGGATCAAACGACTCCAGCTCTTCCTGAGTATCCACAAACACCGTATGGCTTCCAGAACTTTCAAACATGCTGGAATTGGCGAAATCTTTGTCTATCTTTCTGGCCTCTCTTTGAACTACTGTATTCAGGTAGCCAGAATCTTGAGTCTTGAGGAGAAGAACTTCATCATTACTTAGCACTTCACTGCCTCTTTCGCTAATTAGAATCCCATTATCATCCGTCTTCTTCCTTGTCATCGCATGATAGTACTCATCTTCATTGTACTGCTTGACCTTCTCCTTCAATATCTTTATCTGTGCTTGCTTTTTATGGTAATCAGCTGCTCTCAGCCTGTAGTCTTTCTTCTTCTCCAACAATCCATATCTTCTACGGCTGTGAACCTGACCTCTTTCTCTGTGCTGCTTTTTCTGTATATCATGAACCAAATGCGTCATATTGCCAAACACTTGTACAATTCACTAGGAATAACTATAGCATAGATGCCAGATCCATTTGAGAATTTTTCATCTGCACTGCCCGAAGAAAACCATCTGTGTGTATAAATAAAATGAGCAGAAAGCCGCTTCGGGATGCACTGCCTGAAATATGAGAAATAGCAGATTAATCTCTACACCATACTTAGGCTTATCGGAACCTTCATTTACCTAAGATCCGTTAGAATTTGGGTTCTGAATTATGGAATGAATTTCGAACAAGAAATTGCTCGGATAGATGCTATTTTGGGATCTAAACCCAACCAAGAACTTGTTAAATCGGTGCTTATTGCATTGGCATCCAGAAGCAATATAGTGGTGAAAACTGATAATATAGCATTTGCAATCGATAATATATCGACTATCGTTCACAGATGTTGGGGGTTTCAGAAGGATATAGACTACAAGGTAGCTTGCGTAGATGGAAATACAGATATTGCGACTTTTGCAAGTTTGCTGCAGCACCAATTGGTGATTATAAGCGGCATTGAAACACTCCCGGTGAAGTACCAGAAAGAGATCCATGCAATTCTCCGTCCAAGTCGAATACACTCACAAAACTACACCATTATTTACGTCACATCCCGCAACCCACCTCAAAATTACATTGTTGAAGCCCTCTCATCGGACTTCTGGTTTGTTCAGGACTACAATCCAGACATTATTATCAAGGATTTTTCCACAAAGGAAGACTCAGATCACTGGAGGAAGCTGTTTGACCTGCTCATGCAGCAGTCAAAGAGAGTCAACCTTGTGCGAGACATTAAGACTTATATTTATGATATAATTGTCTTTACCAGAATGCATCAAATGGTCGTTGGTGGACTTCCAACGTTTGTACTAAAGGACTTCGAGCGATACGTGAAGATAGACGCTGCTTTGAGCGAACTCAGCTATGCTGTGCCGCAGATGGTACATGAAGCAGCTTGCAAGATTCTTCCCCTAAGGATCAAGCTTTTGAAAAATCCGGATCATAATCGTACAATTCTATACGGAAGTGATCCAAGCTTGATCAGACAGGTATTGGATTCTCTTGATGTCAATATTGTTGTGGAACACATATTAAGCAGAGTTCAGCCACCGATATAGCTTATCTTCCAAATCTATGATAATGACAGTGTAATTGAACTTCCAGCGGTCTAGGAGCGTTATGGATTTTATACGTAGACGAAACGGAGGTTTCATACAGTACTGTCAATGTCGATCAGACTCGCCAAAACAGGTATGAACTGAGCCAAAGAACTGAATAACATTTGTTATAAGGATGCATTTAAAAATCTGATATGCAATGCAGGATTCCGGTATAGCACTGATCAGGTCGTCATTTATATGTGTCTGTTTTATGATATCGCAATATGTAGCCCATGGAACTAAACAAACCTTTTAATTGCATTCAGTCCGCTCCCGAGATCACACATCCACATTATGTTTCGGCATATCAGAAAGATTAATCACTACTTTCTTCCACCATTTCATCCTTACTTTATATCGATTCTACGTAAACTTAACCTTCCAGAATTTAATGCAGGCATCGGCTCCGCAGCTGACAATTTCGTCCTTACTTAACCATTCGGCTCCGTTAACACCTTCCTTATGACAGTTATGAACCTTAATGTTCTTTGATGGCGAGCTGACAGAGTAGACGATCAAATTCGTGTCTAATGACGAGGACAAAACATGATCGTTGTCTTCGCTCCAAGACAACCCCGTGATCCTCGACGTGTTAAATGACCATCTGGATGTCACCAAGGAGAAACTCTCCATATTGTAGCACATGATCTTTCCGTTGGAATCACCACTTGCCAAGTACTTTCCGTCTGAAGAAAACCTCATGAATGTTGGCTTACCTCTCATAGGAGGAAGCTGTGATTTGACTGGGGACAAAGATGTATCGAAGATCTCAAATGAATACGTTCTGGAATTAGCCACAACCACAAACTTTTCGGATACGGCAACTGCGGAAGGCTCATAGGTGAGCTTCTTGGATTGCTTGATTTGACCGTTTTCAAGAAGGAGAAGTTCAGAGTCAGTGATGATAGCCAACAATTTGGAGGAAAAAGCAGTTTGAAGTGGCTGCTTTTCAAGAGAGAGCTCAGACTTTAACTTTCCATCAGCAATCTTCTTTACCGTATCGTCCCAGGCAACGGAGTAGGTACCATCGACGGTTGTAGCTATGCCGACGATCAAATTTGTGTGAGGTTCACCGCCTACAAGACTTGCAAGGTGCGTCTTCAAGTCCCATTCAAGCACTCTTCCATCGTAACTGCCTGTGAACAAAATTTTGGACGAGTCAAGAGCGGTGATCGACTTCTGATGGCCATAGACCACGCGGACGGGTGACTCGCTAGTCTCGTCAAAATAGTACAAATCCGAGGAAAGCGTCAAGCCCACAAGGTAGCTGTTTGTCTTGATAATTCCTACAATGTGGTTTTCTACTTTCTTTTCTAGCTTCCACGTGTTGAGCACCTCTCCGTCCGTATTCCAGCGCTTCACCGTGCAGTCTGCAGATGACGTCACAAAGGTCTTGTCATCGTACCAATCAACAGAAAAGATACCTCCGTCGTGGGCAGCAGCAATTGTCTTGATGTACTCACCGGTCTTGCCCTCGTACAACACGATGGACCTATCTGCGCCGGCACTAACGATGAATGCTCCATCCTTAGAGAATTTCACATCACGGACAAAGTTGGTGTGCTTTCCACGGATCGACTGGGCAAACCTAAAAGGCGGACCCTGAAGAAACACCAGCCCATTATCGTCGGAAACAGTTGCTGCCCGGTATGGCCTGCAGGGTCTGATAGTCACAGCATTGACCTGAGACGTATGTCCCGATATCTCACCGACGGTGTTTCCCGAATCGTACGTGAAGCAATGACCAAACCTTTCCTTGCCGTCACCAACGGCGATAAGGCGCTTCGAGTCAGCATCCCAGGCAATATCGTTGATCCTGCCGTTCATTATCTGGTACTCTCCCTTGAGGATTAGATCCTCCGACACGCAGTCCCAAACTTTGACCATTCCACTTTCGTCTCCCGAGGCAACGTAGAAGCCTGAAGGCGAGAATTTGGCCACAGTCGTATTGAACGTGTGTCCCGTATACTGGATGCAAGCTTTGCTGTCTGCAGGCTCCGACACAGATCTTAAGTAGACACATTTCCCGCTTGCATATGCAATACGATCCGACTTAGCATCGTAAGACAGGTGAACAGAGACTGCTCTATGAGTAGTTGGAGAAGCAGAAATGATTCCTGACTGTTCAATTGAAGGCATGAGGAGGCGTGTTGGGAAAGAGCAGACAAGTGACTGAAAAGTTAGACAAACAAGTGAGAGAGAGAAAACTGAGGGAAGAGAAAGTGATTATAGAGTGTGGGAAGCCAGCGCGATAACTAGGAAGAGAGAGTGAGTGAGAGAGTGAGAGAGAGAGTAAGTGAAGTAGGCAGGGAAGAGAACAGAAATGCGACAAGAAGATAAACAAAAGGAAGAAGGCAGTAGAAGAGAGTAAAAAAAAAGAGAAGCTCTATTACTAACCAAATCACCTATAGAACAGCCAAAAATAAATGTAGAAGGAACCAAGAAAGAGGAATGACTGCAGTCGGAAAAGCTAGAAGGAGAGGAGTAATCTGTTTTGTAGTGGGCAGAGCTGGCGGATCAGGTGAGACATCGCAAGGCACGTGGTGAACATACGGAACTACAGACCAGTAAAACACAGAAGCTTACACATAGTAGTAGAATTGACGAATGGTTGGGAAGCCATCTGGCGATATACTGGAGGATCGAAACGGCAGCAATGCACCAACTCGGGAGCCGCAATCCATGCTTACCTCACGGAATCTCGCATTTTCTACATTAGCATCTTCTCAGCCATCCACAACTGAACAAAACTCTACTTGCAACTAAACCCGCAGTTTAGTTTCCCATATTATCTAGCAAAGTACCAATCATGTCTCCGGAGTTGTCTATCTTTGTATTCCAAGCAACTGTTCGATCGGCTTTCTGGGTTTCTCAGGATCTGCTTGCTCTTCATCTTTCTTTTCCCGTGTTTCTAGCTTCTCGATATCAAAAAGCTTGACAAGCTTCTCTTTCAAGGCCATAAACTTCTTATTGGCTTCCAAATTCTTTTCATCGTATAGCATTGGGATGAACTTATTTCGGCCGTTCTTGTCGACAGTCTCCTTATGTAGCTCTTCGAAAAAGATATCAAAGAAGGTACGCCCATCTTCAGATAATCGTTTGGAATTGCTCTTTTCCACAAGTGAGTAAAGGTCATCCTCGGAAGAGGCTTCACCTAGGAAATACTCATATATCGACTTCATCATTTTCTGGATGAAATGTATTTTTGGTGAGTTGTAGCAGAGCATTCTTCTTGTCACCAAGTTTAAAGATGTAAAAAATGGACTCACATCTTCCAATCCTCTGATGTTCGATGGAATTGGTATGCTCTCCAAGTTGTTCAATTCGACGTAGTTTTGCTCGTGACTTTTCTTTAACCCATTTAGTTCGTCAAGATCCATCGAGTCCACCAGCTCATCCATAGCATCGATCATTTCTTCCGTTGGAAATAACTCTGCCAGCTCACCATCTTTACCAACTCCCGTCAACTTCATCATGTTTGGAATTCTTTCATCTTCTCCGAACGGTAGCCGGACCATAACGAATCCAAAGTGTTGACCGCCGCCTTCCGGATTCTCTCTCTTAACTGCCAACTCAGGCGCATTATTCATTTTGGTTTTTTCCGTCAAAACCACCACAGGCAGCAAAGCCTCCAGTTTAATGTCCTTTTTCGACTTTTGAACCACTCTGCACACAGCGATTAACGAGTTTCTTAACATCGATTGTGCCAACATATCAAATGCCGTTTTGTCTCTCCTCCACGAGTCCCTCTGTGGCAGTAGAATTATAGTTTCTCCCTTATAGTACCAGGGCGGAATCGACCCACGAGAACTGAAATAGAGAACGTCAATGCCTGTAAATGTTGGAATTTCCAACTCACGTTCAATTGCGGGTGTAGATGGAATAATCGAGGATCCATAACGGTACCCACGTAGCATCTCAGAGGGCGTGATTTCTACCTCCTTCTCCTCGTTATCTTCCTTCGATGTGATAAAATGCCGCCTTATGTGCTTCAATGCACAAGTCTGGATCTTTCCATCTTCATCTCTTTGTATACCGACTTCCTGGGTGAATGTCGGTAAATCCTCCTTCGTCAATGGATACCCCTCGGCAAGAAAGCTGATCGACAAAGTATCCACCGATTTATCGTACTTTGGTAGCATTTCTGGCTCATTATTCTGCATTCTAAAATCGATTAAAGCATTTTTTAGATCAATGGACGCCAAGTCGCAGCCTATTCGGATCTCTCCCTTGTACACGTTAGTTGGTATCACCGTCTTCGGGGGCTCTTTCTGCCAATTCTTTAAATATGGCAAGGCTTTATCATAAGTGCTCATGAAGGAATGACTTCTTTGCAAGTCGGAATCACCATCGGAAAGCACCCCGACGATCGACCGTAACTTGGAGAAATTTTCATTATATGAGACTTCACTTTCAGCAACCAGATCAGGGAAATATATGATGCCAATTGCTATATCATACTTCTGAGCAACGTTCAATATCGCATGGCCAATTTCTTGCCAAGAGGATTGACTGCGTAGGTCACTGACAAGTAAAATAGTAGCTTTCTGCTTACTCTTTGGTGTTTTCCTAGAGCTAGCTATGCACTGTAAGGCAATGGCTAAACCTCTGGGAATATCTGCTTCATCCTCTGCGATAGCATCTGGATTTACTTTCAACTTTGATCTTATCTCGATTAACGATTTCCAATTGAAAACAGCCGGCGAATACACTACCGACTTTGTCCATTCGTTCGGCGAGGTTTCATTCAACAGATTACGAGTTACGGTGTCATGAAGAGTCACAATTCCAACCTTATCATTGCGCTTTCCTCGAAGTATTTTAGAGACGATGAAATCCGTCATGTATACCCGGCTATCTTCCAGATGAGTTCTCATTGTGGGAGATCCATCGAAGATAAGATACGTGACCTCCATTGAAAGCAGCTTACTAAGCAAGTGAATGTTATAGGAGGTTGAATACGTAGACCAGAGCAAAATTTAATGAAGTACAAGTAAGAGAAAGATGTGAAGTGGCGGAGCACAAGGTTTCATGGCGGAGCAGATTTTGGTGTGGCGCGTAGGCTATTTTGGTGCATGAAGAGCAGCAACGATTGAGGTTTGTAGTTCCGAGAATGAAGCACGGAAGAGGCAAAAAAAAAAAATCCGTGCAAACTGGTCGGAGAGACAACCATTCTTGATGCAATGATTGAATCTCTGGCGCCAAATATCTCTTATTACATGCGATGTAACGACCGATTTCAAATTTGAACGACCACAGCTCTGCTGCTAGACAGAAACTGCATCAGATGTTATTTAGCAATGTGACTACCAATTTTCTGGAATCCTGAATATTCTTATGTCTAATTTTTTTGGTCCTTTTACGAGTCTACCGCAGATTCTGGTCAACAGAGCACAATACCCCATATCTTCTTCCACCAGCACAGCCCAAGCTGCCATTTCTAGACACGGGTCACTTTACTGCCTGATATAGTTGCTTCTTCTTCCACTAGCACAATGTTCAACACCTTTCGATGCCTTCAAGCTCCCAGAATTGCTAGCAAGTCTCTCAGAAATACATTTCCAGCTTGTATGATGCGTTCGTATGTGACCAAGCATGTGGAAATTCCAAAAAGCAAGGAAGCCAAAGAGTATGAAGCATTTCAAAAGAAGCAGAGAAGAGCTAAGTTGATAGGATCAATTGCTCGGTATACAATGGTTGGAATTGTGAGTTTTGGTATCTTGATGTATCTATGGCAGCCATGGAACCCATTCAGCACAGAAGTTAGCCGCTTATTAAGGAAGGGCCTTTGGGCCGAGAGCAAGAAAGAAGATTTCAATTATCTTAAAGCTTTGGACTGCTACCAGCAAGCTTTGAAGAAATGCAAAGCCGAAGGAATGGATCAACTTGATCCTCGATACACTGGCATTGTTCTTAAGATTGCAGAGATGTACGAGAAGCTGAAGATGGTGGACCAGGAAATAATTGTGTACAGTAAGCTAGCAGATTTTCTATTCGGGAAGCTTACCAATGACCAGGTCCCGGAGGAATGGAAGGATATGACGATCGAACGGGATCTGGTGGTGGTGACGAGGCTATTGATGCTTGCAAAGCCGGGAGAGACGAAGAAGTGGATGCGGGAGCTTTGGGAACGCTTGATTTTCTGCGAGGACAGGATTGGAGAGAAGTGGCCGTTCTTGGCTAAGGTCGGAGTCAATGACGATCCTGTCAGCGTCATCGATGTCATAGACCTGGACTCAGGCTGGGGCAGGAAGTCGAAATTTGTTGAAAAGTACTGTAAGGACGAAGACACCAAGAAGTTCCTCAACAAGTGGTACCCAGAGTGGCCATATTTCATGGACAGTCTAATCTCTGCCAGGGATCTCTACGGAACATTGGACATGACGATCAGCCGCTCAGACTTTGCCATTGAACTACTCAAAAGCAACCTCATTTGGATGCAGCTTTCCGGAAGGAGGCCAGTGGTAATGACAACAGCGATTTCGAACTTAGCTTCAGCTTATTACATGAAGAGTGAAAGACACGAAGCACATGTCGCACAAGTCAGAAGGATGATGCAGAAGGAGACTAACGAAGACGAGATGTTACAACTAGAAATGGTGCTGAGGAATGAACAGTCAGAGCAGAAACGGGCTTTAAAGATCAGTGAGGACATTTATTTGAAACTTATAAATAAGATCGGAGGCATCGATAAGGTGAAGAACGTCAAGTATGAAGAGGATAAACCTGTCGGACTTCAAGCCTGCTTGGGCATGGCCTTGTATTCTTTGGGAGTTATCAAGTTACACAATGGACAGTATAAGGAGTGTGAACAATATTTCAGTCTGGCAAGGGAGATTGCGCAGGATTTTGAGTTGTCTCAAATAGCCGACATCGTTGACAGAGAGTCACGAACATTGACAAAAGAAATCGATCAGAAGAAACTGGAAAGCGATATGAAAGACGCTGTGAAGATAGGAGGAGAGGCGATTGCGTGATATTACTTCATATTAAAGGTGTAGGATACTTCATGGGAAAATATATAAGTATTCATATAAATAGAAATTAATAGCGGGATGGCAGGACAACTAGAAACGCATTACAACAGTAATGCAATAAACGCCAAGTTAGTGAAATTGGGAAGAAAAAACATCTACTACACAAGCTTATTATTGAAAATGAAGAGAAATTATTATAACAGCAAGAGAATTATAAACTGCAAAATTTTCCTTCCTTATTCTAAGTTGTTGAAGACCTTATCTTTTAAATTTACATATATAGTTCGATGAGGATGGAGAAGATGGAAAATTATCTCTATGAAGAAGTCATAACTTGCCAAACTCTGATCAAATTATCGGTGTAACCAGAGAACAAAGTCTGACCGTCAGAAGACCAAGCCAAAGAAATACACTCAGGGGTCTTACCTTCGGAGACTTCTGGCTTCAACTCATCCTTCAAAGATCTCTCTTGTAAGTTGAAGACAATGATAGAAGAGGAAGTAGCAGCACAAAGCCAGAATCTGTTTGGAGAGAAGGCCAAAGCATTGATCTCACTGCCAGCGTTTAATGTATAAAGAACACGCTTTGAAGTCAAATCCCAAAGGTAGATGACACCGTCCTTACCGCCGGAGGCACACAAAGATCCATCTGGGGAAATGGTGATACAAGAAATGTAACCGTTGTGAGCTGCGAAATCGGAGATCAAAGAACCATCCTTTAGATCCCAAGTCTAGAAAAAAAAATGTTAGTAAAACCTCAACCGAAAATATTTTCGAACTCATCAGAGATCTTGGTGATAATTATTATGTCTCATTCGATATTTCTATCGTCCGAAGTAGCAAATATAATTTGATAACATCATCTGAGAACAAAAAAATGAAAGAAAAAAAATTTAAAACTTACCTTAATTAATTTATCCCAACCGGCAGATAGAACAATACGATTGTTGTTTGGAGAGCACTTGACGCAAGAAACCCAGTCAGAGTGTGCCTGAAGGGTCTCGACACAGTTACCGTTGACGTTCCAAACCTTGATGGTCTTATCTCTGGAACCAGAAACAATTTGTCTAACATTCTGGGAAATAGAGACGGATAAAACGTCACCAGTGTGGCCCACAAATCTGCGGACAGCTTCACCGGAGTCCAATTTCCATAATATCAAGGTCTTATCCCAAGAACCAGAAAGAGCATAGGCACCATCTGGAGTCAAAGCACAGTCTTGGACGATATGAGAGTGGCCCTTCAAAGCCTTCTTGGCAACACCGTAATGGTTGGCGTCTCTAGTCAATTGCCATAGGATTAAAGTATGATCTCTGGAGGCAGACAAGAGTAAATCTGGGTTGGCTGGACAGGTAGCCAAGGAAGTAACCCAACCGGAGTGGCCTATACATCATGTTAGTAATCCCCACTTCGACAAACGGTTTTCAATGTGCAGTCTACTTACCCTCCAATGTTCCTCTTAAAACTAGGATTTCAACAACTTGTTTAGACATTATTCCAATGACTTAATAGATGTTATGGATAAACACTGCTTGATTTTCTAAGGAGAAAAATATTTCTTCAAAAATTTCACTCGAGAGAATTTTCGTGAGAGTGTGGGACGGCGAAAATTTTTGAACCTCAAGGAGGTCAGATCTGGGGAAGTCTGGATATTCAATGAATGTGGGATCCTGAAGCAAGCTTTGTACCAATGTATGGTTTCTACTTCAAAGATAGAGTTGGCAAGTAAAGGCCTGAAAAAGAATCTAATATAGATCAACTATGCATGTCTATAAATGCACCTACTTGTCCCATTGTTAAGTTAGCTTTACCGCGCAGCGAATGAGTGAGGTGCGAGGGGTTTCGACCACAGTCACATCACGTGTCGTTGGGTCCAGGACTATCGTGTGAAGCAGCAAGCTAACACGACCCAGACACCAGCAAGGAACTAAGTTGGTATTACCGAAGAGTGTAGTGGAGGTTCCGATAACGAGACAGAAAGTTAGGCACCAACCAAATTGGGGTATTTGGAAAGGTAATATCACAAATTGTAGTATTCCGGAGTCTGAGCAGCCTTTGTTGCTCTACCTAATAGCAGTAGGGTATTTTGAACCGACGTGGGTAGGCTTAGAAGAGATATAGCTAAACTCATCTCCGTTAGCAATTTGGATCATCTTCATTTTAGGCTTCACACAGACGACATCGATCTTCTCAAGTAGTCAAGCAGATGCTCGTAATCCCAACCTCATCTTCGTCCTTCCGTTAAGCGCCAAGAAATGACGAAGGTGATTATCCATCTGAAAAGACTTAAGAACTATATATTGCGTATGTAAATATTTGCCGCAGTGGATCAGGAGTGGATCAGGAGTAGATCCGGAATGATCCTGCTGCCTTATTCTTTCAAGAGCATCATACAATGCTTACGGTAGAGCCAAGCAGCCCTTGCACACTACATCATATTCCCACAGTCTCTAAGACTACAGGTACAAAATAAGAACATAACCAACATACACTTTACTACCCTTAGAAGGTACCATTTCTCGCTGCTACAATTTAACTACATATTCAAGCTCGAAAGCTGGAGGCAGAACCCAAGAAAAGAGATCAATAAAGACAAGAAGTGGATTTTTACATGATTGGAAAAGACGAAAAAAAAAAAAAAAAAACCAACATACAAGCATGCAGATAACTCTTCTCTACTTCAGTGCTTTTTGCATTCTCTTATCTCTCTTTAGGTTTAATTCCGTCTCCGTTTAAGCGCCAGATATATATCACATCATGTCTTTTCACACCGCGATAAAGGCAGTGCAATACATATAATCTCTTTCCAAAGTTTATAGTTGCATCATCATATGCTCAATATGGGAGACAAGAAGAACACAGAGTACATAAAACAACGCTTAGACTCATTGCATGAGATTGATACAAAAATAGTATCGTTCCTCAGCCACATGGGGGATGCAATTGGCGAAATGGAGAAAGCTAAGTCCTCTACTTCTACGGATAATCTTCACCAGTTTAAGGAGTGTGTTCGCCAATCATACGAGGACTTAAGCTACACAGCCATCAACCTTCGAAGAGAGATTAAGTTTTTGGATATTGCCACCAGTTCCAATGCTCCTTCGGGAGATGTCAACATGTTGCCGATTCAAATCAACAAGAAAGCTACTTGGGTGAATGATGCTAAGCTAGAAAGTGAGCTTAAGGAGCTTGATCGGGTTCTAGACACTCCGGTTAAACAGGATAAGTAGACAGTAGAAAGAGTGATAGAGGTGTGAAGAAGAAGTTGCAGGTAAGAAGTTGCTGCCAAGAGGTAAAAGATAGACAAATGATAGGTAGAATGATAACTAGCAGAGTGCTTGGTATATTCAGGTTTATTACAACTATGAAGTTGGTTTATTGCTCGACCTGGCTGCTGCGTCAATGAGGGCCAACAATTTGAAAGAACAGCCCAATTGCGAATTGGAGGATGCTGCTTCTCTGACTTTGGACGATGACTTAAGCTCACTGTCTGTTGGAGGAACGTCATGTCAAACTGTGTAGGATTCAACTCGATGAACTCAACATAGTCTCCTCCTTAACATGCCTGCCTCCTATCCTAGATGTGGGTTGCTTCAGGACCTCGAATCGGCTGGCTTCTTCTATATTCAATTCAGAAAATGATTGCATTTAATTTAACAAATAGACAAGGCACAATTCTCTGGTATTTTGCTCCCGCATGTAGTGAAACTGGCGTAATAACATAAATTATATATATGTATAAGAATCATTCGCATATACAAACCGTGTATGACTAATCGGTATACTTTGCGACGAGATATCCGGCCACAAAAATGGCTGCTGATAAGGCCACTGCCAACAATGCCTGTTTGTTGAGTCTGATTGGCGGGATCTTTGCAACCAGCATAAACTGGTTGATCTTATCAGCACTATACGGAGGATATCTAAGATTGATCATTCCCTCGGCCCAGAAAGGTTGCTTCAAGACAACCCGCTCGTGGGTAAACGTCTTGATGGAGTATGGGCCATGATAGTTTCCAAATCCAGAGTTACCGATGCCTCCAAAAGGCGTGGCATCACAACCTGCATGCATCAAAGTCTCATTAATACAGATTCCACCGCAACGGATGGTCTTAATCAAATCACGTTCCTTTGAGTCTTCAGTAAAAATGTAGACCGCCAAAGGAGTGTCGTAATCCGACCTGACCTTATCGACAGCTTTCTCCAAATCAGAGTACTTAATAACAGGCAAAATAGGACCAAATATCTCACTTGTCATCAATGACTCAGATTCATCAAATGGAACATCGCACACAACCGTAGGCTGGATGAAGTTCGAGCTTTCGTCGTGCTTTCCTCCCAATATTATCTCGCCCTTGGTGGTCTCCAAGTAGCCAACTAATCTCTTGTAGGCACCAGCATGAATAAGATGAGTATAATCGGTATCTGGAGACACTTCCTCTGGATACATCTCTTTGTAGACGGAGCAGATGACTCCTATGACTTTGTCATAAATTTTATCCTCGACAAGTAGGTAATCTGGGGAGACACAGGTCTGACCGGCATTGCAAAACTTTCCCCAGAGAAGTCTACGGATACACTTAGTCAAGCTTCCACAGTTGGCTGTGATAAAGGCAGGCGACTTTCCACCCAATTCCAACACTGTGGGTGTCAACTTGTTGGCACACTTGCTGAGCACGAGCTTTCCGACTCTTGGAGATCCGGTGAAGAAGACCTTATCGAATTGTTGGTCCAACAATGCATTGGATTCCGGAATTCCTCCATTGACAACAGACACTCTGTCGGTGCCGATGGCCTCGACGAACATCTTAGTTAGCTCAATGCTGAACTGTGGAATCTCATCGTAAGGCATCTTCAAGACAACGTAGTTACCAGCGGCCAAGGCCCCAATGACGGGACTAACGCTCAAAACTAGCGGATAGTTAAATGGCGTGATCACCAACACCGTTCCAAATGGGATCTTCTCGACTCTGGCATCAAGGGTGGCAAAGGCAGCAGGCAAAGCATCCTTAGGCTTTTCGACAGCTCTGAGCTTCGAAATATTGGAGATAAAGTAGTCCAACTCGCAGAGCAACGGAACATACTCCATCACAATGGTCTCCTGTACCGAGCGATGAAAGTCCTTCAATAGGGCAAAGCATAACTCATCTCTTTTCTCCACCAACTTGGCTCTAATAGCCTTAAGATCTGCCACTATTTCAGCATTGCTTCTGGCAGGATGTGAAACGTATTGTTGACGGATATTCGACACAATAGCAGGGATCTCGCCAATTCCTGGGTTCAAGTTATTGATTGTTGCCATGCTGTCTACCGTAAGAAAACAAGAGCAAGAAAAATGCTGGGAGAAATAAGAAGCAAGAAGTAACAAGTCATGATGCCGATTCTGAACTATCCACTAGCCACAGTATTCGTGTGTGACGGAGAAGATACTTGTGTGGCACACGCGCGGCTGAGCAGAGGCCTGCAAACGTTTTTACCCCACCAACGGTGAGAAATTAATTAATTACCTACCAATTACATCAAAGAAAAGTGGTAGCCAAAATCTTGACAAATCACTCGCTGCGGCCGGTAATTTTGCTCTCTCATGTCTTGAAAATCACGGGTAACCATACTAATACTTGTCTATGACGTCTACTTGGGGGAAAAAGAAACTTCACATATCTTGATGTGCAATATGTGCATACTTATATGCTCGGCCTTCATTGGTTAGCGCCAAATACGGGGGGCTGATAGCGGTGTAAGGGAAGAAGTGAATTCGGCAGAAAACGTGGGCGCTTACTTCGGGTAATTCGATCATATGCTCATGAATTCTTCAAGTTACTGCAACTGGTCAGTAAGTACAGTAGGCAAGGTTGCTCGAGCCATTTTTTTTGCCGGAGTAGGACATCCTTATTGGTGAGAGGTAAAAGTACTGTAGAGGTGCAGCGCATATGCCAGTAGCAGATTCCGGCAAACCAGAACCATTGATTAACAATTTACTGGCAGCCATTTCGTAGACAGTTAAGAAGAAAAAAAAAATTCTAAGATGGCTCTGGTAATTACGGCATAGACAATGAAAAGACGAGCCATGAACTTTTGCCGGCGCTTAATAAGCCACCGACTTGCTGCCGAAATGTTCCAAGTGTCTACAATTCTTGTATCACGCTGACCGAAAGATATTGTACCTTGGCAGTTGAAAAGTGTATTTAAATGATAAAAGTGAGGAAACAAGTAGCTAACTACTCGGAGTAAATAATATTGCCCCAAAGAAGCCCAGTGCTCAATTAGTACTTGTTGAAACATGCAGGCCCTCAACAGTTTCTAATAGCATGTTCACAGACAAGTAGCCAGCAGCAGATAATTCTGCTGATTCTTAACACCTTGAGACTCTCGTGTTAAATCTACCGCCGAATTCCGGCCCAATTCTTACCACATCTCTTCCTACTCATCAAAATATCCCAAAAATTAAGTATTTCATAAACTAGTCATAACAGTATCCATCTGTGATTCAAAAGGCAAGACGCAGTCAGCCTATTTTTTATCGCCAGAGGCCAACTTCGTATATCTAGCTGGTGCGATGAAGATCTTCTTGTGAAGCAAAACCATAATAGGAGCAATGACTAAAATGAGCACACCTATGGCAAGAACAACCACTGGAATGTGCCTGCGGGATGCATACTTCTCGAACGCCTCAAACTCGTTCTTCAAGAAGGTTGAAGAGCTGTCTCCCGTCAACTTAACGGCAAACATCTTGTTCGGATCTAAGACAGCGCTGTCCAAGTCCACCGGCATCTTATAGTCGTCGCCGCACATCATGCTGAACTTCTTCTGGTCCTCGATCAACTTGCCATCTTTGTACACCTTGTTGGTGACCTTAATTGGAGCACCAATCACCAAGAGATCCGACTTCTGGCCCTTGAAGCCACATTCCGTTCTCATCTCGTCGATCGACTTTGCGCTCATGTGGCCCATCATCTTCTTGCTGTGCTTCTTTGGCTCGAGGTTGAAGATCTGCTCCTGATACACGATTCTACCATCGTCTTCCTTGTAGACAATCTGTAGAGAGGCAAGTTTGGAGTCCCTGATATCGGACCATGAGCAGCCAAATTCATTTCTACCGTTGTTGTTGGTCATCTTGAACGTCGAAAGCTGGTAGCAGTGCTTGTCATCATGATACTCATCATCACTGACAGCTGTCTGGCCTTTCAGCAAAGAGCCGAACTTTGAAAGCTCTGCAGGCAATGCTCCGGCAGCACAAGCGGTAACCGCTGCCAACGCTGCGAAAACCTTAGAAAATAGCATTTTGACGGTGTCACAAGTACAGGAAAAAGCGAGTGGTGCAAAAGATTGAAAGATCGAAAGAGTAACGATGCCACCCTCATATGGCATAATTATAATTTTGTGTGGGGCTGAGCGGATTTCGGCTACGGGACAATGCTACCGGGAATGTGTCAAAGCCCGCAGCGAGAGTTCGGGCCAGACAAGTGGAGTAGTGGAAACGGGTAGAAGAACATATGTGTGAGGATAAACAGAGAAGGATTGAGCCGGAAATAGAAGAAAATTAAGTGTAGCATATGAGGTAAGTAAGTATATGATGCACAACTGAAGAGTGGATCAATTGTGAATAGGTAGTTGGTAAACCTACATAGTGATCAGTGTAAGCGCTGTCGGAATTGGGAGCTCAGCTTTCCGCGATGGGTTTATCGGGGGAAACTTGTGGTGGAGATTGTAGTGTGTAGCAAGCAGAAAGTGTTTAGTATGGCTATATAAGTAGGTAGAGTAGATAATGTAGTGGACGTAATTTGTTTTGATAGTGTATTAAGAAGGTGTAGCCATTGTATGGTGCCCACAGTTAAAAGAGAGGTTCAACTGATGGAATCCGGTGATGGCTACCGCCGGTTGACTGTGTACCACGGGAGCACTTATTTGCTCGTACTACATAATGCATCAGACCTCTAACACACGGCTGTGGCCAAGATTGCACACTGTTATTTGGTTGGATTTTCTGACTTTCTGGGCATGTGGGTCAGCAAACCTGGGGTACAGGTATACTCCGGATTATATATAGTGCAATGTGGCTACCAGCTAACGTTCTGGGTTATGTCCAGTACTAGAAGTAGGTTATAATTGTACTTGTAGAGAGATACGGTTCCAATGAAGCAAAAATAAAAATAAAAAAATGAAAAAAAAAGGAAGAAAACGAACAATGCACCGAAGACAGAAACCCTGGTCCTATAGTGATTTAATATCGTAGATCTGCATGTAGACCTGCATCAATGCATGCTAGCTTCTGGTCTACCTCCCGTGCGCCATTAAGTGTTACGGCCTCCCTCTTGAAATCATTGTTAGGATACACAACATCCAGTGCAAAGTGGATCGGCATTGTGCCGATTGTACCGTCCTCACTACCAATAAACAAATTGAAGGATTCTACTATCTGCCTAACTCGAGTCTAAATTTCAACCGCACTTAATCACCCTACTCTCAGTAAACCGTTTATCTCCAATGTTTTCAATCTATAGAGTATCAGCGGCACAGCAAAATGCACAACACAAGAACATAATGTTGCCGTTCTATTAAGAGATATTCAAGCATGCTACCTCATATGGACTTTATCGTATGTCTCCATGTATGCTGAATATTTACCAGTCCCAGGCAGCGGCATAGTAGCCATTCCTTTCTCGAGTCGTCAAAGTGCGGAACTCTATTACTAGCCGTTAATAATTCCGGCCCCTTTTTTATTAATTTCATGTAGTTATCATGTTTTTCACACCACCAGAATCCCCATCTACACCAAATTGAAGTCGTCAAGCTTGTTCTTGTACTTCAACACATTCTGTCTGATCTTACTGGAGTCGACCCATGTCAAGTAGTCCTCCATATTTCTTGTCACAAGATATGCCGGGTCAGTAATGACATCAGGCCCCACTCGCACATGTCCTTGCTCCACAAACTTCACAGCATCTGACACTGTCTCAGCCATTTTCAGCCTGCACATTACTACGGCTATTCTTCTTCTGCAGAAGGCACTGACTGTAACTTTATTCTCAAGATTGGAGATCTTGGATTTGGTGGCTAATATACCCATAATGTACAGTTTGTCGAGAAGCAGCTGCTCATGCTTAATTCTGTATGGGTCCTGAGGCTCCAAGAGAGCAAGCTTGCGAGCTATCTTTCGGATATCTCCACAAATTCGATTGTACTTGTGGTAGTCTTCTCTATCTGTAAGGTGATAAGTTTGCATCACTTGGGCATCTCGGTGGCCCTGATCTTGCTTCCATTCGAGGAAGTTAACCTTCTTCAAAAGCTTTTGCTCGTGGAACTTAAGTTTTCTTGCCATGGCTAGAGTAAGGTCGAATTTTCACCAGTCAAAAATGAATCTAAGATCTAGATAAGACTGAAAAATTTTAGACGCACCCCTACACCATGAGAAGAGTGTGGGCAGAGAAGTAGGTAAAGTAAAAGCATGGTCTGTCTCAGTTCGACACCAAAGAAAGCATATGCTATTTCCCGGGGAATCGGCAAATTGGCATTACTTAATCTTCTAAAAATCTGTGCAAAGAGCAACATGTTGCTTTGGAATTTTTCACACGATGATATTATCTCTGCGTGATCTTCTGACCTAGCTCTACAGTTAGATAGAAACCTTGTGCCTGGCCCCTGCGTCGACCCGTCGATCGACGCTGTACAGGCGGAAAAATTCTTCTCTTCGAAAAAATGGTAGTCGTATTTTTCAGCTAAATCATTACTCCACTATCTGGGCAACAAGATGTTAGGACGAATAACAAAGGTTGCAGGTCAGACAGGTGTTCGCTACTTCAGCTGCAGTAGTGCTTCACTATCACACATTGGCTCGATGCCGGTGTTCTTGACGCCTGAAGTCAAAATCGAAATTAATGACTTCTTGACTCCAAAGGTCATTGCCAAAGGGAGAAGCACAATCAGGCTTACAAAGCTCATGACAATAAAGGGCCCAAAGGGTATTGTGGATTTGGAGCTTCCAGATTTCTTGAAGCTGGAGCATGAAGATGATGGAAAGCTATCGGTGTCGGTGATTAATTCCAGCAACAAGGTGCAGAAGTCACTATGGGGAACGATGAGAGCTATCATAAACAACGGTGTGGTCGGCGTTACAGAAGGCCACATGTCGACGCTTCGGCTAAAAGGAACGGGTTATAGAGTGATGCTAGAGGAGGAGAATGGGCAGAAATGGGTGAAGATGAAGGTTGGAAGATGCGATATGCAGGGTTTGCCTATTCCGGACGGAATCAAGTGCTCTGCACCTTCGCCTACCTTGTTGGTGCTTGAAGGATGCAACAAGCAACAGTTGAATCTCTTTGCTGGAAGGCTAAGGGCCATGCGTCCTCCTGAACCTTACAAGGGTAAAGGTATCTACATGAACGGAGAAACGATCAAGTTGAAGGCCAAGAAGGTGAAATGAGTCTGTATATAGTAATGAACGTGTATATAAGGAGGAGTATGCTGTAGAAGGGTCAATTAGACCTAGTAGATGGACCAATCTATGCTGTGTATGCAATGAATTTGCGATCCATGCCCGAACAATAGTGACGGCACAGTGGTATGAGTAATGGTCACAGACAGCACAAATCGATGTGCTGTAAAATATGCGTAGGAAATTTCTTTCTGCAGGTAATGTCGGACAACCGGTTCTCATACAGTGTATACTACTGAGGTGAGTTCTAAGCGCCTGGTCCAACCATTCTATCTACATACCATATCTGCAGCACACGAAGTCCATAATATTCCATTGAACTCTCACTAGGCAGAGATGCCGACAATCCGGTAGCCACTGTCAGCAATTAGACGTTCTACTTCTACAACGTCCAGCGTATGCTTCTTGCCAATACTAGAGCTAATAACATGCTATTCACGGCATCTACTTGCGTCTACTTCTTGTTCGTGTGAATAGTACTTCCGCAATCGTGTCTACTAGGCAGCATCGCATGCCAAATATTTAACCAAGTGATTCGATGAGCGCAGAGAAATGGTAGCCCATACCCATGGTGCACTTACCCGATGTGATGCAATTGTTCACCCGGTAAAATTGAGATCGCCAAGAGCATCGGGGCACAGTACAGTGGACTTCAGACCGGCGCATAGGAGTTGCCCGGTAACCTGCAATGTGTGTCATAAGTTCTATACAATAACCAAATACTATGGCTATTTCACACAGATTTAATCACTGTACACCGGCATACTAACGGCAAATGGAAACTTTAAATTCTCTGGGACTAGATTTCCAGCTTGCCAGTCTATTTTTAGACTTCTGGCCTAGTAACATCCCGGGTTAAGCGCTGGCACTCACCGGGACAGGTAGCGAAGTCTGATTCGAAATTCATCACATCACTAGAATTCAATTCCAATTTTGTGAAGAGAATGTTTCTATAGAATAAATAGAAGTAGTACCACTTTTGAATATATGACAGTTGAACACCATAGTAACTGATGGCCACGTTGATGCCGTTGGACCGGCTTCTGCGTTACATCTGTGATGAAGGTTTCTTTGATGTTGGACTTCAGTAGCTGGGCTTGCGACTTCTCAGTCTCAGTACGTATTCCGGGACAGATAAGCTTCCCCTATCCTTTCTGTAGGCTGTATATATAACTTTGTGGCAATGTTGTTTTAGATATTATTGACGGTGAGTGTGAGACAAGCGCAAATCTGGCACCTGCTACCACTACCTGCTACCACACTCAAAGCACTAGCTGAGATCTCGAGGCGGCTACGCTTGCCGGTTACGCTCATCATTGAGGTCATGTTTTAACTTTTGTATCTCGAGATACATACTACTGGTGTCTCTACCATGTGCTAACATTCTATAGTATTTGCCTGCATGGTGTCTAGACTCGGTGGTCTTGTGCCTGCCCCTGTTTTCGGTCGACTTTTATCCACATCTCTGTTTCTGCTATCAGCATGACTAGCTGATTTCAATCCATATCGCTTATCTCATCCTTGCTACTACACATCTCTCGTCACACTCTCTCAATCTATCTCGTTATCGTCACTTCTTTGCTACCGTCATTGGGCCTCCAATTTCCTATCTCTTTGCTACGTAACTTTCTGCTTCCTCTCACTTAGCCATATCACCTGGCTAAGTCAAACTGAACCTCTCTGTCATTCCACTCTGTTTCCGTTTCCTATTTCATCCTCATCTGTCTACACTCTGCATCTGTCTACACTCTGCATCTGTCTACACCCTGCATCTGTCTACTGTTATACCTACTCTTCTACCTACTCTTCCATCTACTTTCGTTATGTCACCTTTCCGAGTCCACCTCACGTCTTATCTAACCTCTTCTATAACCTCTTCTCTAACCTCTTCTCTCTTTTTCTCTCTCTTTTTCTCTCTCTTTTTCTCTCATCAAAACTCTCCCCTTTTCCGCTCACTTCTTCTTCCTTGTTCTTCTCCTCCCTCACTCTCCTCACTCTCCTCCCTCTTCCTCACTCTTCCTTACTCCCTCACTCCTTGCTGTGTCCGATTGCCACACGAGCGCCCACTTCAACAAGAGAAAAATTTTGGCCGCCTGTTTTTGTTTCTTCGTACACAAGAATCTCTTTCTTCCCTTAGCTACAAGACATCGTCATGGATTTAAGAGTGGGAAGAAAGTATCGTATAGGCCGTAAGATTGGCTCCGGCTCATTTGGAGACATCTACTTGGGCACCAACATCATTTCCGGCGAAGAAGTCGCCATCAAACTAGAGAACATCCGTGCTAAGCATCCCCAGCTAGAATACGAGGCCAAGGTGTACAAGTCGCTTTGTGGCGGTGTCGGAATCCCATTCGTCAGATGGTTCGGCACTGAGTGCGACTATAATGCCATGGTCATCGACTTGTTGGGCCCTTCATTGGAGGACCTCTTCAACTACTGTAACCGCAAGTTCTCCTACAAGACGGTGCTCATGTTGGCCGATCAGTTGCTCTGTCGGATCGAGTTCATCCACGCCCGAAGCTTCATCCATAGAGACATAAAACCGGACAATTTTCTCATGGGTATCGGCAAAAAGGGCTCCCAAGTCAACGTCATCGATTTCGGCTTGGCCAAGAAATATAGAGACCCCAGAACTCACATGCACATCCCCTACAGGGAAAACAAAAACTTGACGGGAACCGCCAGGTACGCATCCATCAACACCCATCTTGGCATCGAGCAGTCCAGAAGAGACGATTTGGAGTCGTTGGGCTATGTTCTCATCTACTTCTGCCGCGGTTCTCTCCCTTGGCAGGGCTTGAAGGCCGCCACTAAAAGGCAGAAATACGACAGAATTTTAGAGAAGAAGATGTCTACCCCTGCTGAGGTACTAGCAAGAGGCTTGCCACCTGAATTCACTCACTACTTGAACTACATCCGTTCTCTTCGTTTTGAGGACAAGCCCGACTACATTTATCTAAGAAGATTATTTAGAGACCTCTTTGTGAGGGAAAACTACATCTACGATTGCATTTTTGACTGGACAGTTTTCAAATTCAAGCTTCACCAGCAGCAGCAGCAGCAACAACAACAACAGCAGCAGCAACAGCAGCAACAGCAACAGCAACAGCAACAACAACAGCAGAAGCTCCTTTACTCCGGTGACGAAACCCAAAATGATCCGAAGAAGCAGCAGAAGGTCCAATCTTCCTCACAACAGCGGTATTTCCAAGGATCTCCCGTTCTCCAGAATGCAGAGCATAATATCAAGCCACTTCTTCAGCAAGCCAGAAATCAGGCCGTCCCTGTTCCTGACCCAACCAACACTGCTCCTCAAGCATATAGAATTCACCATTCTTCGCCTCCACCTGCATCGTCCTCTCAGCAGGCGGCCGCTGCTGCCGCTGCCGCTGCTGCCGCTGTGTCGCCAAACCAGCAATATTACACTTCATATCAACGGCAAGCTCAGCAGCAGCAGCCACAGCAGCAGATACAGCAGCAATCTCCAAATCAGCAAACTAATGCCAATCCTGCATGGCTCTGAAGAAAAGCGATATCTTTAAATTCCACTGCTGGGCCGAAGATGTCTTAAAACCTTTTTCGTTTTTTCCCTTATTAATTATCCTTTTAGAACCAAACCGGACGGACCGTTCTGTTTTTTCATCAGTGCATATACTCGTATGTGTATATAAGAATATCAGTTAATCGCTTTCGTTTTGTAGGAAAAGGCAAGTTCCAATCTCATGGGTTGGTGGCCACGACTCACTTAATCAAGATGGGCATCATATGACTAGGCAATAAATCTTAAAATGAATTACATTTCAATGTCCACCATTGAAAACAAGTCTGTGAGTGCTCAAACGTCAAATTGTTTTTTTTCTACCGTCTGGATAGAAATCTTTCTTCTGTAGTATTTTCAAGTATAGAAGCAAGGGAGATCTTGCATTGTTTTTTCCTCCTGGGGGATCACTGGCTTTTCCAGTTGCTTCAACTTTACACTTATCATAGCCCGTAATCATCTTCTTCCTAGCAAGCCCCGCAGTACTACTGATTGCTACTGCGGTCTCGGATGCAGTCTGCTCCTAAAAAATCATTAGTCAGCTGCCTTTATGCGCCATGATGGTTCGAGGCCATCCAAGAACCCCTGGGAGGTTTATCGTGGCCTTTTTCCATCCTGTATTACATTTATAACACCTGTGATAGCCGTGATATTTCCTATCTTTCACTGAAGTAAATGCTGTAATTCCGATAAAGCATTTCTTGGCACTTTCCATTCTCAGCCAATCCACTTATCTTATTTGCGCGGAGATACATCCGCATATTTCTCAGTTGATTTGTCAGGCTTATTCTTGCTCGAAGTTTCTTTCTTATCTTTTCGTCTTCAGCTTCATTTCCGTCTACAAATAACTTCTCACATCATCATGTCGAATGCCTTCTTTGGTACCAAGACCAGTATTAACCGGTTTTCGTTTCTCAGACCCAATAAAGAGTACATGAAAAAAATTGTGGATTATAAAAATACCAACCTGATTTTTTACTGCAAAGATCCGGTCAGGCATTCATTCAAAGTATTGATAAATCAAACCAATTTGAAACTATGGTTCCGTACCATAGGCCAGTGTGGTGTGATTGAACCCTACTTGAAGAAATGGGCTATTCTGAACTCTCAAGAATCTCCAGCTCTGCGGGACGAAATCAAAATGACAGTCATGTTTCTCGGTATGGATGAGTTTCCAGGAACAGCCCGATCTCCCATTGAGTGGAAAGAGCAGGCTTTGTTCAAATTTCAGGACTACAGTGGAGTCCCATTCCTAGCGATTGACCTAACGGAGAATAAGCCATTATTAGATCAGATCTTGAACGGTCATAAGGACATAGGCTTTTTGTCAGATATGAACGATATTCTACATTTGGATACGATGCAGGCTACAATCTTCTCCTATGGTAAGATGTACCTGGACTGGTTGGCCAAAAACCAGTTCTGCCCGGGATGTGGATCCAGAGTTATACCGCTGGATGCAGGAACTAAGCTTTCCTGTACCGGAGAGAACCAGCGCCCATGTCCAATCAAAGCTACAAAGATCAACAATGTGTGCTTTCCAAGATTAGACCCTGTAGTCATCATAGCCATCAAGAACAGCAAGAATAATAGGATCTTGCTTGGACATAATGCCCGAAGACAGACGATAAAGTTCTACTCGTGCTTTGCCGGCTTCATGGAGCCGGGAGAAACTATAGAGGGTGCAACGAAGAGGGAAGTGTGGGAAGAGACGGGTATGAGACTGAATGATAAAATCCGAATTATAAAGTCCCAGCCTTGGCCTTTCCCTTGTTGCTTGATGGTCGGATGTATTGGTACAGTGGACGATGAGCAGGAGAAGATCAACATCAATTTGGATAAGGAATTGGATGATTGCAAGTGGTTTGACGTCGATTACATCAGTAAGCTCATTTACGACAAAGAGGCTGCAAAGAACGAAGAGATTACTTTACCTCACTTGGGAAGTGTTGCTTATGAGTTGGTCAAAATGGCCGTTGACGAATGTAACTCACGTTTATAGAGGGATATAAAATATCGCAAAAGACTGGTTATATCAGATAGAAATGCTTTTTAAAGAAGTAGGCAGTAGAAAGTGTGTGTGTCGGGTCTCAATAGGTTGATTCGTATCTAGCGGATCAGAACAGAATAGACGTGAATCCCGATAACTGTTACATGCAAGCATACAGTCCAGAAAAGGAAACAGCGAGAGGATGAATGAGGCAGGGTTGAAGACAAACAAATCCAAATTATGATGTTGTGCAATTGACGTTTCCATTCTGTACATTGCCTGTGTCTATCTCGATTTAGAATGTTTACTTGGGCCAGCCTACTACAGATTTGAGGTTTACAGTGGCCACACATATGTATGATGCATATATGTAATCATTTACACATAACGATGCACTTCTTCAGTTTTCTTTTTCGGAACCCAATTCACTGTGGAACATAGGGAAGGTCTTGGCAGCGTGCTCGTCTCCTCAGTGAACTAACTGACTATCAATATCGGAATAGGTGAAGTAGTGGGAGGTGCACAAGCCAAGCCTACGTTCAGGGTTATTGTAGGTCCTTGTTCCGTAGTAACGTAGCAACATGCCATTACAACAATGTGGTTTTTCAATTATACACACACATATCGTCTCGCATTCATGCGCACGCATGCATAAGTAGCCATAACGTTTGTGTCGGTAAATCTCGAGAATGTCCGACGGCTAACTGTTGTCTAATTGCGAAATTTTCACCAAGAGAAGCGGTGTTCAGCGGAAAATGAAAATTATAAAGCTTTGTTGTTTGTAATGGCTTGCTTTGTTCGATCTGTTGTCGCCTAGCAAGCTGCTTTATCGGTTGGCTACATCTGGCTTTCTGGCTGTCTTCGATCTGTCTGGACGCAATACATTTCCCAAAGCGGAAAGCTTTCTATCTCCAGTACGGAAACCGACGGAATGCGAACTTGCGGTGGCAGTATCTGCTGCTTATCAAGAAGGTCGCTCCCTAATTTGGATCTTGCGCTGATTAAATCAGATTAGAAAATACGAGATAACGATAAATAGATAGCAGTGTATTTTGGTAGCCTTGAATTTCCGCAAAATTGTGCTGCCATAACGGTGTACACCTTCCTGCACGCTCACCCGTTTATGGCCTTGCCTTAGATCGTGTGCACCAAAGCAGAGCAGCGAACATTACTTGTATACAAGTGAGAATGTAAAAGAAAAAGCATATAGATTCATTAAATATTTCTAAAAACTCGTATTAAAGCAAAATGGTTTAACGGTTTTATAGATTTTCGCACTTTTAGGAGCTCTTTTCCTCAAGAGAATCGACCTGGTTTCTTTGACCAGGGATGAAGTCTTCAACTTCCTGCCATTCTTCGAACCAGGCACCTCTCTTGAAGACCTCGCAAGGCATACCTCTAATTGGAAAGATTAGCGTAATGATAAGCAAAACACATGCGGAAGAAATGTAACCAGTGAAGAAACTGAAGTAGTACACCTTAGTGGCACCATCTGGAACATGGTGAGTCTTAGTAGCACCGACGAAACCAACGATATTTGGAAGAATACCGCAGATGTAAGAGGTATAGGCTCTCCAGTTGATACCCTTGTTGTAGTAGTACACACTGGACTTGTCGGCAATGTAGAAGTCGTCGAGCTTAAGGTATCCCTTTTTAAGAATGAAATAATCGCAGAAAACGGTACCTGCGATAGCAGACAAGAAAACGGAATATGCGGAAAGGTATGTTGTGAACATAGAAGAAGAAGACATCAAGTTCCATGGGCAGATAGCGAAACCAACAGCGGCACAGATGAAGCCACCTCTTCTGATGTTGATGTATTTAGGTAACAAGGCTGTCATATCTGTACCGGCTGATAGAGAATTGGCAGAGATGTTGGTACCTAATTGAGCGACCGAGAAACCAAAAGCGATGAAGAAGACACCAGCTCTAGATCCACTGTGGTTACCGTCTAAGAACTTAGACATGACATCCAATGGGTTCCAGTAGGTCTCTCCGTACATGATGGTACTGGCAGAAGAGACCAAGATACCGATCAAACAAGTCAAAGAGAAACTGACAGGCAAGGTGATGAATTGGGACCACACGGCAGCCTTCTTAGTGTTTGCCATACGGGAAAAGTCCGGAGCGTTGACAATCAAGGTAGCAAAGTTGGCAAGAGAGTTCATAAGACTGTTAATGAAAGCCCAAGCTGCAGTGGAGCCATGGATGGTAGCCTTTTGGTGGATGACTGGACCACCACCACCTGCCTTAACCAGAGTCCAGATCAAGAAAGCAATACCGGCGATAGGGCAGATGACGGCCTTGACAGAGAAAAGGTGACGGACAGTGTGTGGTCTCAAGTAGATGAATGGAAGTTGGAAAAGCCAGAACAAGAAGAAGGAAAGCATACCGAAGGAGGTAATGTTTGGATTTCCGATATGGTTTGGAATTCTGGTGTCCAAGTCGTTGCCAAAGATGGCACGGAGCATCAAGCCCATACACTCAGAGCCAATGTAAGATTGAACACCGAACCAAACACAGGCCATGACAACTCTGTTCAAGACAGGCCACAAAGAACCCCAGATACCGAAAGATGATCTGCACGAGACTGGGAAAGAGACATGGTAGTAAGTACCGACTCTGGCAGCAATGGTGACGAAACAACCGCAGAAGAAGTAGCCGAGCCAGACAGTGATCCAGACAACCCACCAACTCAAACCGGCCTGAACACCGGTAGCAGCAATTTGCCAAGTGTTGACGTTGAAAGAATCGGCGATCCAGAAGAACACAAAGTTCCACCATCTCCAGGTTCTTCTTGCAGCTTCAACGGGTCTTAAATCGTAGTTGTACAAGAACAACTGCGAGAGAGATAAGCCCTGAGTACCATCGATCTCCAGCGGCTTAAGAAACTTTAGGAATCCCTTGTTCGAAATAGTCGAAGACTTATCGAATGACTCTTCGACGTCATTCTCATCCTGGTAGATAGAAACTGAGCTTTTCTTAGGTTCTTCGGCACTCATGATTCCTGGTTGAATGGAGAGTGAACAAGTGAATGAAGAAAAGGAAAAAAAAAAAAAGACAAGAAAAAACGTGAAAATATAAAGTGTAAAGGAAAGCACAAGAAATGTCACTTTTATATAGCAAACGCAAACCCTGCCTCTGTAGGATTATTCCTTTATCTAAGTTTGCAGATAAAGATCCCCGAAACCATAAGTATCAAAAGATGACTTCTGGTGGTTATCAGCGCAGAAATTTTTACCTTCTGATTTTTTCAGGCATTGCGTCCGAGGCCTACCTAATTGGGGTGCTCCCAAGAGACCCCATTGTTTCATTGCCGTACAGAAAGTTATTGCGAGAAAAACCCGCCCGTTGGAAGTTTGAAGCAGCGAAAAGAAACGATGTATTCTCTGCAACCGAAAACTTTATTGGTTCGTCCCGGTACGATAACGCTGCTTTTTTGTGATAAGGTCACAGCGGGAGAAATTAAAATTCAGAGCGGTACTCTCCTCCAGGTCGGCAGACGGACACATAGTGTAGTTGCTTGAGCACCTCGGGAACCAGCAAATGGTGAAGAGCACAAGACATGCGTACAGCCCCGAGTCAGCAGCAACCACAAACGGGACAGTGATTATTTGGACATGGGCCGGGGCCAGCTGTCTGCTGATGAGACAGACAGATAGTTTTTGCGGTTTTTCTTTCCTGATGGATCGAAATGGAATTGTAGGCGCACCAACAGTTAGCTGCTGCAAAGCCATAACTCTTTAGCTGGTAATTTTTTCGGAATCCAATGCTCTCCGCTACTCGCTGATTACTACTACTACTACAAACTAGTACTGCTGCTGCAGCTGCTGCTGCGAACTTCCGCTCTGGTCACGTCCTGATGTCTGACCACTTTCTTCATCACTACTTAGCGATGTGCTACGGACTGAAGTTGATTCTCTTCGGAGCCCCGCCTCCGGGTGGCAGGGACGAGACAAGACAAGTCAAAATTTTTCAACCTGTTTTTTTTTTTTTTTTTTTTTTTTTTTCTGATAAATTATTTCCCAGTAAATTTCCGGCCTCGCTCATTTCCCTATCTTCGCTTTCGCACTGCTCTCAGTTTCCAGTGTGTCAAACAGATGTTTCTTTTTGCTGTCTTCTGCTTTCATCAGCGAAAAGAAACGCCCACGTCTGGCGTAATGTATCGAGCAGTTGCTGCTTTAGTGATGTGACTCCGTCCACTATTGTTGAATAGGGAAATAAGTAGACCTTAATGTTTCGGCGAAAAATCGCCGATCTTTGATGTGGCTAAGAGTAGTTCTTATCTTCCGACAGATCTGCCTCTTTCAAGTGAATATTCCTAGTAAAAGTTTATAGTATGTATGTGGTACCACGTAATGCTCCTAATAGGTCTCGCCCCTAAATGAGGCTTCCTTACCATATTTTCCATCATGTCCTATGCCGCAGGCATGCTGTCTGCGATTCGTTCGATTCTGTCAGTATCTTACTTCTACATATGGCAAAACTTTCACCTCTCCTACTCCTTCTATCGGTCCGATTTATCTGGCCACCATAATGGAGTGACACTGTAGGAATCCCAATCAATTCTGTTATCATAGATTTCCTTTGATGTTGTGGACACCTGACGTTTGTTCTCTGTAATTGGTATTATTATTCTGAATACTTATCTCACTTCTGCCATCGGCTCCTGTCATTCGTCCAGAGCCCAACTTGTAATCTCACCTCCAACTTCCTTATCTTCATCTTGCCTCTATCATTTTTCGGTACTTTCTGTTCACCCAAGTTCTACCCCAACCGAAATTGCCTTGTAATTACTAATTTCAAATGCCATTGACTCCATCCTCTGCTATCGTAAAGTTGCCGTTCGGGTACACCAACCTTGATGCCTTGGTATATGCTCCCCTTTTCTTTCCGTCTGCCCGTGCAACTCTTAAGTATAGAATAACAGAATCACTTGCGTTCAGATACCTCTCCATGAATTCACCGAACATCTCGTTTTCTTTCTCCATCTGCTCGATGGACACCGAGCTGTTTTTTCCCATATACACTTCCAAATCGTTGACCAAGAGGGAGTATTCATCGAATGCATATGGCGACACAAAGGATCCATCCACCACCTTCGGGATCTCCGAATTCTCTTTGGTAATTTCCCATGAAACTATTCCATTTGTATAGTTGGTGAAAACGGGAGCCTTGATATCATCTGCAGGATCCTCTCGCCTTAGGGAACTGTCCGTCTCTTCTATCGATGCTAGACCCCACCTACTAGCTCCGTTCACAAGCAATCCAAGTAACACTCCCTGAAATAGGAAGGCAGTAAAGCCTTTTGTTTTAGTTCCTGGAAGAAGTAGAAGAGCTATCACATAGTGGTGAATTCTGAGAGTTAGCCCCTCCAAGTTGGCTAGAATAACTAAACCAACTATGAAAGCGACGTAGATGCCAAGATACCTTTTGAACAAGCCTGCTCTCCAAAGTTGGTATGCCTGAATAATCGAGCAGGTAAACACCAAAGCTATTAGGAAAAGGTTGGCAGCCAAAGCTCCGGGCTGCGTTTTCATATCCTCAATAGTCAATCTGTCAATTGGAAGACGATCGAAAGTAACATTGTTCAATAACCCAACCCAAAACAACGGATACCAAACGAAGACTTTGTATAGCGCACTGGATGGGTCTCCCAAAGTAGTGCCGCAAGCCACTTTCCAAACAACGGCCAATACAAAGCACATGGGTAGAAACCTCTCAAAGCCGAGAGACAAGAGCTCCGGTAATGACTGCTTGTCCTGTGGTATGACCAATAGAGGAGGATCAAAGGAGAGAATTATTGTCCAGAAGCCCGCTATGCAAATGCTCCAGAAGGCTAGCCTTCCATTTACGGAAAGAAACATCACAGGAAGGCCTAGAACAATGTTAAGCAAAGCAATGACGATTCTTGGGTCCCAACAGTTGGCACAGGTGCCCGGCTTTTCAACAAACCTATATGATGATGGAAAGAAAGTGTCGAACGGAATGGACTCTTGTGAACTGGAATAATATGATGGCGTGCTATTGAAGGAGGGTTGGAAGCCGGTGAATTTTATTTTAGCACAACCGCCAAAGAATGGAGATATAAGTCCAGAATGAATGGCAGCACCACATGGGAAGGAGTCGGCTCGATATGGCTTAGAGAGAAAGGTAGTGTTGGTTTCCTCATCCACGTACGTCTGTCTGCCTCCTCCAACGTAAAAGTTTCTATACTTTATTTCCTGTCTTCCTACAGTTATCTTCGAATATGTGATGGAACCTGCATCACAAAGTGCCGGACAACGGATGACAATTTCCCTATCTTCAAATGGCTCACATTCTTCACCATTAAACCCGCATTGGAAATCTTTACCCTTCCAGACCGACTTCTCCCTGCTACAGGACATTGTCACAGTATCCATCCGTTTGCCTGTACTTTCGTCCAAGTAAACAGACTCCTCGGTGAGGTATGGGGCCAGACTCGAGCGGATAATCGACAACCAGAAGGCATAATAGAGGATGGTGGTAATAAGCTTCACTTTAAAGGAGAAAGGACGCTGGATCCGGTACGGCAACTCGTCTATTTTCTGCAGAATCTGAAATCGGTGTTTCGGAGGTTCATCTATTGGATAATCCGGCCCATCCCATAACCTCCTGAAAAACGATTTCGGCTTGTCATCGAACTCTTCCAGCAAGTCCTCTGAGCTAGCCTGTTCCCGAGTTTCGTCTTCCAGAGACTGAAGCTCGATGTCGCTAGGTGTCTCGGCACCTTGCAGCTGTCGAAACTCGTTAGATTTCACCATCTGTATTCTTTGGTAAGAGAAGACAATCTCTTTGTATAGATAAAGACAGCAATATGGTTTTTCGGTTTTTCGGTTTTTCGGTTTTTCGGTTTTGAAAAAAAAAAAAAATAAAATGCTCACGGCCACCACGGCGGTGCTGCCGTGAAAGATTTCGAAAGATACACTTTTTTTTTTTTTTCGGCGTTTAATGTGCCAAAGATAGCATGGCTGATGGTAGACAGAAATCCCGTTGCTAGGTGAATTTTTTCGCAGAACAACAATTCCGAATAGTGCCAAGCAACCGCTGTATGATTTCCGATGAAGCATGCATTTTAGGCTGTTTTATGGTGCCCGTAGTTGCGTTGTCTTCGGCTGTCTAATCTTGTGCTGATTCCGTGATCCCGGACCAAATTGCAGAGTGGGAGATGCAAATCCTAAGGACAGACATTGAGAGAAGAGGAATTTTTCCGTGTGGACGAGGTACGGGTTAAGACTGAAAAATGTGATTGGCCAAGACGTGTGTGGTTGGTCTATGATACTGGGGACCAAAAGCAGACGGAGCGCTTGTGACAAAGCATCTGCGTTCTTATCGGGGCAGGGCTGCCGGGCGATGAAGAGTTCGGCCGCATGAAGCACCACCGTTGTCAACGCACTTAAATTCCGATGAGCCGCTTGCACCGATTGGGAGATACCGTCCGGCAGAAGGACCCCTGGTAGTTGGTTGAACCAAGACCGCTGGGAACCCGCTACCGGATGCTCACAGCCAGTTTTTTCCATCTATATCGCATGGCTTTTAAAGTTGCGGAAAGATAGGGACCGATTGGTAGCTGGTCCGAAAAGGTGTTGAATTGCGTAAAATCCGAGGATTGGCCAGTTGCATCGCCTCTCAAGTCCAGCTCCTTACTTCAGACCGGCAATATTAAGTGTGCACACAAGTACTGTCTCTTTCTAGTTGATTCTTGAACCTGATAATACCCCAGCGCTCTGATGCGCAGCATATGCTTTCGTTTGGGCTCGCTCCAGTGGTAATATCTGGCTGCGGTACGGGATTGCCGTTGCGAAGACATTTACTGGCTAATCCAAAAGCGCTCCCTAGTCACAACTATATGGTGATCGTTATATGGGCTACAGATATCTAACCTCAAAATTCCGGGTGAATTTTAGGTCCCTTTTGCGTTTTGCATTTCATAACAGGGTAAAAAGCTTCTACCCATGGTCACCTATACTAAAGTGATCCTCAGTCGGCGTAACTTTCCCCAAATGCTATTGATCTTTTTCTAGTTTTTTTTCACATCGTACCCATTGTCTTTATTCATCTCATACCTTATTGCACCATTAACGCCTTTGCCGCTACGTAATTAGCCAGTTCATCTTGCTCCCAGCCACTCTTAGAATGTATTCCTGATTTGGAACTTTTTCCGGACTGGCTTGTAAGGTGTGGTGTGGCTTCACCTCAAGCCATTTATTTAGACGATGTACAAACACCGTTCGGCTTCTCATTCACCTAACATAAATGGCCAATGAAAAATTCGTTTTTTTTTCCACCAATTGGATCAAAATACTAGATGAAATTCTTGCTTGGTAACCCGTTATTTGGAAAAGCAGTACTCAAATCCTCAAAGGACCAGTGGTGGTTACAATGACGCAATAAATGCGCATGTGTGCCGGCTTTCGCTGCTCTGTAAATCGATCACCGACCCCGAAGGTTCTAAAACTTTTGATGCCGAACTTTTTTTTTCCCAATAAGCATTTCTAAGGACATGTATATGGGTTTGTTCAGTGTGTGGCCGCCGTCTCAGTGTTGAAATTTGCCGCCGTATTTTACCTTTTTCGGTAGCAACGGAGCTAGTAATTATATCATGCTCATCTAAAAAATTGTTGATGACTCATGGCACTGCCTGGAAACGTGAAGCTGAAAAATTTCTTCCGTTGCCGGAATTTTTCAATTTCGGTGACAAATTTGATGGAAACCTGTACTAGTAACTCAATCTTTTTTGTAAGCAAAAGCATCAAATTATGAGTGTAAGTATATGACTCTCCAATATGCATATGTGCCATGTACTAATTTGAGGATTTGCACGAACTTAGACAACAATCTGCAACACCATCTCCAGCAGAATACGATGACCTTAGAGTGGTCGGCTATGACCCGTTGATTTCTCCGGAACTCCTAACTAAGGAGCTACCCCTCAAGAAGCTTTCTGCTCTCACCATCATTAGAGGAAGAAAGGAAGCCTCGGCAATCATCAACCAGCAAGATGACAGACTCCTGGTGGTTGTCGGCCCATGTTCTCTTCACGATCCTAAAGCTGCTCTAGAGTACGCTCAGAGATTGAAGAAGCTTTCGGATGAGTTGAGTGGCGAACTATGTATCATAATGAGAGCATATCTAGAAAAGCCAAGAACTACAGTTGGTTGGAAGGGTCTCATTAACGACCCAGACTTGAATGGAACCTTCAACATTAACAAAGGTCTAAGAATAGCACGTCAATTGTTCATAGATTTGACCGCTCTAGGTCTGCCGATCGGCTGTGAGATGTTGGATACCACCTCACCACAATTCTTGAGTGACTGTCTTTCATTTGGAGCAATTGGTGCCAGAACCACTGAATCGCAGTTGCACAGAGAGTTGGCCTCTGGTTTGTCATTCCCAATTGGTTTCAAGAACGGAACTGATGGCTCTTTGGATGTTGCCATTGATGCCATTAAAGCTGCCTCTTTTCCTCATCACTTTATGGGTGTCACCAAGACTGGTTTGGCTGCAATTACCTTCACCAAGGGTAACGCAGACTGCTTTGTTATTTTGAGAGGTGGCAAGCATGGTACAAATTATGATGCTGCCTCTGTTGCTGCTGCAAAGGAGAAGTTACCTGAAGGAAAGGTTTTGATGGTCGACTGCTCCCACGGCAACTCTCACAAGGATTTCCGCAATCAACCTATTGTGTGCTCAGATGTTGCTAAGCAAATAGCTGCTGGTGAAGATAGAGTCATCGGTCTTATGATTGAGTCCAACATTAATGAGGGCAAGCAATCGATTCCAAAGGATCTTTCTCAACTGAAGTATGGTGTGTCTGTTACTGACGCCTGTGTTTCCTGGGAGACTACGGTAGTTATGTTGAAGGAATTGGCAGCAGCTGTGAAGACTAGAAGAACCCTAAAGGCCGGTGAGAACTGATCCGATGGAGAATTGGTTCAATAGAAAACGCTTTAGTGTCTTGTTCATATGTAGACTGGAGGATATTTAATGGATTCACAAAATGTTGGCATATACGGTGTAGTGGAGATATGTAGGCCGGAGACGATTACCCTGTGGCTTTGTTTAAATGCCTGACTGCTGCAAATTATTGTTAGGTTGTTGTAGATATCTTCCTTCACTGTTGTTTTCTGTGCTATTTGTTACTGGAGAGCTGTGATACTCGGTAACTACGTCACCAGTTAATGAGTAGCTCAGATCCCGGACCTTCACCACCACCATCTGCAAACCCCTTACCTACATTTGCCTCAAATTATTTTCTGGCATGATTTTGTTGTTTGATATTGACACCCTGTAAATGACAAGATCCTTTTAAGAAGGCGACTGCGTCTCCGGCTTGGACGGCAGCTCTATTATTATTGCCAGCATATTCCAAATCCAGCCCCAGCTCCAGCTCCAACTACAACTAATGAGAGAGCACAAAGAACAAGACCAAGATAAATATATTTTGAAAATATTCATTTCATTCCATTCTAATGCTCTTCAACAGCCCACTACATCATCACTACGTATAATTCAATACACTTAACAGCCCCTAAACTTACTTACCCCATAGTAATTTTCAGATCTATTCCACACGCACCGCCCGGATGACTCAGTGAAAAATTTGGATATATGTGTGAATGGCCGGTGTGATGGTTGCCAAAGGTGTTAAACTCCAGTATCAGTAGCGTACCAATGGGGAAGGAAACAGTCTTCGTTATCGACCTTGAAAGTGGAAATTTGAGATCGCTCGAAAATGCAATTGAGTATCTAGGGTATGATGTTCAATTTGTGAAGAGTGGAGAAGATCCATGCCTCAAAGATGCTTCCAAACTTATTTTGCCTGGTGTCGGAAACTTTGGTTATGTGCTGAAGCAGTTTTACAAGAAGGGCTTCAAGGAACCTGTGATGAACCACATCAAACAGGGAAAACCTCTCATGGGTATCTGTGTTGGACTCCAGGCCTATTTCAAAGGGTCAGAAGAGAGTCCTGGAGTTGAAGGATTGGATTTGATCGACTTCAACCTCAGTAAGTTCGATGGCTCCGATAAGTCTGTTCCAGAGATAGGATGGAACTCTGTCAGTGTTTCTGGCTATAGTGAAAAGGGTCAATCCTTGTATGGCATGAATCCAAATGCCAGATACTACTTTGTCCATTCTTATGCGGCCATAGTGTCGGATGAAGAGATCAGTAAGCTTAGGAGTCACGGTTGGGATTTGGCAACAGCTCAGTATGGCAAGGAAAAGTTCTTGGCTGCCGTCAGTAAGGGTTCTCTTTTTGCAACGCAGTTCCATCCTGAGAAGTCTGGTAAGGCCGGATTGAAAGTGATAAAGAGTTTCTTGGATGAAACCAAGACTGCTGCCTTACCTCCCGTTGCAGCCTCTGATGAGTCATCTGTAAAAATTGAAACCACACCCACCGGATTGACCAGGAGAGTTATTGCTTGTCTTGATGTCCGAACAAATGACCAAGGAGATTTGGTCGTCACCAAGGGCGATCAGTACAACGTCAGAGAGAAGGGTAAGGAAGGTGCGGTTCGTAATTTGGGAAAGCCGGTGCAGATGGCTGAAAAATACTACAAGCAAGGAGCAGATGAGGTCACATTCTTGAATATTACCTCCTTTAGAAACTCGCCAATCAAGGACCAGCCGATGTTGGATGTGTTGAAATTGGCCGCAAGAACCTGCTTTGTCCCCCTAACCGTTGGTGGTGGTATTAAAGATGTGGTGGATCCTGATGGAACCAAAGTCCCTGCTTTGGATGTTGCTACCTTATACTTTCGAGCAGGTGCTGACAAAGTTTCTATTGGCTCTGATGCAGTCAAAGCTGCCGAAGAATACATTGCCAATGGTAACAAAGCATCAGGTAAGACCCCTATCGAGACGATTTCTGAATCATACGGTAATCAAGCTGTGGTTATTTCAGTGGATCCAAAGAGATTTTACGTGGCAGATCCTTCCAAATGTCAATACCATACAATAAAAACCGCCACTCCAGGTCCAAACAACGAGCAGTACTGCTACTACAGAGTAACCTCCCAAGGTGGAAGAAAAGTTCATGAATTGGGTGCCTACGAATTATGTCAAATTTGTGAAAAATTAGGCGCAGGTGAGGTTTTATTGAATTGTATAGACAAGGATGGAACGAACTCTGGTTACGACTTCGAGTTGATCAACCAAATAAAGTCTGCAGTGACAATTCCGGTGATTGCTTCCTCTGGTGCTGGTAACCCTCAACATTTTGTTGATGTGTTTAAATATACGAAGGCTGACGCTGCTTTAGGTGCCGGTATGTTTCACCGTGGAGAGTACACTGTTGCTGAGGTGAAGCAGTTCATGAGAGACCATGGACTTTGCGTTAGAATAGATGATACTGTGCTCTGAATATGCGTCTAATATATACTAATTGATTTATACAATACATAAAACCGCAATTTAGGGTTTGTCTAGTGAGTTGCTTCAAACTCTTCTATTGTTTTAGTTCTCTTTTCGAATTCGTCGTCCGACAATTTAACTCCAGCACTGACACTGAACTGTCCTCCGCATCCAATTAACTTGATATTATGGTTTCTGGTAGCTGTGTTGTTAATTCTGGTTGGCTTTGCAACGTCGTCGTCCGTCTCTCCAAGTCCAAGAGCACATGTATCATTGAAACCCCATGCAAAAACAACGCCATTCTTTGTTATGGCCAAAGAGTGATCAATTCCTGCAGCAATAGCTTTGCATGGCGGTAAGGCCGTGATCTTTGTTGGCACAGTCAACGATTCGACGTGTCCAAAACTATCTTTGACGCAGTCATCCATTGGCAAGTCCTTCTCCTCGATTCCAAGTTGCTTCATGTGGTATCTTCCGAAGGAATAGACCTCACCAGAAGAAGAGAGAGCCAAAGAATGGTTCTCCCCGCCTGTGATGTAAGCAATGTCCTTTCCTCTCAAAGACTTTATTTCCTTAGGTCTAGTAACCACCACATAAGGATCTTCGATATCAGATTTGACTCCACACTGTCCAAAGGAGTTGGCACCCCAGGCAAACACTCTACCATCTTGTGAAATCGCAAAAGAGTGGTGGCTTCCAGAACCGATGAACTTGATCTTTCTTAGTCCAACGGATCTTGGCTCAAAGCATGAGTCTTTGGCTATCTCTAGCACCTTTCTGCCCAACTCGAACATTTCACCACAACCCCATGCGTACACAATACCCTTGGAGTCCAACGCCAGGATATGGTTCTTTCCACCAGCAATCTGAACCACGTTGACGATTCCCTCCACTTTCCTAGGGGTTTTCTGGACCTTGGTGTCCTTGGAGAAGCCCATCACACCCTGATTGGCCCTGAATGTTCCCCATGCATACACCTCACCGTTCTCCAGCAAAGCTGCAGACAAATTGTCTGTAGCAACGAGCTGGACAACCTTGATTCCCTCTGGCATCTGCTCAACTAAACCTGGAGTGGATTCAGCTTCGTTCAAGGAATCCTCGTCCTCGCTATCGCTATCGTCATCTTCATTGTCGATAGCAGTCGGCTCTTCCTTTGATGAAGTGTCTCTTCCGAGGACACCGTCATCGTTGTTACCCCAAGACCATATCTGGTTCTTGTGATCCAATGCAATAGTGTGCATTCCACCAACAGCAAAGTCGACAATTCCCACACTGTCTTTCTTTAAAAATGGGTTCAACCGTGGACGCTTGACAAGAACAACATTGCCTCTTGGACCTAGACCCAATTCAGACATCGTTCCAGAACCCCAGACAAAGACATCTAGAGGTTCTTTGAGCGGTGATGGCATCTCGTTGATAGCTTTCATTCTGGAAGCTCTGATGGCTTCCATCGACCTTCCATGTCTGGCTCTCTTGACAGGCGGAAGAGAGCCATCCAAAGGAGTAGCAGAAGCAGAACGCTTAGAATTGACGGTCATTATTTTGGAATAAGTGAAGGATGAAAAGGAGCTTAGAAGCTGAAAATCAGAAACTGAAGTAAATGAAAATCGAAAATGTGTGACATCGTCGCGTCGAAAGCCAAATCGACCTATGCTCTATCTGAGCGGCTATTGAAGAAAGATGGGGGGGGAAGATCAAGTAAACCAGTAACCTGTTTGTCATTAATGTGGTATCTGTATTAGTATACAACTTAATTAATTTCTTCTTTTTTGTGCAGGTAGTATATGTCCCTGAAGTGTAAAGGGTACGGAGATGGACTTAAGCAGAGATGCTCCTACATAGCAGATGTAATTCTGTCACGGAAAACGAAACAGAGACTTTGGCTATACCCAGTGAGGCAGATATTCTGCCATGTATTGATTTTTTTTGGTGACTATTCTCTGTTTCTCGTGGATCATTGTCCGTCTAAAACTCGAGTTTTTCTTGGTATCTTGGCTAAGATTTTCTTTTTCACCCTTCCAGTTAGCTAGCTATCACTTTCTCATATCTTGTTCACGGCTGTGCAGATCCAAGAGAAAAAAAAAAAAAAAAAATTTTCAGATTTTTCACTACAGCTATTATCATTAAGATACAAAACAACAATCATGGGGAAGATCACTGTTAAGGAAAAGAGAGACAGAGAACAGCACGGACCTTTATATAAAGATATATATGAAGGTTCTGGTAGTTTCAAACCTTTGAACAAGAAAAAACACAAAAAATCGATTAATGTCGAAGATGATCAAGATGAGATGGTCTTGGATGCACCCTCCTCCAGAAAAATCTTGCAATTGGCCAAGGAGCAGCAGCAGGAGATAGAAGGAGAAGAAAATAAGATTATCGAAGCCCGGAAGCCTAGATTTATGAACATTGATGAGGAGGAGCTACAGTTACAAGGAGAAGAAAGAGAAGAAAGCGGAGATGAGAGTGAAGAGCAGATCCTCGATGAAGACTTTGGTCTTCAAATCGAGGAGGGCGATCTGGATGAGCAAGACAAGAGATTGTTTGACTCCTATTTCAAGCAGACCGAAAACTTGAATGGTGGATTCATTCTTGCAGACAAGATCATGGAGAAGATTGAAGAGAAAGAACGAGAAAAGAAAATGAAGGAAGCTGGAATAGAAAGACAGGAAGACAAAGTGTTTTTGCCTCCTAGGGTCATTGAAGCCTACCAGAAAGTAGGAGAGAGTTTGAGTGGATGGCGTCATGGAAAGCTTCCGAAGTTGTTCAAGGTTCTACCTTCCATAAAGAACTGGCAAGATTTGTTATATGTTACTAACCCTGAACAGTGGACGCCTAATGCAGTCTACGAGGCCACCAAGTTATTTGTTTCCAATTTAAACGCTAACAAGTCTGAAATATTTGTCAATGAAGTTCTCTACCCAAGGTTCAGAAGAGATATCGAAGAGAGTGAAGACCATAAATTGAATTACCACCTCTATAGAGCAATTAAGAAATCGTTGTATAAGCCTGCAGCGTTCTTCAAAGGTTTTTTATTCCCATTGATTGAGGAGCAGTGCACTACTAGAGAAGCAATGATTGTTGGATCGATATTGAAAAAGTGCTCTATTCCTGTTCAACATTCAGCTGTTGCCTTGTCTTGGTTGCTCAAGCAAGATTTCACACCCGCAGCCACGGTTTTCATTAGAATCTTACTAGAGAAGAATTATGCTCTACCATACCAGACCATAGATGATCTTGTTTACTATTTTATGAGGTTCAGAGTTCTCACAGACGAAAATAGAGACCAAATGATAATGGACAATGATGAGGATTATGATTCGCTTGAAAAGAGGAAGCTCAAGGAGTCTCCTTCAATGCCTTTGGTTTGGCACAAAGCTTTTTTGGCCTTCGCACAGAGATATAAGAATGATATCACTGATGATCAGAGAGATTTTCTTATGGAAGTTGTCCGTCAAAGAGGCCATAAGGAAATCGGCCTTGAGATTCGGAAGGAATTGTTGGCAGGAAAGCAAAGAGAGACACAGAAAGTTTCTGAGCAGAAAGATGATGTAATGGCATACTTTTAGAGTGTTCAGCATCTTAGTGAATCCTTTTAGTCGCTTAAATATTGGGGTTGCCGTTGGGTAATTCTGTCCAAGAGTTTGCATATCTAATTTACTAATATAGACATTGATCGCATTGGTTGTAGCATGACACTCTGATTATCTGAAGGTTCTTAGAACCACCCTTACATCCTACAAAACTCACACTCAAGAGTGTTCATTAGTTCGTAATTTTCATTAAAATATTATGCAATGCTCTAGTCGTAATCGATGTGCAAGAATAATGTGGAGTATATGAATTCTTCACCCTGGTAATCATATAGCGGTAAGTGACGGTATCCCCGTTTAAGGTAGTCTAATTTGCAGCAATGAACTCCAATAACCTGATCGCCATGATCTTGGCTTTTTGACTTTGTTATAAATCGTAAAAACACAAAGTTGTTCATGTTTGTGTAATAGTTCAAATTGAAAGATTGATTCCAAATTGGATTAAACCCATTTTTAGGAACCACTGAGGTCCTGAAGGTCACAGAAGGTTCTGACTGGCCGAAAAGTAGTGACAACGGATCATCGCTGTCTGAACTATTGAGATCAATCTCCATGCAATTTGTCCGGATGGAGGATTCCACAACGCTTCCACAATATAACTCAACCTCTATAAATGGGTCAAAACTAGTTGATTTTGAATCCTTTGGTTTGGGCAATTGTTGCGCGGAAATTATATCAATACTCAGGGTCTTTATTATGTCATATTTCAGAATTTTTGAGAAGTCTGGCCTTGGGTCATACTTCTCTGTCATCCTCAATTCCTTGGGCTTTAAAATATACCCAGAGCATGATCCAATATTAAATAGAGCTTCATTTATTTGCTGTCCCGAATCATATATTTGCCAATTAGTTGCCGCTAGCTGGCATCCCAGCTCCCAGAAGATTATTGGATTGAAGTTATTTGACTTGAACCGATAAATTGACGGATAAACTCTCATTAGAAACTTTCTATTATGTTTCGTCACAGCCTTAAGTTTCGAAGGCTCCTTTAACATTTTGGAAATTGATCTATCACTAAAGGAAAAGCAATGATTATATGTTTTGGACTCGGGTAAAGAGAAATTTCTGAATTTTAGCTGAACCGTATAGACAGCAAGGGAACTGAATTCTGGAATAACAGTTACGCTCTTCTTGGGGCGAGGAATTATTTTCTTTATCTTAATCTGGGAAGATATTGATCCGGTGCTCGATATTGACTCCTCACTGAGAGAAGACGAGGTAGATAAAGACGGATTCCCTGTGGAAGAAGTAGTGGTGCTGTGGGACGGTACAGCCAAAGGCTTGGATTTTTTCACCTTAACCAAAATTTTATGTTTGAGTTCTGAGGGAGATGGCAGTTCAGAATTTTGTCTCTTGATTAGGCCATCATCGGAATAAAGTAGCATATCCTGAAGAACATTCTTAAGAATATCGACGCATCTAAGCTGGTTCTCTGCTGTGCAGTGGACCTCGACGGAAAGGATTACCGGATAAGGCGAAATTATAAAAGAGTATTTTCTTATGGTTTCAATAACAGTTTGAAAGTCCACTGATTTCGTCAAAGTTCTTCCATGCGTAACCACAGGCCCAGAATCGCCATCCCAGATGTCGATCTCTATTGATCTACACCCTCTTTGGAGAGCTCGTATGTATCCCTCGATAGAAGAGATTCCATTTATCTGGCGACCCAAAAGGTATGTGTTATGAGATGATGAAATATAGTACTCATTTAGTGGTCTTTTAGTATCCTCAATGATATTCTTGAAGGGCGTGGTGAAGTTGCTGACTAAAAAGGAGCTGAAGTCCTCTAGAGTCATTTTATCCTTGTTCTTAGAAAAGTTCTTGAATACTTCAAGAATCTGCTGCGGGCTAGTCATAGTTTCATGTTGCTGCTCTATAAAAAAGTCGGAAAACTCCTCCACAGTCAGGTAGTCGTTACTGGGGTTTCTGGTCTTGTCGAAAATCATTTTGAACTCTTTCCTCTGCCGGAGAGTCTTCACAAAGCCTTTGAACTGTTCAAAGTTCAAATACCCGTTGGAATTGGTATCCTTGTCTTTGAATATACTGAAAAGATAGTCCCGGTTGATATGTATCTTTAGTTTGGAGATCAACTTCATGATGCCTTCAAAATCCAACTGCTCGTCCGAGTTCGACTTGTTGTTCCAGTGTATCCGGGTGATGAGATCGCTGTCAGTGCTGCTGGACAACGAGCGGTTAAGCTGTTTTCTGAAGTACACAAGTTTCTTTAGTGTGGTCAAGAATATGTCATAATCCTCTCTGCTTGTGGCTATTATGTGAAGAGCCTTGATGTTGTTGGACTTGGAGTAGTTGTAGTAGATCACGGTAACCCACAGGTTGTTGTATTTGGCAGAAACTTTGAACTCTTCTCGGTAATTTCGGGCATCGCCGCCCGTTCGAATGCTTTTGATTTTGTCGATCTCAACAAGCGACGATGGCTTGCTGTTCCAGTAAAGTCGATTGGTTGAGAGATCAAACCGAAATATCCTCTTTGCCTTCTTCCGATGCGTCACACGGATCATCTCTATTCCCGGATCAATCAAGTCCGAAGGAAGACCCTGCTCATCAAGGTCTTTCCATGCAGATGAGCCGCAATTTTTAGTCTTAGCTGCTGCAACTACTTCGCCTACAGTTCCAACTGCGCTATCTGTCCCATTAACTGTTCCCCCAACACCGCCACCCACTGCCTTGTTTATTGCTGGATCCTGATAACACCTTCGAGACTTCTTGTCATACAGACTTTCCTCACTGTTGGATTCAACAGTGCTGCTGTCGGAAGACCAGGAAGATGAGTAAGAAGAATCGATACTTGTAAAGGAAATCTTATTCCGCAATATAGAGAGCTGCTGTGTTAGCTGGTCCTTTATGGGGACCTTTGCCTTTGATCGACAACTCGTATCATCGGAAACCTTCATAAATGAGATGTGTATTCTCTGATGGAAAAAAAGCAGCTTGAAGCAGGTTTTTTCATTTAGCTTCATTTTTTTTTTGGCTGTGACCATGTCCGCACGTGCGCATAAATTGTGATATGCCACGACGACATGAGTGTCGCAAATGAGAAGATACCTAAGAGGAGAAAGACGGTGCTGTATTGTAGCAGAGAGGCTCTGGTGGCCACAAAGTGTGCTAGAGAGAAAGATCAACTTGCTACGGTGTAATCGGTTATATGTAGCTATTTTTGGCGGCTTCTTGTCTGGATTGTGCTTCTATCTATCCGTCACTACATACTCTAGGAATGGCAGCAAGTTGGAGAGGAGAATTCAGAAAATGATTTTTCAGCTTGAATCAAGGATGAATTCAGAAGTCGAAGTCACCTTCAGCTTCAAAGTTGAATTCAACAACTGGGTTTCCGTATTTGCAGTATTGATTTACAAAACAGAGTGTTCACATTAAGGTGCTTGGCATTGCTCCCTTTCCACATCTGTTGGTATATGTATATCATATACGGGACGAGCAAGCAGAAGCTACCTATTTTTTTAAGGTGTCCTACTACGGGTTTGGATCCATGATTATGTTATCAGTTCACCATGAAAGAACAATCCAAGAAAATTTCTCAAGAGGAGATTTGGATTTGGCTTATGTCGATTAAATTTAGGAAGCACTCAAATACTCCAAATACCGAAGATGACATGCTTGCACCGGACTTTCTCATATCTGCTCTTGGACTCTGTGGCTGCAACATAGAAGCAATACTGAATTTGCACTATCGATTAATCGAAAAAGAGTCGTCGCTCAAGGCTACACTTATCATCTGAAAGATATTCTTGGTAGGTAAAGCTGTGAAACAACAATAGTTGCATTCAGAGGTGCCCCATATAAACTACATTTACCACGCTAAGTCGGCTGTGACACCGGACTGCTGAACACTTATTGCGCAATTATGTCTCAGGTCTCAAGATATAAGCTGGCGCTGGCTTTTCACTTGGAAATAGTGGAAATCATACATAATATTAAATTTTTGGAGTTTTTTGTCGACTGTTTCATAAAGACAAGATAGTCTACATAGAGTTTTCCAAAAAAGAGACAAATAATCGGACAATACCTTAAATTCAACTGAAATTCAAAAAATAAGTGAAGTTGCACCGCACCCGCGCGGGGAGTCGAACCCCGAATCTTTTGATTAGAAGTCAAACGCGTTAACCATTACGCTACGCGGGCAATTCACTGCCGTAAAAAAAGTGTGGACAACTAACAAGGACAAAAATACTTCAGACGGTTCAATTCCGGGCAGCTGTTTTTTGGACATCATACAAGAATGATGAAGGTAAAGATCAGAGATATCTGAGTAAAGTAAATTGGGGAACTCCTATAAGACTCATAAGACACATGGCTGCAAGTTTAGGCAGTCGAAAGTCGTTTTTAGCAGCTACCAGTAGCAGGACGGTCACTACTTGCTTACAAGCAGGCTGGGTTAAAGAAATAATCTAATTATTAATACGAAAAATAATTGTTAGTCACAAAATTTACAGACTCAACAAAGTTCTCGGGCACTGAATAGAGACGTGCAACAATGCAGTCTTTTCGATGGATACTTTGCATTCTTTACACCCACCAATTTCTTCGGAGGAAGAAATAGATGATCTAACATTCTTACAGCTGCATTAAGGGAGACATGTAACAAGAAAAAAAAAGATAATATGGTGCGAGATAGAAGATTCTGCGGGAAAAATCCACCAAAATGAAAGTAAGAGAATGCTGATCTTCTTTCGATATCGTTTAGCCAGAAGATTATTGATCTCTCAATTGGAACAACGGCCATTTTTTGAAGTTTTCTAACTACGAAGGATGACAATAAAATTTTGCCAGTGTTTCAAGTAAATGGCATTGCGGTGGAACATTACTATTTTTAGGGTCTTTCGTGGATAGAGGAGAGAGTTCTCTACAATCCAGGCGATTTCAAAAAACATAGTTTGCTGCCAGTCTTTCAATGGGGTGTGATCCTTTACTATTTCAGGCAGCGAGTAGTTGAAAGTATAATAGGTAACGACGCTCAAGCTTGGATTACGGTATTTACGTTATTTACCTCCTAGGCTACGAAGTGGCGCAGTGAGAGAGAAACTGCCACTGATGATGTGAAAAATTGGGAAGAAGATGGACAGATCGAAAAAGGAATACTGAGAAGCGTGCACTTTACCATAAGAGGCAGGATTAGAGCTGGAAAAGGCCTATCCGGCAAAGGTACAGAAAACGAAGAGAATGCTTGTGGAAGAAATTACCGGAAGTAACCGATCATGCACAGGATTCAGGTCTTCCTCCACTAGCAGGAGATGCTCTGCAGAGCGGCTAAGCGAATTGACAGAGTGAGAATACGTAATCCGCGGCAAAAAGTTTCCAATTTTCGGAAATGGCTGCAAATTAGATCTTAGTATTTTTCAAGAGCTCGTTTACTACCATCTTGCAGCACACCCAGATCACACACCAAATGGCTTTTCCTATTACATCTGATACGCTTTCCATATCCGGGATCTTGGCGAATCTGAAAAGCCATGTCTTTGGGTCTTACCTTCCGAGGAATCGTGCAGGATACTTCACCCCGAAAGAAACGTTTTCTTCTCAACGGGCTTAAAATAATCCATCGTCGAGTTACCGCTTTCGGGGACGGCGGGGCCTAAAAAGGAAGCGAGACCAGAGAAAAGAGAAGCGAAAAACTACTGTGTGCAGCGAAAAACTACTGTGGGCAGCGCAAAATGGGGGTGGAGTACGAGGGCAAAGTAAGACAAAACGGGAAGAATGCGAGCGCATTTTAGTCCAGGACGCATCTGCCTAAGCGCAAACCTTAAACGACATGCAGAAACACTCAGGGGAAATCGCCTGACTTATGGAAAAAACTTCTTACCGGGAAATCGAGACCTAGAGCAGGCGGTGACAAGCCGTAGCCCACAGAAGGGGCGCTACGCAAGCGGCCGCCCCCCTACGCTGCAGATTACTCAACACGAACGTTCCAACGGTTTCCACAGCGAATGTAGAGAGCCACTAGTTCTGAAAATAGGAGAAGAAACTGGAGACAGAAATGGAGACTTGTCGGTTGCCAGAGTTTGGGGCAGGCATTTCCGAGGTGCTGGAGGCTTTGCTGTTCAGAAAATAATAATAGCATTTTCTTGTTCTGTAATAGTCGTACTGCTGCTTCATTACAGCAGCTGAAAATAATAAAAACATTATCTTGGAAGAGAAAAACCGCAACTCATTGAGTAATGGTTACTCACAAGAAGGCAAGGCACCCAAGTGAGTGTAGGCCGCCATGCAGAAAATGGCAACTCAGCTGGGGCAGATATGTCACTCAGGCAAAGCTTCCCGATCGGGAAATCATCTGCCATCAAGAGAAAAAAATTCTATTTTAGGCGGCGGCAGCACACGTTGGCTGTGTTGAATGCGCGAAAGGTAGCAAAAAGAAACGACACTTTCCCCTGAATGAACCTTCTTTTTGTTCTTCGAACTTCGGCGACGGGGGGGAACGGTACGCCTGGTGAAGGAAAAAAGAACATTAACGAGCCGTTGAAATTGGGACCAGCAGTGGAGTTCAGAAACGTTGAAAGTAGTAGCACTGTACAATGCTCTGAGTACATGCAATGTCGAACTTTCTATTCTGCAACTGTGGTGTAGAAAAGCCAAGCCAAGCCAAGCCATTCTTCCAGACAGACACACATCTTTGCCACGGAATGCACACCACTAAGGGCCTCTCTAGTGGTACATTCTCTCAGTTTCCACTCCACAAGTGTGCACAGAGGAGAAAAAAAAAAGAGATCTATCGGATCATTTTGGGAGAACCAAATTCACTTTTCGGGGTCCTCGTAGCGTTGCGCAGAAAGCAAGTTTCCTGAATAATCCAAGTGAGGGTGAAGAGTAGCAGCGCACCGTTGGGGTCGGCGACCATTCTGGCGGAGAAAACTAATGCTGTGATACAAAAAAAAAAGGAAAAGCAAACAGTGTTGCAGTGCAGTGCATGCATGAGAAATGTGACGAAACTCCTATTTTGATCCGACTTTAGTCAAGAAAGGGAGCTTGCTATTTCTATTAAAAACGATGCGACGCACAGAGGCCTATGCTTTGGCAGCATCAACATCAACTTTTGTCGAATTTGTCCAAGTTTGGAAATAACATCACAGAAACTGTTCATTTTGTCATACAACTTTTCCACTTATACCAATAGTCGTTATTGAACACCTAGTTGTACCTGCGTCAATTGATTTCTGCAACCAGTATTTATAGGGAGAGTATTTGGTACAAATTACAGATGATGATAGAAACTTTCACTAGAAAACTTAACAGTTGATAATGAAACTTCTGTGGGCTAGTTTGACATATTTGCTAGCAAAACATCTAGCAGATGCTTCCCCTGTCCCAGTTGGTGTTCCTCAGGGAAACTTCAACTGGAACAACCAGCATTCATGTTCAGACTGTATTTATTATCTCGAAAAGAGAAATATCGACATTTCTGACGATTGCTACAACTGGTGTGACCAGAATAAAAATCAATGTCAAAAAGAAGTTTGCTCCTGTGACAAGTGCTCTGCTGGACTTCAGAAGAGAAATTTTGGTGGTAGTTCCTACAATTGTGGCTACTGTAATGATTGGTGTGAAAACAACGAGGCAAAGTGTAGCTCAACTACCACTACTACTCCCTGCAAAACTACAACCCATGCAGTAACTACTAAGACACCATGCACGGACAAGCATCCTCAAGGACCAACGACTAAGACACCATGCACGGACAAGCATCCTCAAGGACCAACGACTAAGACACCATGCACGGACAAGCATCCTCAAGGACCAACGACTAAGACACCATGCACGGACAAGCATCCTCAAGGACCAACGACTAAGACACCATGCACGGACAAGCATACTAAGGGAACAACGACTAAGACATCATGCACCACCTCAACTACGAGAAGTAGCTCTACTCATTATACAGTGTCATCTACTCTCCCTACCGTCTTAGGATGTGATTTTGCTCCTACAGTTACTTTAACATCTGGTTTCCATGCCACTATTTACGACTATCCATGCATTGCTCGAGGATGGGGAGATGATGTGAAATGTATCGACGAAACTCTTGTTCAGGCACAACACTTGGAAACCTTCTACTCATCAGAATATACAACCCAAAATAAACTTTATGTGAACAACCAAGTCACAGAGCCTAATTTTAGCTGGGATGACTCTGAGTCTACCATCAATATATACGGTACATCACTATCATCGACTAACCGGAATGCCTATGTCATTGAGTTGCGCTCTTTCTTCCATGCTACTGAAAATGGAATTTATAACTTTAATCTAAACTATTATGACAATGGTGTTATGATCTGGTTGGGTAAAGCTGCAATGGATTGCTGTGACCCAGGATCATTTCCTAGTGGACCTGATGATGACAGCTTATATTGGGCACAGCAATGGCAATATACTGTTAACCGGAATTTCTACGTTAATATGGCAGGAGGATACTACTATCCTTTAAGAATCGTTTTGGTTAATAGTAATGGCCCAGGCGGCATCTCATTCCATATAGAGAAGGGAGGATCAACTATTAACCAATATTCACAGATTGCTGGTGGTACTGATTATAACGATGCCTGGTGTACCTCAACAACGGTTACCTATACTTCTCCATCACCATCACCATCACCATCACCATCTCCAATTTCATCACCAAGCAGTGCTGTTCCATCACCATCTCCAAGTTCATCACCAAGCAGTGCTGTTCCATCACCATCACCATCTCCATCTCCAAGTTCATCACCAAGCAGTGCTGTTCCATCACCATCACCATCTCCATCTCCAAGTTCATCACCAAGCAGTGCTGTTCCATCACCATCACCATCTCCATCTCCAAGTTCATCACCAAGCAGTGCTGTTCCATCACCATCACCATCTCCATCTCCAATTTCATCACCAAGCAGTGCTGTTCCATCACCATCACCAATTTCATCAGCAAGCAGTGCTGTTCCATCACCATCTCCAAGTTCATCGCCAAGCAGTGCTGTTCCATCACCATCACCATCTCCAATTTCATCGCCAAGCAGTGCTGTTCCATCTCCATCTCCATCTCCATCTCCATCTCCAAGTTCATCACCAAGCAGTGCTGTTCCATCACCATCTCCAAGTTCAT
>JAJMBG010000034.1:0-131226 GCA_030565225.1 Allodekkera sacchari
AAAAAAAAAAAAAAAAAAAAAAAAAAAAAAAAAAAAAAAAAAAAAAAAAGAGAGAACTACTTCACATGGTATGGCTCTGTCTTCACTGTAGCTGTTTATTTTATTCCTTAGTAGTAGCACAGTCAATGCATTTTTCTGATAATTCCCCAAGCTACCAAAATCCAGGGGAAAAAAAAGTAGCGGTGTGGTACACATCACGTGGCTCGTTTTTCGCTTCCTCGATTTTTCATTACGTAATCCCATCGAACACGTCAACGGAACTTCTCACCCATTAACTATTCCTCTACGCTCTGTAGCCTTGGTTTCATTGACAATGAGATTTTCTTGCAGTGGCTTACTGAGCTTTGTTTTACTGGTGGCCTCAATGGTCTGCACAGTAGAAGGTCTAGAATATGAATCTGGAATTATCAGAGTTAACGACAATAGCTTTCCATTTGGATCAGATTCAATCGAGTTGTCTTTGGTCACTAAATATGTTGAAATCGAGTTTCAATTAAAGAGTGAGGATGAGATATTAACTCAACCACCGAAGCAGGTTTCAGTGATCCTATCATCAGACAAATTGGGTGCAGAATCCTATTACTACCCATCATTCAGCATGAACGATGGCCTTTTCATCTTGCAAATACCGATTTCTAGTATTTCTAAGTTCCTGCTTCGACAGGATCCTATCTCCGCCAGACTTTTGATCGGAGACAACAACAGGAGCTTAAATACGGAGTTTCCAATTGGCTCTTTCAAGGTTGCCAGAAAGCTCAAGGAGGCGGTTGCAGCAGAATTGCCAACTAGATTTGGTCCAAAGCCAGAAATCAGACACATTTTCCACGAAGATCCTAAACAGGTTCCAGCATTTATCAGCAAGATGTTCATAGCCGATGCGGTCTTTCTTTTGGGTGGATTATTCTACTTTTGGAGAAGATTTGATGCTATCGGTAACCAGAATATTGGTAAAATATCGCCGGCAAGCTACTTATTTTTCGTCTGTCTAGTGTTGTTTGAGTTTGTCTTTTACAGCTACTACGCCGGTACTTCTATTTTCACGACGATAAACAGATCTGCGATTTTAGGCTTGGCGACAATCTACTTGGGATCGAAAGTCCTGCGTAATTTATACGAATTGAGAAAAGCTGGATACAGGTGAGTGTGCGGTTATCGTCGTTATTCGATAATATAGATAATATATACAATAGAGGTATATTCATGATGTGCAGTAGCAGTCGATCTTGTGGTATGAGGTGGAATTGTCTAACACTGGTATGACTTTTCTTATCGAGTGTAGTGATAAGAACTCTTGTAAACAGATTGCTGTAGTAACTGGAACTTCCGCATAAAGGCAAATCAGCAGAATCGGTTTGCAAGTATTTTGGAGAAGATGGAAGCGTATCTTGCGTTATTGGTAAATTAACTACCAGATTTAGTAGCCCAAAACAACAAAGTACTCATCTTGGAATACGGAACGTAGTTGGTTCCAGAGAATTACTCCACGGTGGCCCAATGCTACACACCAGGCTGACAATGTGATAATTATTCAAATAGGTCTTCTATGCCCCAGAAAATTTGGCGGTTTAGATCTCTCCAAAGATCTGTGGTCCTTGACACAGGCTCTCTTACATAAGATCAGGCCAGCTTCAAGAGGGTAGTGGTTACTTTTCACTTTCGTCCTCTTTTTTGAAACTGTTCTTTAGCCTCCTAAAATAGTGGGTTCTAAAGTCGATTGCGCTCGGGATGTACCATCCGTACAATAAAATGCCACTTATTAACCCCAAAGGCATCACTGAGTATGTTCTGGAGTCTACTGAATCGGTCAAATTATCGCCGGTCACCCAACAGTGGCCTTCAGGAACAATCACATAATTGTCGAAGTTGCCGTTGTGATTCATCTCCTCCTTTGTCTTCACCTCTATCAGGTCACCCGTAGCATCTTGAGCCAAGTTGGTTAGCGTGTTTTTGCTTGGATCAATTAGTATCACATCTCCAGGCATCCCAGTTATTCGCTTGCATACCCAGTTATCGGGAGCATTTGGCTTTCTAGCGACAATCACATCGCCCATCTTGACGTTTCTTCCGTAACGGTATCGCTTGTCGACGATGCAGAAGTCGTTAGATACCTGTAGGGTGGGAAGCATCGAATCTCCAGATGTCGAGCTCAACTCAAAGAAGTTCGATGAAAAAACATGAAGAAATGCAACCGCCCTAATAGCGTATGATATCACTCGGCCAGTTTCCTTGGCAAACTCCATTATAGCTCTATTTCCAAAGCTTGAGGACAGTATGGCGATATTAATATGTGATGTTTTCCCTAGTGTCTTCCCCGGGTCAAATCGAAATTTTTCACCTCGTAAAAATCGCATGTACATAGATAAAGTGTAGTGAGTGAGTGTGCTTATAAGTATCCTCGAAAAGTAGGAAAAGTAGTGCATCGGTTAATAGCGTTGCAATCATCTGTCCGGTATGTCATCATATGATCAGCGAAAGGAGTTGGAGAGGTTGATGGGTAGGGACCTGCTAAATCGTCTTCCAAGAAATTATAGTGAGAGGCAGTCGAAGGAAGCAGATGATCCGTCGATCTTAGACAACCCGAGAATCTGTAAAAGCTTTCTTGTAGGAAAGTGTCCATACGATTTGTTTGAAGGGACTAAAGAGAACTTTGGAAAGTGTCCGAAACTGCATCTTGAAAAGTATAAGATCATGTACGAGTCGTTGAAGTCCAGGGGTGTGCAGATGCCTGACCAAAATTATGAGCTCGACTATCTTAGAGATCTCGATGCCTTCATAAACGAGTGCAACCGCAAAATAAGAATAGCGGAAAGGCGATTGGAGTACACTACTGAGGAGAAGCAAAAGCTTTCTGATATAACACGAGCTATGGACGAGGTAGACACCAAGATCGGCCTCACAACAGAGGAAATTCATCTGTTGAATGAGCGTGGAAATCTTGAGCGAGCCATCGAAGTGGATAAGCAGCTACAGCAGCTGGCAGACGAGCGGACTAAGATCGGTAATCTATACACATCTCTCCTCGAAAACATCAATCAGAGCTCCCAGCAAAAACTACAGGTATGTCGGGAATGTGGAGCATACTTGTCGCAGCTAGATAATGATAGAAGATTGGCCGATCACTTTGTGGGTAAGATTCACCTTGGATATGTTGAAATGAGGAGTGCAGCAAAGGATATCAAGGCAAAGTATGGATTAGTATAAGCAGCAAGCACAAGCAGCAGGCAACAAGAGGTAAACACCACGTGTGGTGGAAGGAACTTGGGCGTAACAGGCATTTAAAATTTCTTGACAATTGTTGGCGCTTCACTCGGCAGCACCATTTGGAACAGGTGTACTGATATTCACTTTTTCCGGACTTGCAGTTGTCTTGGTGGGCTTTACTTCGACCCTTCCAACAGACGGTGGAATTTTGTCGGCAAAATACTTCAATAATGGTCTAACCGACACGTAAGTTACAATGCTCTCATATATGAAGACAGTTATGAAGTAAGCTATGCTGGCAAATATTGTCAGCATAAGAAAGCAGGCTAATGCAATAAGAAGCAATGGCAAAAGGCCAATTGCTGTGGTTTTGGTTAGTTAAAGATGTGACATAGAATCGCCAGTACTTACAGGATAATGCTCCTAAAATTTGCATGAAAGTGGCACCAACGGTACCCACAAGAGGTAACACGAAAGTCATGTGTTTCTAGTTGGTTAGCGGAAATGAGCTGTGGGTTGTTGTATAGTCAGATGAATTCACTTACATTAATAGTCGTCAAAAGACGATGAGCCCGGTGCTTTGTGCAACTGTAGGCAATGATGATGTTTCTATGTGTTAGTTATGGATGAAGAAGGCAAATGGGATGGGAAATAAATGGGAACCAAGTCGATAGGCATGTGGGCAATCACCAAAAACACGCAATTAGCAATGACTTGTTCGAGATGGATGCCGATTGCCCTCGAGTAAGGGACACTTACAGAAGTAGCACCTTTCTGTATTTGCTTGAGTCTGGAACCACGATGTCTAGAGTGTTTTCACCCCAGAACATGATTTGAACCAACCCGTAGAAAGATGATATTTGTAGTGAGGAAGTAGTTGCTGTAATATTCGGGTTATTGATCTGTTGTTGAGGCTTGGAGAAGAACTCGGTAAGCGCTTCAATATCTGGTTCTGACACGTCGGGTTTCTCCATGGCAATGCTTGGTTTCAAGCTGCAGTTGTCAGATTGATGATCTGAACGATAAGAAGCAGAAAAAGAAATACGACTAAGAATATGGCAGCAGCAACAAGCACTGTCAAGAGGAATGGCAATAATACTGGCAGCCAAATGGGCAGGCTGACTAGGGTAATAGCTATTAGAATAGAGAGTGATAGAATGCCAAAGAAATAAACCACCAAGTCAAGAAGGTTCATGGGCTAAAGAAAAAAGTGAAAGCTTACCTGTTAACAAAAGGGTAAAATAAAGGAAAAAAGCTAATATTTATAGTGTATTAATAGAGGGATGCACTCCCCTGTGAAGGATTGATTCAGAAACGTTGAGCCAGAAGCAGGCAATAAGGGAAGTGGCACAAGGTAGAAAGCAGTTGAAATTGGAGCGTATAATGATATGCAGCAGTAAATTCGTAACCAAAAAAAGCAGGATGAGAATGTTCTTACTTCTCTGACTGGCTGTTGTAGCCACCGAACTTTTCTCCAGCACACCTACAGGCTACTGGTGGAACAGTTGTACAGTTTATCAAAAAGCTTCTCTCAAAGCTGCATTCTATGCGCCAATTTTTCTTCCCTAAATAACTCCGCCGCTGCTATCCATTATGTAGTTGTTACTGAGCTAATTTTGTAATGGATGTTCTGTCCCTTTAGTTTGCTTGGAAAATAGGCCACTAATAGCCCTATTTCATAGTTGTATCTCACTGTATGTAAAAAACTAGATGGTGCTTGCAATCCATGTGTGTATTATTCAAGAACCGCAGAAATCAAGGTCTGAGGTACCCGCAAGTCTACATCTATATATACCAGATTGGCCTTAACCCAAAGGGGAAAGCACTAAATGTTGTGCCAATGGTCACCAGCTACGCATACCAAGCTTTCTATGTTGAAACAGACTCCTCTTATAGTTATTATTCATATCATCTCTGGCATAGTGTACATGTTGAAAAAAAAAATGACGTCAGTGCTTGTTTTACATTGTTAAGGTCCGGTACTATTTTTCATGAGACTGCATTCTTCTGCTTAACCTGCCTTTTCGTGGGCTTTGTCCAGACCATATACAGCATCTTGAGCATCTAAAACATGTAGAGATCCCTTTTACGACTAGTTCAAGGGCAAACTCCTATATTCTCGTACTTTTCATCGGCAGCACTACTGTTTCGACTGTTTTTCATTCACCGTTTGGGCTACGTACTTATAGTGGTTTCTTATATCCGCTCTGCATCGGGTCTAACGTTTTGTGGATCTAACGCAACTGCTGAAATTTTTCCTCTCATATGCCGAATGTTTCCCCGACTGCAAACCTCCTGATCCACTCATCGACACACTGTCTACCTATAGTCGGCTTGCAACTCTGCTATTTGCGCATCATTTTATGGTATTCATACACATAATTGTTGCTGCATATGCCCATGTGTTCTCATCTCAAAACTCTTAGTGCCGACATTATCGATTATGCCCGAAACCTCGGTTATACAAGGTTGCGGCGGGTTAAAAAAGGAAAGATAGAAAAAAAGTGCTACCGCAGTTTCTTAAGTTGTTATAGCTTCCGAGCCTCCGTACTGGTATTAAAGAGCGTGTGAGCAAGGCATTGAATCAAGAAAGATGCTGAAAGCTTTCCGAGTAGTGGTTTTTGTTTTTGCTACTAGGATGTTGGGATTGGTGCAGATCGTCGCAGCCCTGCTATCGCTATTCCATTCCACAGATTTTCTTTCCCACATCTTCTGCACCAGCAATGAATTATAATTTATTTTTTTTTTTTTTTTTTCTTGTCAACCGTTTCTTGCGCGCCGTCAAGTAGTCAGTTGCCGAACATGTTCTCCGGTGTGCGGTGTGCGTTAAAAGACAAGAATTTCCTCATTCATTCACCTTTCACCCATGTATTTCACATTCATCCATGGCATGTGTTGCAATCCGAAAGTATCTGTAGTAAAGTTATCAAGCCTTGCACCCTATCTTGAACTTAGCTTGCGTTTGCTATTCAGCCTTCAGTTGATGGTAAAAAACATGTTCCGCGCAAATATTTCCCTCCCTCTTTTTAGACTTTCATTTCTGGAATTTTTTGGCTTTTCTTTTTTCTTTTGCGCTTCCCTTGTTGTCTCTACGCTGTGCAAACCCTTGGCTTTACCACCAAGAAGCCGACATCCACCAAAAACATTTTTTCCCCTACTTCTATAACTTATATCTGTTTTTGTTCTTCCTTCTTTTTTTTTTTTTTTTTTTTTATTCCATATACAGAGCAACTTTGTTGTACTTTGTTTCTATCAGACATTGCCGATTATGTCTGCAAATAATAATGACGCAGAAGCATTGAGCGATGAGGACACTTCTATACAGAGCTTCAACACTGGTATTCAGTCTCTGTCATCAGAAGCTCAAGGATCCAGTCTCCACAGCAGATTTCTTTCCAGAGTAGAGACTGTCAACTCTGCAGTCTCTAGAGTACAGACTGCTATATCGCAGTCAGCTGTTGCCCAGTCTGTGAAAGGTGTGGTTGATGCGGTGAAGTATGATAACGAAGAAACACAGAAAAATAGAGAGGAAGTCATGAAGACTGAATTAGGTAGAATGCTAACGAGACCTGACTTCGAAGACGCCATGAGGGTCGCCACAAATAGCGGTGAAGTCTCCCGTAGGTTGGCCAATGTGGAGCCAGGTGACGAAGCTCAAGTTAAAGCCATAACCCGGACAACCACCATTCAGCAACTCGATGAAGAAACAGAAGAACTCAAAGGAAAGAATATTTCTCCCGTCGATAAGGGTTACGCTTGGGTAGTCTGTTTCGCCGAAGTTCTAATGCTTCTCACCACTTGGGGTTCCACAACTTCGTATGGTATATACATTTCATTCTGGTTGAACAACGGCTCATTCTCTGGCGCCGATCCGTTGAACTATGCTTTGGCCACTTCTATTACCATCTTCTTGGCCCAGTTCCTAGCTCCAGTTGCCATGATCTGCAATAATACGCTCGGCTTCCACATCACGGCCAGTACAGGAGCCGTTCTCATGTTCTTGGGCTACATGCTTTGCGCCGAGTCTACCAAGTTATGGGAATTGTACTGTTCCTTGGGTCTTCTGGTCGGTATAGGATTTGCTCTAGTTTTTAACCCCTCCATCGTCATCCAAAGTGAATGGTTTCTAAAGTATAGAGCGGTTTCCAGTGGTATTTTGGTTTGCGGCTCCGGTATCGGTGGTGTTGTGTTTACATTAGGTGGCCAATCTTTGATCAATTCCACGAATGATTTCAAATGGGCCGTTAGAATGGTTGGTATCTGCACCTTCGTTCTTAACGTCATCTTGATATCGTTGATCCGTGTAAGATTACCTAGAAAGAGAGAACGATCCTGGAAATTTTTAAGATCCCAGATTGACATTATCTTAAACTGGAGAGTTTTGAAGCGCTGGTACGTGTGGGCTATTACCCTTTGGTTTGGTTTGGGAATCATCTCCTACATCGTCTTAACATATTCCCTAGCAAGCTTTTCAACTTTCATCGGTTTATCCAAAACCCAGGGTTCCCATATCACTGCAATCTTTAATGGTTGTCAAGTTATTGGAAGACTTGGCATTGGCTATTCTGGAGATAGATTTGGTCGTATTAATACCGCATTATGCATTAATATCATAGTCACGATATTGGTTTTGGTTTTTTTTGTCAACTGTGACAACTTTATCAAGTTGCTTTTCTTCTCCATCCTTTCGGGATTGTTTACCGGTTGGTGTCAATTGCTTAACCAAGCTATTATGCCAGATTCTGTTCCGATGGCTTTATTCCCATCCGCATGGAGTTACGAAAATATGGTGGTTGGCAGCTTCTGTCTTTTCGCTGAAGTTGCAGCTTTGAAACTAAGAGACGTGACCAAGTCGAGGCCTTTCTTGAAGTCACAGTTATTTGCTGGCTTCCTTGCATTTGGAAGCACTTTCTTCTTGGCTCCTGTTAGAGAATGGAAGATAAAAAAAATGATCCAATCTAGGGTTAAGGATTGTGAAAGTCTATTGGAATCATCCTCGACCGAAATGGATGAAGAAAAGAAGTCTGTTGACTTAGAGATCGTTCAACAGCATTTGGACAGATATAAGGTCTTAATGGAGAACTCCTGGAAAGGGTACTTTTCAAGATTGTTTTATCCAGTTAAGGCATAAAAGTAATACAATAACATTCAATTATTTAAATAAAGCCCCGGCTTGGAGATTTTCGAATGAGGTCATTTTATTATATGCCGCTGTATAATAAATATGAAACACTAATCATAATGTAAGTGCAACTGAAATTACCGAACGATAAGAAAATAATATGGTATAATTTTTATTGTGCCTCTATTTAATTCCAAAGGTTCTGGATTTTCTATTTTCTCTATCCCAGTATCATACCGTCGTAGATTATATGTATTTTTTACAGTCCTCAATGTCGTGTACTATATCCTATCTACATCAATTGTAATCTCAAATTGCTCCCCAGAATCATCAATAGTATCAAAAGAAGAATCAAGTGTCAACAATGTAATCAGAGATCTGCGTTCTTGATCGGCACTTTCTTTTGGAGTATTTTTATCTAACATGCCATTTAGAGCCTGGTAAAGAAGATTCCTAATAATCCTGGAGGCATAGAACCTAAATTTTGATTCGTCATCATCTGATGCTCCTATCATCTCAATCTTCAAGATGACGATAAAAATTTTGTGGTTCACTTTGGAGATAACAAATTCCTTGATGCGGTAAGACGGTTTATATACGTCAAGTTTTTGTATACTGTAGATGATCCTCTCTTGGACATCTGCAAATGGATTGCTTAGAAGTAGGTTATTTCCTAATTTTTTAATCAACTTCCAACCAAATGCAAGAATCAACAAGGAAAGAGTGACCGTAGAAGCTTGATTAATAGCCTCCTTTATATCATTGTCTGATAGGAATGGGTATTGTGATGAATATATGGAATATAATAGTGTAAGAAATGTTGTACACGTATTTATCGAATTGTGCTTTGATCTGAATTGGTTCATGAATGGTTTCTTCTTTGGCTTTTCCAGTGTGATTGAGCTCAACCTCTTGGAGGCCGCCACCCCTCTCCGTTTAATGAAAGAGTTGTCCCGATCCTCCTGATTCTGGTCTTGTTCATGGTCCTTGTTGACCCGATTGTGTCTGATTATTCTGGAAGACAGTAGCGTCATCAATGCGGTTGCAATTAGAAGAGATTCGTAAACAGTTGAATTTAACTGTTTCGTCTTTGTCTCATGAACCTGTGATATCAAATTGGCGGTTTCATCACCAATATCTACACCACTCCCAATAGCTAGGTCAATTATCGTTTCTTCTATGACGTGCGACAAAAGATCTATTCCCACAAATACCAAGGAAACAGAAAGTCCGAATCCAACTAGCACCTCGATCCGGCCTAAGCCAAATGGATATTTCAAAGACGACACCTTCCAGACGTCAAAGTTGGTCATTATTTGGACGGCCACCACCAAGAAATTTCCTATTGTGTCATAGAATACCACATGCGACAAGGTGCTGAGGCAGATATTTCCAAAATCGAATCCTATGATATAGCAGATTGAAGAAAGAAGTAACTGAAGCATACACCATGCCATTTTAAGCCTCTGCTTACTTGTTATGGATTGTACTATCTCATGGAATGAAGGAATATCATATATCTGAGGCAGGTTGGTGGGCTTCCGTTTCTTTGGCTCTTGAAACATATTCATCGACACAGAAGAGTGCTTATAACGGTGACCTCTACGGTGCGAGGCCTTGGGGAGTGGGGCGGACATTCCAGAGGTGTTTGGAGCTGTCCCCGGTAAGCCAAGGTGATCAGAAGAAGAGTTGCCAAAATGGAATGGCTGATAGCTAGGCGATGACGGCCTGGACGGCGATTCACTTGTTTTTGGTTTGGGAGGAAGAATTGGAATGGCAGATGTGGGAATATACTGGGTAGATGCAGTGCTTTCTGCCCTAGAATGACTCGTCTTGGGAAGCTTTAGTGAGGTGCTTGACAAGTCCTGAAAATTATACATGGAGTATCGGTTCAACCTGTTGCTTCTGCTATTTAAGGGGGCAAAGTTTGGTGATCCCGGGGCCGAGGCTGTTGTATTAGATGGAGACTGCATCACAAACTGTGACAATCCTTGGTCCATAAGCGTCATTCTTGACCGCCTGTGGCGATTATTAGCTTCTTTGGAAGCCAATTGATCGACTTTGTCGGCGTCAATTGCCGAGTTCGACGACAGACTGAATTTGTATGGCCGGAACTGGTCGGGTGTCCGCTGAAGCTCCGGTTCTGCATGCGTTATAGGTGTCACCTGAATGTCAGGATTGACGATTTCATTCGATGCAGGTGTCGCCTGGGAATTATCTTCACGGTACTCTCGCAGACCATCGGTGTTCTGCGGGGTCGACAAGGGAATTGCATCCTCGATTGCGGAAGTGTCAGGTGTTGTCAGGAGATCAGGGACCTGCATGTAATCGGAATCTGCTTTCGGTACCTTGTGTGATGGGTTAGTGCCGCTGTATGGCTCCATTGCAAAGGGGCTATCAGGATCTGCTAGCTTTTCGTATGGATCTTCGCCGAAAAGGGTAAGCAGTGGAAGAGAAAGAAAAGTACAGACAATAAATAATAATAAATGGTGTACTGTGTAAAAGTACCTTGTTGCTGATGCTGGAGCACTCGCGGGTATCGAGCCGCATACATACGCTAACAAGAATTTTTCAACGTCATAGGTTTAGAAGCTGCAGAGGCTTTATCTTTGTGCAGAGGTGTTCGGGACTGCGTTTCGGGGCTTTAGTCGGGATGATAGAAGTCATATGCAACGACAGGTAAGTGGAGAGTTGATTGAGATCTTATGAGTTATTGACTAACGTTAGGTTGGGTAAGAAGGTTAGGGTTAAGTGTCTTCCTTCAGACTCTGTAGGAGACTTCAAAAAGGTGCTTGGACTCCAGATTGGCACGGCGCCAGAAAAGATAGTGTTGAAGAAAGGATACATGATCTTTAAGGATCACATTACGCTTGACGATTACGAAATTCATGACGGCATGAACTTGGAGTTGTATTATTCGTAGATAGGCAGTTATATAGAAAAGATACTAGCAAGGACAGTGTATGCGGCCCTGCTGGCCAATATAATTATTATGTGTAGACAATTTGGGATTGAGATCAATAGAGCTGAATGCGAATGGACGGGGGGGAGGTGCAGAATACGAATCAGTATAGATGGATACAGGCAGCGGCCGCCATCTGGCATTGTTTCCTCTGTACTCACATAAAGTATTCAACGTACGGCGCTTTCTTCATTAGCTTGTTCTCAGCGGTCTCCGTCAAGTTCCATCCATATGCATCATCCTCGGCCTCCTGGTCTTGGTTCTCGTAGTCATAGTCCGAAGTCTCCGATTCGATCTTCATGAACTCCTTCTCGCTGTCTGGCGATGCATCAAACACGTTGAATCTAAAGCTGTCCTTTGTATTGTTGTGGTCAAAGATCTCTAAGATTGATGCCTTGTTTCCACATCTGTAGCAATAGTTTGGCGCCGACCAGACAGTGTTGACCTTACCCCTCCAGAAAACTTGATATCCTTCGTTGCACAACTGATGAGCACGGTAGATCTTCTCGAATTTATTTATGGCAAGAAATCGGTTAACAACATTAACGCCAAACTGATATCCGGCACCTCTAGACGATATGCGAAAGTTGAGCAACTCGATGTCGGGGTCACTCCAAACAAGGTCTGCCATTGGACCATCGTGGGGGATCTCCTTGAATCGATCAATGATCAAGATCGACTTGACCGTCTGTACGTTTGGTGACAATCCTCCATGAACGCAGAACAATGTGTTGTCCACAATAGCAGCTAGTACCAAGTAGTCGAAAAGATCTGTGAAGAGAGACCACACCTTGGACTCCGATCCGTATTTCGTGGCACATTCCGTATAGAATCCATAGTTCGTGGTAATTTGTCTGGACTCGTGGTTTCCTCTGATCAAGTTGACACGGCTGGGGTATTTCAACTTAAGTACTATGAGTAGCGTAATGGTCTCTACAGAATGGTAGCCTCGGTCCACGTAATCTCCAAGAAACAAGTAGTTTGTATCTGGAGGATACCCCCCAATTTTGAAGATCTCTAGAAGGTCATAGAACTGGCCATGGATATCTCCAACCATAGTTATGGGTGACTGGATGTGGACAATGTTAGAGTCCTTGATAAGCAGTTCCTTTAGCTTGAAGCATAGTTGCTCGATCACACTTTCCGTTAATAGCTGGCCCTTGTAGAGCCTCTCTAGACACTCATCTAGGTCTAGATTATATATATCTGCGGTCATACTGAGGCAACTAGCAAAGCTTTGTATAAAAAGGAAAAACAAATTGGATTCCACTCTGTTTTTACCGGATCAATCTTTGTGAGCGAGAAAACCAGAATCCAGAAGCGAGAGAAGAGAATCCAGAAGCTGAGCGTAAGCGGTAATTTTGGGTGCAAACATCGGACACTAGAGGCCACTAATGTGGAAATTTCTGCACACTGACCACAGCTTGATACCATTTGAAATACTGGTGAGAATTCTTGTCTAGTGATGCCTGCTATGGCGTAAAGTAGGGTGCCCAGAGGCCACCACTCTGCTCGTCCGAACTCCGACGCATGGAAGATCTGTAGTGTGTGCGTAGACAAGCTACTTACTCTACTCACTCCGAAGTAGCTCTACAGTTCTGCGCAAGAAGAGCTACGCAGCAGCTCGCCTGTTTCTTGAAGTTTAGCTGGTTTGCTGCGGATTCTACACAGGTACAGTAAGTTTATACTACTTAAATTGGTGTGTTATGCCCCCCTCAAGGCACTTCATTGCGGTACACTCCGGAGCGGTAATCATGTATGTCACCCAGGCACTTTGCTTGCACCACTACCGCTCACTCATCTCCTCCTACGGCCTTCTCTACAACTCTATCGCAGTACTTTTATTCACCACTATTACGGTCACAGAAATAAGTCAACCGGGAAATGCCCTCCCTTTTGGTACCCTCTCAGATCAGGTTTGCTTAGTCATCTTATCGGCCCCCAGACTCTCTCTCTCTCTCTCGGCGCTTCTTTTCTTGCCTTGACGCTGCTCCTGCGTTCTGCACCACCAACCTGTGCACCTGCATCCAATCTGCTGCTGAAAAGCGTCTGCTCCTAGTTGCTCTGGTCTTATTGTCTTTGCTTTCCTACACTCTCTTCTTCTATCATTTCTCTTTCTCTCCTTTTCTCCCTCCTCCTCCACCTCTGCCAGTCACCGTTATTCTTGCTTCGCTTATTCTTCCTCTCTCGCTCTTCGCACTTTCACTGTTTTTTCCGCTCTTTTCTCGCGGCTTTGTCTCATCTAACCGATAGCAGTTATCCTCTACAGCAGATCTCCGATCTACAGTTAATGCAGCGATCTCAAGCATAACACTCTATTTTCTAAGCATATTTAAGCCCGTATAATGAGCCAGTCAAATCCAGATAGCCTCAATGCCGCCAACGCCTCTCCTGAAAAGCCTAAATCACAGCATGACTTAGATCCATCTAAACCACCCATCAGCAGACGACCTTCTCTTCAGCTCGATCTTTCCGCAACACTCTCAACTCCGGTGGTGCTATCACCTAAGTACAATGCTCCTGGATCCCCTGACAAGCAGTACTTTGACTTCAAGTCGCCTGCAACCAAAGGCTCGCAGGAATCTCTACGAAAAGCCAGTAAGGACGGAACCAAACCTCAGCCACGACATGATCTCGCCAGTGGCATCAAAATGGTCCGTATGCCATCCACGCACTCCAATGGATCCCTCAGAAGTCGCAGGAATCGGTCGGGCATTCCGTTATCGTCGCTGAGCGGATCCCATACATCGTTATTGAAGAATAACATTAACACTAAGTACAGTCAGCAGTACCAGCAGCAGGAGCAGCGATACTTGAAGGGCATCAACCAGTTCCGGGACAGATACAGAGACAAAGATGACTACTACAATCGTCGCATCATTACCGACGATGAGGCCGACGAAGGAGACACCACCGACTTCACTCCCGATGACGAAACATCCACTCTCCCAAAAAGTCTCCGAAACAAGTTTCAGCGGGATTACTGGACGGCTAACGATGATACAGGAATAACACTAGATAAGGGCAAGGAGCAGTCGATCTTCAAAGCCATTAGCCAGCAGATAGGTATCTCTCCAAGCAGTTTGAATAAGTCGTCAGACTATGCATTTGACTCTGCGGGTCTACTGGATCTCCTCGACAAAAACGATGACATCCGGTTTGGCAACATTCACGAAAAGTCCAAGATTGTTGACCGCTTGGAATGGCAGGCCATGCTCCAATCGGTACTCACCGGTGATGTCGTTACCGGTGAGAAGACTAAATTAATAAGGCCCTTAGGCGATGAAAATGAAAGTTATCTTAGAGCTTCTTATAAGGAAGATCTTTGGCTTGGAATCAGAGCAAAGCTCTTTGGCAGAACAGAAGAAGAGCAGAAAAGATTGGTGCTTTATCATCGTGGTTTAGTCGATGAGACATTAGAAGCCATCATGAACTTCAAACTTGACACCCAGGATTTCAAGGATAAATCCTACGAAAGCCGTGCTGCTTATGCCAATGAGAAAGTTGGTGCCTTACTTGACAGATATGAGAAATGTCAAGAACTCTGGAGGACACAAAAAGAAATGGAAACCGATAAACCGCTATGCGCTTCCCCTGAATTTGTATGCAGAATTAATGCATTGGTTGCTTGGAAGTCTGTCTCTAATGCTGTTGAGCGTGAATTTAACGTCCTCAAAAAATGGGTCGGAAATGATGATTTGGATATCTTGGCACCCAGTGCCAGTGCAGCACAGAAAAGTAAGAAGAGCTCGACTGACGGTAAGACTAAGGAAATGTTTAAGGATGACCGTTCATTCGTGGAGAGAATATTGAAGGAAAAGGATATTGAGGATCTCTTCAATAAGAGGTTGTTTGCTGGATTTTCTCACTGGACATCAAAGGCTAAAGATTCGCTTCTTGTGTTCCAGCAGACTTTTAACCAGTTGGGTCTCCCATTATACTTGAGCAATCTGTTTGTTTTGGCAAAATTCCCATCAAAACTTATGAAAGAAGTAATTCAAACCAGATTATCGTATGCCTATAAGTTGAAGAACCCAACATTGATGATGATTGACCAAATTCTTGATGATTTGAAAATGTATTTACGGTTGGCAGTTGAAATTAAGATCTCTTATCTCGAGTACTGTGCACCAACAAAAGGCTGGGTTTCTTCAGGGGACAACAAAGACCCGGAATTTGATGGCGCCGTTTTAAGTTGTATTCATTATTACATGTTAATGCTCAACCGAAAATTGCTCGATTCTCCGAGGTCGGCGAAGAAGAATAAATCGTTTAGAACGTTCAAGGAGCCAGAAGAATTGGAAAAAGAGTGGACTTTCTTGCAGAATATTGGCTACTACATTGAAGGTGGTTCCGTCGAAATAGCAACTCAATTTTCAGTCTTAACCACAAAATTGGCATTCAGATTAACACATTATATGCGTAATCAATTGCAAGGCCCACCATATGACGGATCTGCTTTAGACAAACAAAAAATGGTGAGATGGTATACAACAACAATGGAAAATTTTGGACAGCTACGAAGAAAATTATTCCGGTTTAGTGCAATTCTGAACCACTACTTTCAGAATGAAATTGTATTCGACCTAGTGCCTCCCAAGTTGAAATATTTGTTATCCATGTTCAAAAAGACTAATCATGTCCTCTACTTGATCAACAGTCTTAAGTCGGAGGGAGTTTACATCTTTGCTTCAAATTCCCTCCAAAAGAAACCACATGAAATAATGCGTATTATTCAGGCCTCTCATATAGGGGTCAACTTCAGAAATATCCCTGAAAGGCATAAGAATATTATTAAAAGTTATGATGATGCTGACAGTAATAATTCAAGTGATACTGTTGAACAAAAAAGCGATGGGTTTAATGGTACGGGCAAGAAGGAGTTGGAGTATGTGATTATCTTGGTTCCCTCTGAAGCAGTTGTCTGGGAGGGAAAGCATGTCGAGGCTGATCTATCTGGCATCTCTATTGGTCCTCTTGAAAAAAATAAAGCCATTCTATTGACTAAAGGTGGTGGATCTGTCTATGAAGTCGAAGAATGTGCACAAATGATCAAAAGGTATGCAGGAAATAATATTGGAAACTTGGTTAGGAAGTGTTGCTCTATTCCAAAGGTTGATCGAGAGCTACATACTTTTACCAAGCAATCATTCAAGATCTGCTGCTTCACGATCAACTCAGTTCGAAATATCAGAAATCAGTGCAGAGGCGTTTCGGATTGTCAGGAATTAGTGAACAACATTTTCATATATGTCCGAGATCTTGGACATGATGCAATGAGGAACTTGGGAAGCTTCCGACGGTCAACCATTATTATGAAGCTTTTGCAAATGTCCATTGAATGGTTAAGCTTTGTCGTTAATGACTGTGTGCCGACAGATCCGAAAACCTTTAGATGGTGCGTTGCTGCTCTCGAGTTCGCAATGGACATAACTAGTGGCTACAATATTCTTGTCTTAGATTCAGAAGATTTCTATCGACTCAAGGACAAGGTTGCTCGTTGTATGTCTCTCTTGATTGCACATTTCGATATTATGGGTGCAAGAACGAAGGAGCTGCAAAAAAAGAGAATGCTACGTTATCATGCAAAATCAGATAAGGACCTGTTCACACTGGATGATGAGAGTCTTACCTCTCTCAGAAGCCATATAATGTCTCAGATCGCTAAACTTGAAAGCAGTAGAAGGGAGCTACAAGTTGAGCAGCAGTCTGTCGGACGTGTCCTCGATAATACGGACACTGAAAACCAACTCCTAACGTACTTGGCCTCTTCTTTTTCCTCCGTGTCAATTAGATGGCAAAAGGGAAAATTTTTAGGTGGTGGCACTTTTGGGTCTGTTTATGCATCTATTAATTTAGACACTGGTGGACCTATGGCTGTAAAGGAAATCAGATTCCAGGATCGTCAGTCAATCAAAACCATTGTTCCTGTCATTAAGGGTGAAATGACTGTATTAGAAATGTTGTCGCACCCAAATATTGTCCAATTTTTTGGGGTTGAAGTTCACCGTGATAGGGTTTATATCTTTATGGAATATTGTAGCGGTGGCTCTTTGGCAGGGCTTCTTGAATATGGCAGAATCGAGGATGAATCTGTTATTGAGTTGTATACTTTGCAGATGCTTGAAGGACTAGGATATCTGCACCAGTTTGGCATTGTGCATAGAGATATTAAGCCAGAAAACATTCTCCTAGATCATATGGGAGTGATAAAGTTTGTTGACTTTGGTTCCGCCAAATTTGTTCCAATGAATAATAGTAACGAACCATATTCGAGCACTGATAATGGTTCATCAGATTCACTGAATACGGCTAACTCATCTTCGACTAATACACTTGATTATCTTCTTAAGAAAACCAAGGCTCTAACGGGGACTCCAATGTATATGTCTCCTGAAGCAATTAAGGGTGATGATCCGGGAAGGTTTGGTGCAATCGATATTTGGTCTTTAGGTTGTTGTGTGCTAGAGATGGCAACTGGCAGAAGGCCATGGTCGAATTTAGACAATGAGTTTGCTGTTATGTACAACATTGCAGCGGGTAACAGGCCTCCTTTTCCTTCCCCCTATGAGCTCAGCCAGGCAGGAAGAGATTTTTTGTCGAAGTGCTTAAACATCGATCCTCGTAAAAGACTGAGCGCCGTCGAGCTTTTACAGGATCCATGGATCCAGGCTATTCGTAATGAGGCATTTGGCGAGCCTGAAGAAGAGTCGAAATAGTGTTATAGTATGTACTAGGAAATTTGTGTTTCGATCTACAAAATGGTTAAATACGTCCTCTCTTTATCTCAAAATCTACAAGTGTTATGTCTAATTAGTTGGATTCAAAATGTCTAGCGATATCTGGGTGCGAGCGTAAATCTGGTTACAGCTTCTGGTATGAAGTATAAATCTCTATAATGCTGCTGCCGTAAACATTCTGACTCTCATTGTCATCTTCACGATGTGTAATTGTTGATAACTTCCTTATATCACCTCCTAGCAGGAGAAGTTTCGAGTCCAGTTTTAAAACAGGAGCGCATGTCTGTATTAGATACGATTGTTCCCCTATGTCTGTCTTTAATCTTTGCATGAAAAGAAAGTTTACCTGCTGCCAGTGCTGGGTTTCGAGATTAAGGACGTAAGAATTATAGAAACCTCTGCTGTTAGCAAGACTGGTGATTTGGGGCGACAGATCTGAATATAACGCTCTGAATCCTATACTTCCCTTGTGATCGGTGCAAAAAGTCTCGTCGTAGTCCCTCTTTGGTTCATTCCTAGAGTGAAACAATTTGATTGCCCTCTCACAGAATTCCTGCCCATCAACTAACGAGGATTCTTCCACTTGGGGATGGAAGTGGTACTCGGCCAATTGATGTGGCTGCATGCCACCAAGCATTATCATATGCTTACCGTTAGACGTCACACCATGTCCACAGACTTTTAGCTCCACCTTTTTGCTACCAAAATATGTGTCGATCTGATACCAGTGACTGGATCGAAAGTCAAATAACCAAATATCCCCGAGGATATCCATCTTATAGAAGCAAGCATGTTTGGAGGGGTCTTCTTTGGAGATAATTTTCGTATAGATGATCGTAGAACCTCCATATACGCAGAGGCACTTTGAGCGAAGGCATGTTATCTGGCTTGTTTGGGTAGTTGCCATGTTTACTGGAGAAGTGACGGAAGAATTGGAGTCGGTGCTATTCGGACTGGAATTAAACTCGTGGTCCGGTGTAGCTTTCCCCGTAATATCCTTTAGGCCTGAAAATCTTCCGCTACCCAGTGAAGAACTAGAATTCTGAGTCCAGTAACTTTTAGTGGAAAATCTAGACAGTGGACTAGTATGTCTAGGAATGGGCTGCTTGATAGTAGGATGTTGCTCGGATGAGAAGCTGGGGGAGATTGTTGATGTAGGTGAAGTAATATTTGGTGTAGGTTTTATGAGATTCTTGCTGTCGATAAGTTCCATAGAGAAATACCCTCTTGGGCTCGGCCAATTCGAGCCGGCGGAGTACTTGAAAATTCCACTGAAATCACCGATAATGGTATCCACATCCTGGGGGTTTCCGTCTCCATCAATAATGTATTTGAACCGATCAGACATCAGTTCAAAGTTTCCAATGGGACAGCATATTACTTCATCTGAAAATCCTCCCTTGGTCCAGAAAATTTCGCATTTCCAGAGATCATTTATAGCCACAAAAGTGTTCTTTTTCTCATTGTTCAACTTATAGCCGCCCATGACAAACACATAGGCTGGTTTGCTGAACAGATTTCCTTCGGATTTCTTTGATGAGGCACCTTTCTCGGAGTCAAAAGAGAGAGTATTGTGGTAACCGTCTCCAAAATAAGGGGAGCTTTCTCCGTTGCTCTCCTCTACTGGTACACTGCAGATAGCATGGCCGAACCTGGCAATGGATGAGGGAAATATAGCGTTATATGTAGGATGTATTGCAAGTTTCAACTGCCTGAATTCGAGCCTGACTGTATTGAAAAGCCAGAATTCATTGCTGGGTGTGATTTTGCGTTCTACTAAAACATGGCTGGAGTCTGGGTAGGTGATCTCGGTAGTCAATTCAAAGCCTCCGTAGATGATGAAGTCATTCCCACTCACCCTTGCAGCAGCAGCGGAGAGAAGTGGCTTGGGGAGCCGACTCTTGGCCTTGGCCTCGGAGCCAACGGCAAGCTTCTGAGAAAAGTTGACACGAGTGGAGTACTTGCGGGTATGAGGAGTGCTTTTCTGTGAGAGATCCATCAAAGTGGTGATAGTGTTGGAATCGCTCGAGTACTGGAAGAAGCAGCTATTGCACACGATGGCTAGACTTTGCAACTTGTCTTTGGAGAGCGGCAGCGGGAGGTCGTAGTCGAATTTGACTGCAACGTTGCACGGAGGTATCTGGAAATTGTGAGTCAACTGGCGTAGAAATGACTCGTATTCGGATCTTGAGTAGTGCACGAGCCCGCCAAAGATATAGGTCTTATGATACATGTTGATTGCGGTATGGTAGGAGATTCCTGTAGGACACTTGGAGGAGAATATGGCAGGATGATTGATGAAGCTATTGAATTTTGAACGTGATGCGGTTAGCCGAATGGCATCAGCTGCCTTGTGCTTGGACTCCAGGCTCTCGGGCTGAAACACTCGGTGCTTGTTGTAGTAGTCAGAGGTAGTGGAGTCGGATGCATCTTCGAAGAGGAAGCCGTTGACGTTCAAGTTTTTGAAGTACTGCTTGTACTTGTACCGATCAGGACCCTCGCTGTCTGCATAAGCATCGATCTCTTTGTAAAGAGGGAACGATGCTGGATACTGGAAGAAAGATGGCAAGTCTGGGACATCTAGGTACTGTTCCATCGTTCAATAGGTGCAGGTATGAGTAGTGTAATTAACAGCTAACTGTTTTCGGTTGGCCATTTAAAGAAACCCCGCATCGGGAGAATTGTGGGCATGTGGTCGCAGAGCATGTGGATATGCAGGAGAAGCAGGGCGGCACGGCTGAAATCGTGATACACCACTTTGGTAGTCAGCGGTAGCAAGCGAACACTTGGGCCTGTAGCATGACTTAAGTGAGATAGATCAAGATATGAACTGCCACTTGGAGTTCAAAAAAAAAAAATCCAGACTGTATGTAAAGTAAATGTGCTACTTTCTGTAAGCTGATGTGTGTAACTGGGTGTGTGCAGGAGAGTCCATACTGTCGGCGAGCTTATGGAGATGACCGAAGGCTTCTGGGGAAAAGTGTGTATAGGCAGTGAGGCGCAAGACGGTTACACAGAAAGGTTGGATGCTGGATGCTGAAAGGTTCCTGCTTGCACCCTGATTGGAATACTCTCTGAGTGCTGAGTAGGTGGTATTCATCTCTTTCCTCCTCTGTTTTTTGCCATGAAAGATTTGGCCGTGTTGGCGGCTTCTTCCTCAGATGGTCATACGGAAGCCTGGTAGCTTAGTAGCCACCCAAAATAAGGCGCCGCATCATTTGCTATCCGCCTACTTAGCCATTCTATCTGCGGCCTATTTTCTACACGGAACTAGAACATATTCTGTGTTGATGGGTAATAAAGAGTCAGCAGCAGTGCAATGTCTGTATGCAGGGAGTGAACGATTATTTTGGTACACCGTCTTCTCCTTTCTTTCAGTACAGCAATGCATTATGCTGCGTCATTCCCGCACCATATTCTCAAACTCTGTCATACATTGCTATCCAGTTACTTAAATATATAATCATGCAGATCCATAGTAGTGAAGATAGGCACTCAATGTCTTGACTCCCTCAATGTAGTTCACAATATTGATCTTCTCGTTGATGGAATGTGCACCATCGTCACCTCTTCCCATTGGCAACAACAAAACCGATGTGTTCAACTCCTTCTCAAAGGTCAACGTCACTGGAATAGAGCCACCTTCTCTGGTAAGATCTGGGTCGACGTTCCAGACCAATTTTGTGGCCTTCTTAGCAGCGGTAAACGAAGCATTGAATGGATCACTGATCCAGTAATCACCATCATGTGCCAAGCTGATGCTGAATTCGTTTGGTGACTTCAACTCTTGAAATTTCTTGTTGCAGTAATCGACCACCAATTTGGTCAATTTCTCGGAATCCATGTGAGGAACAGTTCTGATAGAGAACTTTCCAATGACCTTTGCAGGGATGACAGTTTTCTCACCGACACCTGAGAATGCGCCCTCAATTCCGTGCAAGGAAAGAGAAGGATATCTCCATGTATGCATCAAGATGTCCTTCTTGTCCTTGTAGATACCAGTGGAGGATCCAGATGCAGCATTAAGATCACTCACCTCGTATTCAATGTTCTCGTAGAGTTTTTTCTCCTTCTCGGTCAAAGGAGCAACCATGTCGTCAACTCCAGGAATCAAAATTTTGCCGTTGACGTCGACTAGCTGTGACATCACCTTAATCAAGTCAGTCATTGGCTCATGGATGACACCGCCAAAAATTCCTGAGTGGAGATCTGCACCAGGTCCCTTGATGGACATCTGGTAGTAATTAACTCCCCTTAAACCGTATGTCAAAGTAGGCTTCTTGGTTCCGAGCCAGTAGTTATCAGAGATGCACACTGCATCAACGCCCTTGAAAAAGCCCTTAGCTTCCTGGGTAATCAATTTCACCAATCCTGTGGATCCACTTTCCTCCATACCTTCAAAGCAGCAGACTAGATTGACAGGAAGCTCGATTCCGGCCTCCTTGTGGGCCTCAAGAGCATTCAACCAGCCCATGACAGGACCTTTGTCATCAGTGGAACCTCTGCCGATCAACTTCCCATCTTTCTCAACCAAGGTGAAGGGATCAGTATCCCAGCCATCTTCTTTAAATGCTGGCTGAACATCCATGTGGCCATAGACTAAAACGGTCTTCTTCTTTGGATCACTTCCGAACTTGGCAAGCACAATTGGAGGAAGAGCAAGATTTGGTGTGGACACCGGTGGAGGCTGAAGGCCAAGTTCCTTCAACTGGACCTCATCGGCACCCAATCTGAGAAGTTCAGACTTGACGAAGTTGGCCATCTCCACAACCTTTGGTCTGAGAGACTCATCTCCAGAGACGGAAGGAATGGACACAGCTTTAGATAGACGCTGGATAAAGTTAGGCTTCAACTCATCGATTTTCGAAAACAAGGGTTTTAATGTTTGTTCGACAGTCATTGGTTTGGCAGTATTATGAAAAGTACGGTTAATTAATGCGGTTCGAAATAGAGGCCGAAATAAGGATGGTGACATGGGAAGCGGAAGAGAACCAGAATATGTAAGCGAAGCTGCTCTCGCGGTAGAGATAAGTGGGAGGAGACTTGGTCGTGGTGTGGCCGCGATGCAAGCAGCGGCAGACGCCTGGTGTAGCTGGTGCCGTACGGCATAAGCACAGGCTTCCAAGATCAGCCATTTCCGGGACAAGTGGTGGTATACTTTGGCAGCAATTGGGGTTCTCTTTGATATCTGATTGTATTTTAAAATGGTTCCGAGTGACTGGGAAGCCCGATACTTGACCCTCTGGTGGGCCTGGCCTCATCTGCAGATGTTTGCATGAGACCTTCCTAAAGGGGTATCTCCTCCTAAAGTGGGTGGTTTCGGTGGAGGAGAACGACGCTGGAGAGAATTTAAACAAGACATTTCGAAGAGGTGGCGAAAGGTTATGAGAACAACTGGGAATCATGACAAGAGCTTGTTTCAAGGCCATCGAACGACCAAAACTCCCAAAAGCCATGGGAATAGAGATGAACGCCGAAAACAGTAAGTAGCCCGATCGCACAGCGGGCGGTGTTCGAGCAGTGGATTGCTGAGCTGGTGGACAAAGTACAGGTTGTCGAATCCAGTAATTACATCGTACTGGAACGTTTCAGAGTAATAAACCTTTGCGGTCAGGATGTATGGTGCAAACATTGTATAAGCAGACACTAGCCCGAACCGGATACTCCACCACCAGTTCTACGTGGCTTCCCGGCTCCCAATAGCCGAAACCAGATCATTTGCTGGTCTGCCGTCAAATTGTGCTTCCCCACAATCAGTTTTGCACTAGTTTGCTTTTGTGCTCAACATCAGATCCTAGCCTGGAGAGTTTCGAACTTTGGATCTCAATTTTAAACCTGCAACTGAAATTGCTGGCAGAAAATCGGAATTGTCGCTGCCAACGCCAACACTAGCTATTAAGCCAACATCAGAAGCTACTGACAACGCAATGAATAATCTTTGCTCATCCCTATTTGAATGTCACCGGACTACTGTTCTCTCATGGGTTTCTTGGTGCAATTTACGCTTATCTGTTAATCCACGGCCGTTGCAACTTGCTCCATCCCTCGAGATCGCTTGCGCCAAGTTATCACAGTTTCCTTATCGGTGCAGGCCCCAGAGAACAAAGAAAAAAAAAAGTATGGCGCACCTCTACCCCCGGCCCTTGCAACCAACTGTACAGAAGGTTTTTTACTCGGAATCTTTGATATGGACACCCATTTTCCCCTAACCACTAAAAACTTGTCATCTGTAATAAACTAAGGCAGTCCGGCAAACTATTTGTCTTACCAACGACTCCAGCCTATGAGTTCCTGCGTCTGCTCCTCCGTCTGCTCCTCCGTCTGCTCCTCCGTTTGCTGCTCCATTTTTATTAGTCACAACAGGCGCGATGGAATTATATTTCCGTCTTCCTCTCACATTTCCGCTCTGCATCGTTGTTCTTCCCTCTTCGGTACTATGTGTGTATGCATTGCGGTGCTACTGACTCACAAAAATTTTTCAACTCACCCACGGATGGAGAGAGAGAGAACATCGAAGCTATATAGTATTATTTCTGCAGTTTAGTCCAGCAATTTTTGCCCTTTTCTACAGCACATTAACCCAAATCTAGAAGCATGTGTGGCATTTTTGCAGCATACAGAGTGCCGGACATTTTGGCATTCAAGCCAAAGGCCCTTAAGTACTCCAAGAGAATTAGACATAGGGGACCAGATTGGTCTGGTAACGTTGTCGCCAACAACACCATCCTTTGCCATGAGAGATTGGCCATTGTTGGTGTTGACTCTGGTGCCCAGCCTATCCAGTCTGAAGATGGCAGATACATCTTGACTGTCAACGGCGAAATTTACAACCACATCCAGATCAGATCGAAGTTCCCAGAATATCCTTTCCAGACCACCTCCGACTGTGAGTCTATCATCCCCTTATTTATAAAGTACGACACCGACTGTCCAAAGTTCTTGGACGGTATGTTCGCCTGGGTTCTATACGACAAGCAGGAGGACAGAGTCATTGCTGCCAGAGACCCTATTGGTGTTACCACCATGTACATGGGTAGATCTTCCAAGAACCCTAAGACCTTGTTTTTCGCTTCCGAGCTGAAGTGCTTGACCGATGAGTGTGACCAGATTGAGGCATTCCCACCAGGCCATGTTTACGACTCCAAGACTGGCAAGACCACAAGATTCTTCCAGCCTGACTGGTGGGACGGAAACAGAATTCCTCACACTCCGGTCGACTACAAGGCCATCAGAGAAAGTTTGGAGTTGTCCGTCAGAAAGAGATTGATGGCCGAAGTTCCTTTTGGTGTTCTTCTTTCTGGTGGTCTAGATTCCTCTTTAATCGCATCCATTGCTGCTCGTGAGTTGGCCAAAGCCACCAACGAGTCTACCGAGGGTGTCGACTCCTCCGAGACCTTGACCGGTGTGGACGATCAGGGACATTTAGCTTTGAATGCTTGGTCTAGATTACATTCTTATGCCATTGGTTTGCCAGGTGCGCCAGATTTAGAGGCTGCTAAGAAGGTTGCAAAGTTTATCGGTACCATCCACCATGAATTCCACTTCACTTTGCAGGAAGGTTTCGATGCCCTTTCCGATGTTATTTACCATCTAGAAACCTATGATGTCACAACTATTAGAGCTTCCACTCCTATGTACTTGATGTCCAGAAAGATCAAGGCCCAGGGTGTCAAGATGGTTCTTTCCGGTGAAGGTTCCGATGAGATATTTGGTGGTTACTTGTACTTTGCAGAGGCTCCAAATGCTGAAGAGTTCCACAAGGAGTGTGTTAAGAGAGTTAAGAACTTGCATCTCTCTGACTGCTTGAGAGCCAACAAGTCCACTATGGCTTGGGGTTTGGAGGCCAGAGTTCCTTTCTTGGACAAGGGATTCTTGAACCTGGCCATGAACATCGACCCTAAGGACAAGATGATTGACACCAAGAATGGTAGAATCGAGAAGTACATCCTTAGAAAGGCTTTTGACACGACTGATGAGCCAGATGTCAAGCCTTACCTTCCAAAGGAGATTCTCTGGAGACAAAAGGAACAATTTTCCGATGGTGTTGGTTACTCCTGGATTGATGGTTTGAAGGAATTGGCTTCCAAGATGGTGACTGATGAGCAGTTTGCTCATCCAAAGCCAGAATGGGGTGACGATATTCCAACCACTAAGGAGGCATATTTCTACAGACTTAAGTTTGATGAGTTGTTCCCATCTAAGGCTGCTGCAGGTACTGTTATGAGATGGATTCCAAAGGAAGAATGGGGATGCGCTGAAGATCCATCTGGTAGATATGTTGCTATACATGATCATTCTGTGTTGAAGGGTGAGGATAAATAAAGGCAATGACCATTCAGGTTCGGGTTTGAGAGCTTTCTCTTTCTTGTTTATTTTTATCTGTTTTTATTTTACTGTTTTTTTTTTAACTAATATTGACTTTGAGTCTTAATATCTATTTTTATAAAATGTACATGCAAATAATATCTAGATGGTCAATAGAAGTGCTGAATAATTAGCATTTGGCTCAAAAAGATTTCAATCATCCAACACTGTCTCTATGATGAATGAATCTATGAATGGAAATCCTCTGGCATCTTTTTTCTCCTTTGTGATGACATCGACGACTTTCTGCTCCTGCTCGTCGATCTTATTCTCGTCCTCCTTTCTGTCAATCATGTCAAATTCGTCTTCCTTCTCCTCGTAGTCTATGTTTTCCTCTATCTCTTCAAAATCTGGAGCCAAGTTCGACCACTTCTGCGGTATCATGATAGACCACCAATAAATGGTACCTGTATCCATTCCAGTGGCAGCTATTGCGCATCGCCTATAGTTCCAGTCAACATCAAGTAGCTCTTCGTTAGCTCCTTCTAAAATCTTCACCAATGAACCCATGGCAGTTTCCCAGATGTAAACATCATGTGTGGACCCTAACGTGGAAGCACAGATGTATTCTCCACTGAGGTTGAACTTGACCGAGTTCCATTGGATTTGGTTGACAACATCGTGGTATTTCTGCTCGCAGTCGGCATCCCAGTCCTCGCATATCTTCGAAAGAGGTGTTGGAAGCTCGTACTGTCTAAGGATACGATCGCTGGCATTGATAATCATCTTACTGAGGTTGGCGGATATTTCAACACTTTTAATGTTGGCATCACAGATCCAGATGGACCTTACCTGTTTCAGGGTCTTGACTTCAGTGACATTGATCCAGCCCCTGTTTGTTCCTGAAATGATATAATTACCGTCCGGGGTGGTGGTCACAGTCAAAGTCAGATGTTTGGTGACTCTTCTTCTTTTAGCATGCGATTCTTCGGTGCTGTTGCTTCGAGATCCATCTTCTTCACCCACGACAGGATCTGTCGGCAGCCTAACGATCCGGGGATTCTTTCCGTCCTCAAAATCTACATATACCGGGTCGTCATCCAAGAGTGCAGCAACAAAGCAAAATATCTGGTTCGGAACCATCTGACAATTCCATATTGGTCCATCGAAAGTACATGTTCGGATTGCAGACCCCGTTTTCAAGTCCCAGAGATTCACCTTCCAATCCTTCGAAGACGAAACAAGATACCTACCGCAATGAGACCAGCTCAAAGACGTTATGGCCCGAGTGTGATCCCGTAAGATCAGAATAGTGTTGTTTGTTTCGGCATCAATGATCACAATGGTGCCATCGACTAAGCCAGAAGCAAGGTAGTCTCCCTTGTCGTTGAATTTGATGAAAGTTGAGAACCCATAGGAGAGCGTCTGTATAAGGGACTCTGGATATTCGCTCGCAATCGCAAATGGATCCAATAGAGAGAGGTTCATACCGCTACAAGTGAATAACTGGCAAGAACCATAGTAAGAGTAATACGCGGTGGTGTAGGGAAGAAAGTGTGTGCTGGAAAAACCTGGTGTAGCTAGCAGCAGGTAGCACCAGGGCGGCTGAGACTGTGACACTGTGAGCGGACCTCAGATGGCTGATCACTCAGTGTATGCTATTTTTCTAGCCTGTAATAATCTAGGTAATTATAGTAAAAGTCAGTCTAATGTGAGTGGAGTGTACTTGTGCAGCTTCCTGGCCGCCAGCTTGATGACTTGCTCTTGCCAGAAGCAATTCAACACTGTAGTCGGCCAAGAGCGAAGCAGACAGTCGGCCTGCGACTGCACCTTGCAGTTATCCGATGATTGTATCCACCTTTGGCGTCTGTTTCTAAGCAGATGATTTGTCCTTCCTTGTTTCAATGGCCTGATCGCCTGCCGTAATGTGTGCCACTTCTCGGTTGCTCTGCACCAAACCAATATTTAGCGCCCAACGGTAATTTTCATTAATTTTCATTTTACGTCTCGCTAGTTCTACTACGGGTCACCTGAGGCCAAGCAAGCATTTTCATGCATCTTCTCACTTTCATGCATGTTCTGCTGTGTAACACTTTGCTTATTTTGATTTTACAACAATTCCGATATCCATACCTTGTATCTCAGCCATTTGACCCCCACCTTCACTTCCGATTGCTCCGTGTGTCGTACCACCAAAGCTCTCGTTCTGCTTCCACTTAGCGCCAGAAAATTCGTCTCCACCACGACGCGAAACGGTCGAGTGAAAATTAGACAACAGGTCATTGAAAAAAGCCGTGTGGACGTATTCTCTGATCTCTTGGTAAGTTCGTAAATCCAGCAATGAAGTTCACATTTGCAGGGGTTTTCCTTTTGGCATACCTTGTGGAGCTGGCACAGGCATCTGTGTACTTCTATCTCCCAGCAGGAGAGAAGAAATGTATATACAAGGAGTTGACACGGAACTCGTTACTGTCGATCAAATACAAGATAGAGGCTTCTTCCGGCAGTGGCAACGCCTACCAGGTGGATCCATCGTTGAACGTGCACTTTGAGGTCGAAGAAACTTTTGATAACTTTGATTTGGTGGCTTCGCAGAATGGAGAGAACGGAGAGTTCTTGTTCACTGCCTTGGAGAGCGGTGAGCATAGAATTTGCATGGCTCCACTTTCTGGTGGTTACAAGCTCACTGTTCCTTCTAAGTTAACCATAGACCTCGAGATCGGAGATGCTTCGCTTCTTGGTGTCGATGCTCACAAGATCAATGACGAATTGAACTTGAAGAGCCTATACCTTAAGCTAGGAAAAATTAAGACGGAATATCTCCTTTTCAGAAGCAAGGAGGCTGCCTTCAGAGATCTGAGTGAGTCTACCAACACTTCTGTCGTCAGCTGGGTGCTAGTGCAGTTTGCGGTTCTTGGAATCATCTGCTTCTTCCAGCTACGGACTCTTAAGACTTTCTTCATCAAGCAAAAGGTTGTCTAAATAACAAATGTAAGTAAGTAATATAATGGGCATAATTAAGACTGGCTGCTGGTTCCCAAAACAGAATCCCGCCATAAACTCTAAATTGTATACTGTAGGTGTTGTATCGGCTTCGGAACCTATAAATGCTCCTCCTTAACATGCAGCTAAGCACAGTGGTTTCTACGTCAACTATTCCTCTATTCATTCCCATTAAAATATAATACATATCCCTATAGATAGCTTCCGTATCGCTGGTGATGGTGATGGTCGTCGAATGTATCTCTATCATAAACGTTTGCTGGCGTAGTGGCTTCCTTTCCATACAAGCTGTAGTCCGATCCCATACCATCTGTTCGACTCTCAGCCACGCTTGGGGCAGTGAGTGATGAATTCTCTCTGCTGAATGGTTGATGTGTCTCATTGAACTTCGGTGGCTCTGGCAAAGTGGTTACTGTATCATGGCCGGCAGATTTCTCGCTGTCGTGCTCACTTTCTTTAGCATCCGAGATGTCGTAATCTTCGCTTTTATTGTTCTTACCCAACCTTCCTCCAACCACACCTAGAATTGTATCACGATTGAGCTTTCTAATGAGTCTGGATCCTAACGATCTATTTCTTCTAACAGGACCTGGTGGGTGTGATGTATGCTTTTCAGTATTCTGTATTTGGTCCTCTGATGTGCTATTCGACGAATCGACCATCTCCTTCAATTTGTACATTTCGGAAGCCCAGTTGGCATCGTGACGCTTTGCCACTTCTCCTAGTGCCATCAACTCCTGAGCACCATCAGGAAGTTTAGATTGATGCTTCCTCTGGAAAGAGGTTCTATCATCCTGGGCTGGGGAAAATCTTGCGTCAGGATTCTTACTAATCACCACAATAAGGGAAAATGTGATGATCAGAATCAACAATATCAAGCTGAAAGCTGCGTTCATTATAAAGTATATTAATCCCATAACCGAAGCGACAGCCGCTGGCTGGCCAAATAGACCAGAATAGAAAACGAAGAAGAAGGAATTAATTGTTGTCACCACACTGATAGCTATACTAAGTGAGTTTGTTGGTTTATCAAGATATGGCAATGTTCTGCAGAGGTAAATTGTGTAAGCCAAATCAACAATAAAAATAATCAACACCTGAACCCGTCCAGATTTCTGAGCCAATGCAATGAAAACTCCCTTGACAAAGATATAGCAGAGAATCACCGCACAGAACCAGTACTTGGAGGCTGCAAACATCGTGTAGAGAAAACCATATTTGTTTAGGATTTCTGGGTTTCCGTACAACATATAAGCGGGATTTTGATATTTTGCGATAGACTCACGGCCATACCTTAAAACCTTTGAGCATGCATAGCCCATTGTGATTAAAGCAAGAGCCAAAAATATAACGGCAATGGTAACAACCGCACCAGAGTCAAGTTTAGTGAATTCCCAAAGAGAAAGGATAGCCAACTGCGGAAATCCAATATAAATGTATCTTAGCAATGAACCTTTCAAAGTAGAGTTCCAAGATCTGGATGTGTCGGAGTGCTTCAAAACCCAAGCCTTTCTTCTGTTACGTCTCACGATAAATCTGAACAAGAGGAACAGAGCAACCATGACATAAAGAAAGAGAACAAAAAAGGTGAAACCAGTACAGACAATCGAGCTTGGTTCAATATTGGCCTTATATCCAATTCTGTCGATACCCCTTATGATTTTCAAGTACTTGCTTCCTCTCAAATTGGTCATTGGAGTAAATTTGACCGTACTTCTGGCGTCAAGTTCTGGGCCAGCAGCAAGTTCCGGGTAGTCATTACTTCCGGAATATATATCTTGGTTGTAGCCCGAGCCACCTCCAGTGTAAAGTGCTGGAAAAAAGAATCTGGTAAGCGATGAAAAAACGGAGCTGGCAGCCTTCTTGCCGAAATCAAGCGACCTCTGAGCAAGAATGGACACATCAGACGAGGTCAAGTATTGGGTTGGAGTTCCACCAGTTGCCTGAACATACCAGCGGAAGATCTGCTGCATGAACTTGACCCGGATCAAACCCATAGACCAAGCGAGGTTTTCGGACCAGGCGGCTGCGATTGGAGGAACTCTCTCGATGTGAGCCATGGTTAGGATAACAATACTCTGAAAGTAGGTGAAAAGAGAGATCGATGTTGCAGACATTCTGGCGGCAGAGGCAGAGTTACCGAAAAGAGCGGACACTGCAGAGACCAACAAACCGATACCGGCGATCACAGCAGTAGCCCACTTGACGCCAGCGTGGGAGACGGTCTTTCCATTGGAAAAAGAGGCCTGAAGACATCCTAATGGATTATCTTTGGCATCAACGACGATAACCCTGACGATGGCATCGATGTCGGGGAAAGTGAAGGCAATGCCAGGAATCATGTCGACGTATTTCTTGTCTATGTATTGGATGGACTCGATCTCCATGGAACCGGGGTAAATTGGACAGAACTGCTTCCAGTCAATGTTGCAGAAGTTGATCACTTCGTGGATGATCTCAAAACCATAAGCGTAGACAGAAATTCGAGCGTATATGTAACCCGAGACCTCGGTGGTGATGGATATATCGTATTTGATGGATTTCTGATCTGGATTGAAGACGACGTTGAAATATTGTGGCACAACCTGTGAGTTGTCCATGCACGACACTAACGAAGTTGAGTAAAGCTGCCTACGGGCGAAGACCTGGCATATTAAAGTGACCAGCACCAATAGAGGCTGGAGAATTCTCATATTGAAGTGCAGTAAAAAGAGAGAGTATAGAGTTGCAACACCAAAAGCAGAAGATGCACAAAGTTTTCTGAATCAGTCAAAGGTCTCCTATGCCGATGGAAGTTTGAACAGATTCTGATGCAAACTCTAACGGAAAAAAAAAAAAAAAAAAAAAAAAAAAAAGCTCTGAACGAAAAATTAAAATTAGAAAAAAGAAGAAATGTGTCTCTGAGTCGAGGCGTAAGCGAAAGGGGCTGTGCATCCCGGCACAGAACAGAAAGCGGAAGCCGGGACGTAGCAGCTGTCATTTAGGCAAGTGAATTTCAGTATGTTGTTACTGTTGGCTATTTGGCCTAAGTTAGAACCTGTTGGTTCCTTGTAGATATGAAGTTAAATTATTGGAACATGCCCACCTCTGGTATTGCCTAGGTTTCTCCTCAATTTTCCAGTCTCCTGAAACACCTCCTCCTAGAGCGACCACGACCACGACCACGACCACGACCGCGACCGCGACCGCGACCACAACTACAATTACTGCTGTAACCGCGCGTGCCGCTGCGCGGTAAAGCATCATAGCTAGTAATCGGTGATGTGGTGGCAGACATATATACGCCGTGCCGCGAGGTGTGCCTAGTTCCATGCCTAGTTCCCTCCCCCCGCCATGATGTCACACCGGGAGCGCTGGGGCAGAGTTTCCTGGTAGCAGTCACCGCACTACTCTACATATTGAAGTGATGTGTTTGTGAGAGAAAGTCACCGTGTAAATGCTTAGGATATGTAGGTCTCTCACTGACTAATTACCATGACCATGTACTTCTATCTGCTCCATCCATTATGCTGTCTACTACTGCGATCCATGCGCCCCAATTTAGTTCTTTACTTGGCACCTTTGAACTGCTATTCTTGCCCCTGCTTTCATGGCTGTCTCCTGTTATCGTACGGTTTCTTAAGCTTGGATTTAGAGCAAGAGGTATGCATGAAGCTATCTTTCGACGTTTGACCATCCGTGCACCGAGAGACATCGTATATATATATTGTCAATAAGTCCTAGTAGTCCCATTCCTACTGTTACCCATACGTACACCCCATACTAATTTTTCCTCATCAAACCGCTGCTCCCTTGGTTTCCTACTTTGCATTCTGCTTGGCTTATACCCTCGTATCGCTGAACTTTATATCTCCCCTGTTCTATTGTTTCTCACTTATATTTTGCGCACTCTGTGATAGACGCTATCAATCACCCCTGAAAATATATTTAAAGAACCTATCTAAACTGGTGGAAGACGTCGCCTAGTTGATTTAGACGGAGCTACAGTCATCTAATTTTATTTGACTTTATTGGGTGGAACTCAATCTCCATATCATGTCAGGTACTCATTCCATTCATAACAGGTCTACCGCCCACACACACCCCACAACTCACACCTCTTTGTCCAAATTAAATTGTAATAGAAGGTTACAAGACTACTATCGCTTTATTTTCAAATATTCAGCAACCCCAAAACTTTGTAGATGAAAAAAAATTATATTGTGTTTTAATCAAATCGGTAGAACTCAAAAATTGGGTGTTCATCTATGAAGATACCGCCTGTGCATCTGTCATAATACTCACACTACGATTCGCTCTAAAAGCCGCCGTAGATGGTAGGATTCTCTTGAACGGCTTGTTCTCTGAAGAGCAAATAACTCCCCAGCCACCCCCAGCCACCTCCACCAGGCGTCTGAACAAGGAAATGTTCTCCTGCTTCCAATGAAACCATCGCCCTAGGCCCGATATTGGCCTTTCTTCATTCGCCGTTTTCCTTATGTTTCAGCATGCAGTTAACACCCCTGTGGCCAGGTTCACCACCAGCCATACCATAGGTTTGGGTGACCCTTCTTTCACTGATAATACTGAACTGTAATGGCAGAACACACTCAAAGTCTTTGAAAACGCCGCAACCTCCAGTCCATTTACCTATGCCACCACTCCCGTGCTCAATTGAAAATTCCCTCAAAATAACCGGGAACTTTCTCTCTAGGACCTCAGCATCAGTTAATTTAGTGTTGGTCACATGAGTTTGCACGGCTGAAGCCCCGACCAGAACCAGAGCCACCACAAATGGTCTCACCGTACAAAAAAGCAAAGCCTTTTTCTCTATCACCTTCCCCATAAAATCCTAAGCAGTTCATACAAGCTTGAGATGCCGCAACTACCTTAAATGGTTTGAGGATAACATCGGCCAATCTTTGGGAAGTATCAGTGTTACCGGCGCAAACAGCTGCATGAGCAGATGGATTAATAAGAGATCCTTTAGGTAGTATAACTTTGATCGGTGCCAAGCAGCCCTGGTTAAGTGGAATATCTGTTCCGACCAAAAGCCTCACACAATAATAATCGCAGAGTAAGTGATAGCAGGCGGTGCATTCACATTACCGTAAAGTTCAGGACTGGGAGCTGTCAGGTCCAAGACAAGACTTTAAACCGGCATCAAAAAGTAAAATATCGATATATAATAAACCATTGCAGCTTTTTATAATATTCTTTCGATAAAGATCGCCTATCTCTACTTAAACCATCTAAGGAGAGGGCTAATATTTCTTCTAGGAATGGAAGGTCGACATGGACAGAAAGAAAATTATCTTCTTTCCTGAAATAGAAGGTCGGTAATAATATCGGGAGGAATTTTTAATTTGGACATCTCGGAGCGCGCATCTCAAATAGAGTTTTCTTTTTTTTTTTTTGTTTTTGAGAGGTCGAATTAGTTAGTCCAGTCCATGCATCAGTCAGTCAGTTAGTTATCTATTTTGATTTGTAATTTGGAGTCCAGAGTGGGAACTCTTTAGTAGTAGTGGAGTACCGTCGTCCAATTTTCGCGTGACTGGCATATCGTAACCACCAGGTGAAAGAAAAATGTGTAGGTCGCCGAATATCTCCGAGACACTTCCCGAAATTGAATGCCACTGATGCGCAATTATCGACAAAAATTTTGGATCTTCAGGGTTACAGTAGTACAATCAGGGTACAAAGAAATGCTGATAGGCTTGAAAACAGATGGTCAGTCCGAGGTCCTTGTTTGATAGCTGATCTTGATTAAACATTGATAAGCATTGATAAGCAGATAAGAATATATTGGCAATAGGATGCGCGCTTATCGATAAATGCGCAATTATTATTTTGGATCTTCAGGGTTACGGTAGTACGATCAGGCTACAAACAAAAGCTGATAGATTTGAAAACAGATGGTCAGTCCGAGGTCCTTTTTTTGATAGCTGATCTTGATTAAACATTGATAAGCGAATAAGTAATAAATAGCAATAAAATGTGGGGTAGACAGTTATCTTTAGCGTATTTAAAACGGTAGTTATCCTTCAATGTCATGCAAGACTATTCATCAGAACGCATCATTGTCTCTAATAAAAGATGAGTACTAGCAAAAGTGCTGCTGACGTCGAAGAAATAAGCATCACCTCGAATGGTGAAAAACTTAAAATTAATCTTCGTGCTGGTGATGAAAAAAGATTTGATCGTGCAGCTGAGTTCCTTGCAAGTTTTAATGACGAAGAAATGCCCGATATTACTGCCGACGAGGAGAAGAAACTTGTTAGAAAGGTGGATTGAGCTCTTTTGCCTATCATGCCAATTTCGTGTACAAAGCTTTAACGCCTTGCAGTAGATAATCACCTACATGGTCAGCAATTCTCATGGTTGGGTTCTATTTTGTTTTTTTGGCGCCATGGTTGGAATGTACCCAAACATTTATATTGTTCAAAAATTCAATACTGGTAAGGTGTTTGCCTGCATGTCTATGATATGGTCTACATTAACGTTATTACTTTGCGCATGCCACAACTTTGCTGGACTTGTCACTATCCGTTTCTTTATGGGTTGGTTTGAAAGTATTATTACTCCCGTTTCCGTCACTATGATTCAAAATTTCTGCACCAAGAAAGAACAGCCTCTTTGGATGACCATAATTTTTGCTGCTATTACTTCCGTTATTACTGGTTTTATGTCATGGTTAGTGGGTCAATTCAAAGCAGATACTTTGCCTCTATGGAAATACCTCTTTTTGCAATTGGGCAGTATCTCCTTTTCCTGGAGCATTTTTCTTTTGTGGTATCTTCCTGAATCACCAATTGATGCCAGGTTTTTAAGCCGCAGCAAGAGATACTATGTGGTCAAGAGGGTTTCGACGAACAAGACAGATGTGGTTTCTCCATCTTGGAAATGGTATCAGATCAGGGAGGTGTTTATGTACCCAATGACTTGGTGCATTTTTCTTTTTAATATCTGCTGCAATATTCCAAATGGTGGTCTGAGTACCTTCAGTGCCATCTTGTTCAACAATTTGGGTTATAGTGCAGTAGATTCCGCACTTTTGACCATCCCAACGGGAATTGCTTCCACAGTTATGGCATTGCTTCTTATTTTGCTGGACGAACTAGGAGGTTTAGATGCTTCATTATTATGGCTTTCTTACTCCTTCCTTTAATGGGAACAGGATTGATGTACGGTTTACCATATTCTAATCTTGCTGGTCAGATGGTGGGTATGTACTTCTTTTACAGTTACTACGGTCCATATTTGGTTGGAATTTCTTTGACTCAAGCAAATACCGCTGGATACACCAAAAGGAACGTTGCTTTTGCTTGGTACTATATTGGATACTCTGTTGGCAACATTATTGGCCCTCAGACATTCAGAGCCAATCAAGCCCCAAGATACACCGGTGGTACCATCGCTATGTGCATTTGCTACTGTGTTGGTATAGGTATTATAGCCTTATACTGGACCATTTCGGCACTCCAAAACCGAAGCAGAACCTATGACCTGAAAAAGGCCGTAGTCGAGGGGCTTTCACCACGACCATCAGACGATGTTGCGATTGATGATTACTTGCAAAAAGAGAATCTCACTGATTTACAGGTTACCAACTTCAAGTATATCAAGTAAATTATTATGTTTACAATTAATTCTGAAGAGTCAATATTGATAGTCCTTTTTTTTGTCTTTCAGCGGTCACTTTGAGATAATTGGTAATAAAATTATAAATTTATTTTGATCGTTTTGGGGTTATTTTGTTAATGTATGAAGTACCGGAATAATTTCAGTATTGTAAAAAAAAAGTAAATGAAAATCATTTTCGTAGTGCCAGACAATTGGGAAATCTGGCGTTTTAATTTTTGTTACAAGTCTTCTTAGGTGGTAGATAGCGTGGTAGCCGGAATGTTTTTTCGTTTTATGCAGACATGTATTCTCAGGCAGCAATCTCGTAGCCGAGATCCACCGATAGGAGGCTGACTCCAACAGACTTTCCATTACTCCCAAAGAGTAAATTGCGTTAATCAGCTTTTGAATGAATCATTTTGGAAGTCAAGAAGCTGCAGGAATCTAGTTTTGATCATCTGGAAAGGGTATGAATTAAATTAATTATTGTCACCCCTGCTTTTCCATTCCCACGCTGCATGACTTTATGGTTCCTTGAACTAACCGGGTGGATCATCGAAATTTATTACTTTTTAGTGGCATTGTCTCCTGTTTGCTATTAGTATTTTACAGATTTTTTTAATATCTTACCAACAAGTAAAATCTTCAAAAAACATGTTATCCCTACGAGCCGACTTTTTCTAGTTTGCAGGGAATTTTGTATGGATATCTTTAAGAGGATTTATTTTTTTGATTATTTTATGTTAATTATGGTTAAGGAAACTTGAAATTAAGCCTGACTGACTTTATTGAAAAATGAAAAGAGCAGAAATCAGCCGCCGCGTATTAGTAAAAATCCATTTCACAATCATACAGCAATGTAATAGGAAATATTAGGCATAGTATATAAAGCAAGGAATACGTTTCGGATATCAGCAACTATGAACAATAGATTATATCTCTATATCTGATTGCTCTCTCATATATGCCCTTGAGCGGATGTTTTGAGATGCCAACATATCGGATCTCGTCAGCACTGAACCATGGAGGTAACCAGTGATAATTACTGTTGTATCCACAACGAGACGGCTCTCATGATCTACATTCCGTTTCAAAAGGTAACTTTATTCATATACATAAATCATGACATAAAAAAGGAAAGAAGACAAAAAGATATTAGCCAAAAAGAATTACTCATTCTTGACAACCTCAATCAAGTGCTCAACAACTGATGGGTTGCTCAAAGTCGAAACATCTCCTAGCTGGTCTTCCTCATGGCAAAGAATCTTTCTGAGAATTCTTCTCATAATCTTACCGGATCTGGTCTTCGGCAAGTCATTCACCAACAAAATCTTCTTTGGTGCAGCAAAAGGACCAATTTCCTTCCTCACTGTCAAGATCAAGTCCTTCTTGGTGGCTGGAATGTCGTCCACGTCGTGCTTTAATGCGACGAAGGCTGCGACGGCAGATCCAGTCAGATCATCTGGGTAACCCACGACGGCACTTTCGGACACCAATGGGTGTGTAATCAGCGCATCTTCAATTTCGGCAGTAGACAATCTGTGACCGGAAACGTTGACGACATCATCGACTCTACCTAAGATCCAGTAGAATCCATCCTTGTCCCTGGCAGCACCATCACCAGAGAAGTATGTGCCGTGGTAAGGTCTAAGGTATGTGTCCTGGAATCTGTTGTAGTCACCCCAGATGGTTCTTGCCATGGAAGGCCAAGCAGTCTTCACGCAAAGAACACCTTCAACCTCATTGCCCTTCAACTCCTCGCCGGTAACAGGATCAACAATTGCAGGTTCAATACCGAAGAAAGGTAGAGAAGCGGAACCCGGCTTGGTTGGAGTGACTCCAGCCAGTGGACAGATCAAGTGCGAACCAGACTCGGTTTGCCAGTAGGTATCGCAAATATGGGCCTTTCCTCTACCGATGTACTTGTTGTACCATTCCCAGACATCTGCAGCAATTGGCTCACCGACAGAACCTAGGGCTCTCAAGTGATCCAATTTGTAGTTTTCGATGTACTTTGAACCGGCTCTCTTCAACATTCTTAATGCCGTTGGGGCAACGTAGAATTGGTTAACGTTATATTTGTCAACGATCTCCCAATATCTGGAGTAGTTTGGATAGGCAGGAGTTCCTTCAAAGACCACCGTGGTAGCACCGTTTGCAAGTGGGCCATAAACCACATAAGAGTGGCCGGTAATCCAGCCGACATCACCGGCAGTGAAGATGGTGTCTTCCTCGTGGACATCGAAGACGTATTTGGTAGTCAACAGTGCGCCAAGAACGTAACCTGCAGTGGTGTGCATGATACCCTTTGGCTTACCGGTAGAACCAGATGTGTAAAGCAAGAACAAAGGATCTTCAGAGTTCATTGGTTCAGGAGGAGTATAGGAAGGATACTTGGCCAGTTCTTCGTGCCACCAGAGATCCCTACCTTCAACCCAGGAGATGTGGGAGTTTCCGGTTCTCTTGTAGACGATAACGTTGGTGACATCAGGGCACTCGGTCAAGGCATCATCGACGATCTTCTTGGTCTGAATGGTCTTTCCACCTCTCTTGGACTCGTCGGTGGTGATAACAACCTTGGAGTTGGCGTCAAGAATTCTCTCTCTAAGAGAAGCGGCGGAGAAACCGGCAAAAACAACAGAGTGCACAGCACCAATTCTGATGATAGCCATCAAGGTGACAATGGCCTCTGGGATCATTGGCAAGTAGACGGCGACGGTATCTCCCTTCTTAACGCCGATACTCTTCAAAACTTGTGCCAGTCTGCAGACTTCCTTCAACAACTCTCCGTAGGTGACAATCCTGCCCTGGTTAGGCTCATCGGCCTCGTAGACAATGGCAGGCTTGTGAGGGTTCTTGATGGCCCATCTGTCGACACAGTTGTAGCATGCGTTTAAGACACCATCGAGGAACCAGGCAGAAGGCTCACCGTCGTTGTCGGCCATGTGTGGGGCCTCTGGGTGCTTTGCAACAGTGAAAGGCTTGAACCAGGAGAGGTTTTCTCTGGCCATCTTGCCGAAGAAGTCGCCAGGATGCTCGATGGACTCCTTGTACATCTGCTCGTACTGTTCAAAGGACAAGAGATGTGGCTTGGATGGGTGCCTCTCAAAGAAACCCTTTGGCACAGAGTACTGTGGCTCGTCCATCAAGTGGGCGTTCTCGAGTTCTTTCTTTTCAGGCATTGTGTTAGCGTTAGGATGCACTTGGGTAAAAGGGTATGGATGGTCTAGTCGAGGAGGCGATAAACCAATGTGTGGAGTAAACAAGACTTTACGGTATTCATTTTTTCGAGGAATCTAGCTCTGTATTTATAATGCTGGAGCAGGTTTCGGATCCCGACCCGATGATGTGGAGAAGTATGCCCAAGAGGGAAGGAGAGAGTAGCATAAAGAGGAGGTGTCTGTAGCGGGTAAAGAGTGCAGACGTCATGATGTGCGGCAGGCTACTCCACATGGTAAGCTGTGCGGCTTGGGAGAGAGAGAGGGGCATCGGGCGCGGCGGGAAGGAGCTTGAGGTTTGTATGGGAGGGCAAGAGAGGGCGGAGGAAGGAAAGCGGGATGGAGGGAGAGAAATGGTAGGAAGTGGGAGCAAGGTGTTTTGTATGTGTTTTGTGTATGTGTGTTCAAGTATGTGTCAGTCAGGCTGTGAGGTGGTGGGTGTGCGTGGTGTACGGGCCGTTGTCTAATTAATGTGTGGATATGTCAACGTGTGGGAGCAGGCAACCGTGAACGGGTAGGCATGGACGGACAGGAGGCATGCATTGCACTGTACGGCAACAAGAAGCACGGTCCGGAGAAGAAATTGACAAGCCAACAGGCAAACAGGCAAACAGGCAAGCATGAGAACTGGATGTAAAGAAGACAGGAAGGAGACTTAACTTGAGCTCATCAGCTAAAATCTAAGATACGATTCTACCGCTCAGAATTCGCGGCCACCTCCAGCCTACAAGAATACGGTTATACGGCGCCAGTAGTTTGACAACTGCCACCGCCTACCTGCTACCAGCTACCGGCTGCCACCCGGTGGGCGAGCAACACTGCAAAGCATCTACAGTTTGCCTCGTTTACGGCAAACGCCCCCTCCCCCATTAGCCTTGCACCTGCCCACATTACCCGTTAACTGCCTGCCAACCTACATCCCTCACGTTCCCTATCTCTTTTGCTGCTCAATAGCTTACTCCTCCTCCACCTCCTCCTCCTCATCCTCCTCTTCTTCCTCCTCCGGTTTTAGGGTGAGCGAGAGAGGCTGCTGCCCCTCTAGCCCAACACTTAGTATGTAGTTGTCGAAACATTTTTGTTCCTTTGGTGTTTGAGCCCCGATCTTCCGGGTCTTGCTGTCTCTTCTCTAGTTAACACCCACCCCATTCAACAGTTTTCGATCACATACAATTAGGTCCAACGGATAGCTTCACAGGCAAGTCCAGGTAAGGAAAAAATGAGGGGAAGAGGAGACCCGGGTTCTTCCCCTCACTTGGTGCGGTTCGTGCGGTTCTCGCAGTTCACCTAAAGTGAGGGGTAATTGTAAGGCCAGTTGCAAGCTTAGGTAATCGAGCCTGGCCTTGCTCCATGGGCTACTGGTAGAGGGGTCGGCTTAGGGAGAAAGGAGGTGTGAGATCAGCAAGGGTTCAGCGAGCCCCAAATGTTTTGCTGCATATCTAGCAAGTGGAGTAGTCTTGGGGTGGGTTTTTTGGGGTGCACGGCTTGGAAATCCCGGTAAATTAAATTGGGCTACCATCTAGATTGAAGAAAGTAGTGGTGCTGCTGGTGAGACTGGGGTCCGGGAATCCTTTAGTGTGGATATGCTGAGGCAGGTGGTGTGAAGTAAAATGTGCAGTGCAGCTGCCGCCTCTGTACTTGAAACAGCAATTAAAAGTGAAGTTCGTGCCGAGTTTTCGGAGATGGGCCTCCCCTAGATAGGCGCTGAGCATCGTGACCAGTGCTACAATTTGAGGCTAGTATATTGCGAAAAAGGTAGAAACTGGGGGGCATTGTATTCGCAGTACTGTGCTGTGACCAGATCTTCGTAGTACTTCCCATATTCGCCATAGCTGGAGAGGTTTGGCCCTGCATGTCGCTACCGACGACTTAGTAACCTGTATGTAATATTTCTAGCACTCTTCCCGCATATATACAATGATGTTATCAGAAGCACCAGCACACCCATTCGCTCAGCCACAAGATATCCACTTCAATCGGTACTACACTCTTCCAGACCCTTCTTTCAGGGGATATTCTTATCGCATATCCTTATGTAATCACATCCACCATTTCTCCTGAACATTGTGTTGTAGGCCACTTACCAAGACTACTTATAGAGCCAGGTAAATGGTCCTTGCAAAAGGCTTTTATTTATATGGTATCTTTTTTTTTAGACCCGGCACTTTTCCGATTTCTTCATGTGTGCATTGCAGACTAGACTTTCATATCTGAACCCAATGTTCCATGCCTGAGCGCTTATTTTTACGCTTTGTCACCATGTTGCAGCGCTACCATTCTACAATATACTTTCATTTTGTGATATCATTCATAATTTTCCACGGAAAGTTGCCAGTAGCGCTCAACCCCAAAATTGTAGTCTATGATATCAGATTCCCCCGCAAAATAGATTCCGCTGATCTTTTGGTTGTTTGGTTGATTTTATCTTTCAGCAAAGCCCCACCACCTTCGCAAGTCCCTAGTATTGTTCAAACTGGAACGACAGTTGCATTTTAAACAAAAAGAGATCGATCTTGATGTCTTCTAGGTTATTTAATTCCTGGATTTTATTCTCTTTCCCTGGTATAGTGTTTGGTACATTCAATATATCGGGATCACTTCGTTATATGCGTAGTAGCACCAAAGTCATTTAGGATTTTTTGTGGATAGCCTTTGAAAATGTGGTTATCGGGAAATGTCAAATAAGTCTCAAAAATTCTACTCTAAATATGCTTTCATCACATAGATCAGTGGGATGGTCTTTTGAGCACTCTCCTGAGGCATGGTTCAGCTTCTCTGGCCGCAGTAGCCACATGCACCCGCACTAATTAGGATTTTCTTCAGCAATGGTCAACTTTGAAACCTGTTATTCCTTTTATTTTCTCCTGTTACTTCCATTATCTGCAAGTTGAACCTCATTTTCAGTTTTGGCTCTATCATTCTTCCTGAGCAGGTTTGTTTCTTTCCCTACTTGAAAATAAAACCAATCCAGAAATACTAGTCGAGAATATTAAAACTTAATTTCATCTAATTTGGGCTCGGTGTATTTATTGCAGTAAAATTTAATAATGGTAGTTGAGATCAGTATTATCAGCAATGAGAAGATTCAGATAATTTGCAGGAGTTCTTAAACCTTCGGAGAGCCGGTCTTCTAAGCTGGGGCAGGCAGCTAAAAAAATAACCACCGAACAAATTCAGGTAGCAGACAGGGAAATCGAATGTTTTAACATAAGTAGTGTTGAGTTTGTATTCTTTGGTTTTTTGAAAATCTATGAGGAATTCAAGATCGCTATTCATGCCAATACCAATTTGGAACTGAGGCTAGTGTTCATTTGCGGCCATCGTGTTAATAATTACTTTATCTAATCATCGCTTTCAAGGGGGGGGAAGTTCGAGGATCGGTAAACGTGATATTCCAATATATTTCAATTAGCCCATTAAATAGGTAAGCTACAATAGACTTGAATCACTAGTCATGTAATACAGATTTCAGTCTAGTATGGAACTTCCGTAAAGAGATATTTTAGCAGATCATACATAGATCCTCACTCGGCATCCACAATACTTATCACAGATACGAAATTAATGTTAAGCATCTCTTCTGGCTTATAAGTATCTGGAGCATCTGAACAACCAACAGAAAGTTTCAATTTCGTAGTCGTTCTCTTTGTGAGGAGCTGATAAAATATCTTGCATATAATATTACTATAAGGTGTAGAGCAGTTGAGTGTCTCTTCAGTCGGCACTGCCTGTAAGCATCTGCCTTTGAGTTTGCAGTGCTATTTTAAAACGCCATGTGAGTCCCATCTGCCTTTGAGAGTGTGGTACTATTCTAAAACGCCGTTTGAGCCCCGCCTGCCTCGTTAGTAAGGCGCAACATCCATCGCAGACTTATAGGCTTGGGTAGAAGCCCATTTTGTCGGTGTCAGATTCCTTACAGTAATCTAATACTGCAATTTCCTCCACTGGGTGTTGTATTGAAGTGCCACTTAAATAATGCGTTCCAACTTCGATATTGGGCATTTCCACCCTACTAGACACTTTTCAATACAACGCTTTTATTCAAGGTACACAAAATATTCAAACAGTACATAATAAATGGTTTAGCGCACATACATGGTCGTTCCGGTTCATCTCTATTTTTTTTTTTTAGTTATGTTGTTTGGAATCATCACTTGAAGTGGTTGCATCATAACATGTTCATTGTTTAGCAGCAACAGCCTTCCATCCTTCACAGTCGGCTTGCAGATCTGCTTTCACCTGCCCCTTGCACATCCATACGTACGTCGCACCACATCACATTGCCAGCAGCGAATCTGTCGCAAATCGCCGATCCTCCACACACTGCTTGCATCTCCAAGGATTTCTTCCAGTTGCTCAGATTCAGCAAGCCCAGATGCATTTCTAATTTTAGATTCTCGTATCTGACTTTAACTCGAGTTCCATAGAACACGGTCTCTTACGTAGAGCCGCAGTGAAAACGCTTCTGCAACGCCTGTTGTCCAACACACCGCTCCACCGCCCCCGCAACCGAATTATCCGTTTGCTGACCTGTCGCACTCTTACCAGGTCATGACGTCAAACAACGCATAGTTTTCCGCCTTGTACCGCTGTATCTTTGCGCGGGGCCCCAGCCTCCTGACACCCTGTAGCGGCGCAGCTTTTCTAAATTTATCCTCAGGGCACGGCAGCAGACAATTTTCCGCAGAAGCATTTATCTGGACTCGACGGACACGGTGAATCCTCGACTCCAACAAGAGAGAAGGATATTTCGCATATTTCTTTCTGGATTAGCCTACCGCCATTGACTCGTTGATCCAGTGTTCATCTCATTCCAACCACTTTGATCCCACACTCATCTATTCTTCCACAACTACCCTTTCCGCTGCCGGCTCTCTTGTGTATACGTTTCCTATTCTGGCATAAACTATTTTTTTTTGCAGACTTCCGGGCACCCAGATCAAGCCTCGACCGCAGGCCTTAGAGAAGCTTTTTTTTTTTTTTTTTCCGCTTGGTGCCTACACTTTTCTACGTACATTTTCTTTCTCCCGTGCTACTTCGAGTTAGATCCGTCTGTTCAGTATAACCAGTGACTCGTGATGATGAACAGACTGCTAGCTCTGATCATTTCATGGCTAGTGTGGCTGGCCGCCACAGCCAATGCCAAGTACCTTAAGGCAGAATCGCTTTTGACATGCATGGAGAATTCACAGTTCAGTAGCACCTATTTTGAGGCTACTTTCTATCCAAACAACAAGACTGTTGTCTACAAGGTGGACGGTTCCGTTTTGATCACAGGTAAAGTTCTTGCACAGATCAACGTCATCGTTTATGGATTGAATGTCTACAACGACGAGATCAACTTCTGCGACTTGGGTTTTGAAACCATCTGTCCAATGTCTCCTGGCCACTTGGATATCACAGGAACATACCAGATCCAGAGTGATATGATCAAGGAGATCCCTGGTATCGCCTATACCATCCCCGATTTGGACGCTTACATCAAGCTCTACGTCTACAAGACCGACGATACTTCTCGTGATAATCCATTGGCCTGCTTGACTGCTCCTCTAACTAACGGCAAGACCGTCCAGACAAGATACGCCGGCTGGCCTATTGCCATCGTGTCCGGTTTTGGTTTAGTGTTTTCGTCGGCCGTTTCCATCATGGGCCACTCTGCCACAGCCGCCCACATTGCTTCCAATGCTGCCTCTCTTTTCATTTATTTCCAGAACTTGGCTACCATGGCTATGATGGGTGTTTCTAAGTTACCACCCATTGCAGCAGCCTGGGCTCAAAACTTCGTCTGGACCTTGGGCATCATTCGGGCCGAGTTCATGCAGCAGATGTTTTACTGGTACATCCAGTCCACCGGTGGATCGATCACCTACATCCTAGCAAACAAGAGCGTTGTGTCTATTTCGGTGCAGAAGGTGAAAAAATTGGCTAAGAAGTTGATCAAAAGAGCCATTTCCGTCGAGGCAGGAAGCAGTGCGGATGTCCTTGATGACTCCACGCTTTACACAACAGACGAAAACGAAATAACGTCCAAGACTCTTGTTCTCAGAGGTATCCAAAGAATCGCATACTTGGCAGATATAGAGATCTCCAACTTGTTCATGACAAGTATTACTTTTTTCTTATTCGTCGGATTCATCTTGTTGGTGCTAATTTCCGTGTTTAGAGGATTCTGCCAAATCCTTTACAGACAGGGAACACTTAAGAACTCCAAATTCTTGTACTTTAAGCAGCACTGGAGATTCATTATCAAGGGATGCTTTTACAGATTGATCAATATTACATTCCTGCAGACATGTACCATGTGCATTTGGGAATTTACTAGACATGATTCCGCAGGTTGTGTCATTCTTGCTGTCGGAGTGCTAGCATTGGTTCTAGCCACCTTGCTATACGCAGCATTTATGATAGTTATTACAGGAAGAAAATCTGTGAAGGAAAAAAAGAATGCTGCCTTCTACCTTTATGGAAATGCTCAGATTTTGAACAAGTTTGGCTTTCTTTATTCCCAATACAAGGCTCATTTCTACTACTGGGATGCTGTCAGCTTGAGTTATTTGTTTTTAAGATCTCTATTCATTGCAACGTTGCAAACACACGGTAAAGTCTGTGCTGTGCTTGTCTTCTGTCTAGAGATCATTTATACTGTTGCTCTCATTTGGAGAAGACCTTTTATGGACAAGAGAACCAATGCCTTCAACATTTTTATTGCTCTCATCAACCTTATCAATGCGATATTTTTCTTGTTCTTCTCGAATGTCTTTAAGCAGCCGCCCGTGGTTTCGTCTGTCGCAGCCGTCGTCTACTTCGTTTTGAATGCAGTCTTTGCTTTGGCACTATTGATTTTTACCATTGTTACATGCACCCTGGCAATTGTGAAGAAAAACCCCGACACAAGATACGCACCATTCAAGGACGATAGACAGGCATTCTTGCCAAAGGCTGCAAATGGCAGCAATGACAACGCAGACTACGAGTTGGCAGAATTAGGCGCTGCCGCTATGAGGGGATATGACGTGAGTAACAGATCATCATTACCACCAGGAACAGATGCATCGTTGAATGTCGAAAAGAAGAGTCCATTTGAAACGGAAGAGAACTACAACGATTTTGTCTCTTCGACGAACTCAGAGACACCGGCTGGGAATTACGATTCAAGATTTAATAGCTTAGATACAGATGACTATACTAATCATAGGAATAGCAATAGAAATCCCACTTATCCTGAGTATGGTCAAAGAGAGCTGATATGATAAATAGCCCTTGATTCTTTCTCTTTTTTTTTTTTTATTCTAGCCGGCGTGCTTTATTTGCGTTTTATTTTGGGGCGAAGAGTTTGAAAGTGTAAATATAATAGTGTTTAGGAGGTGTACTAGCGACAGTCGATTTAATACTTATAGAATCGTTCGTTGCCACTGTAAGAAAACTGTGCTTATATAGGTTGGTGCCAAGCTTAAATAAAATTCTTATCGCGATGAGACTTGTCTCCAAGAATATCGCAACTTTGCTTTTTTTTGCAGATATTGAAGCTTAGTACATTAGAGGGATTAGAGGGATGGAATGGGAGCTAATGAAGGAGATAAGCTTTCTAGCTCGACACAAGAATGGTCGGTAGATGACTCCGAGGTGGAGCAGCTGCTTAAGGACTTGAGTGAACGGAATACTCGTACCCAACTTGCAGATCTTGAATCTTCACCTTTAAGACATGACAATCAAAAGGTTGACAGCTTGGTTAATTTGCCTTCAAAACCAGCTGTTAAGTCATCTCAGATGGAAGGGGAAAAATCTTGCTTGAACCAATTATCTGGAGACAAGGATCGGTCGATTGATGTTTCTTCATCTCAACCGATAGAGCAGACACAGCCAGATATCTCCAAACACACTGGATCGACGCAGGACTGGGGAAGCATGACCGACAACCAGTTCATTGCGTTTGTAAACCAACTTAGCGCCAAACACTCTGTGAGTCACCTATCCAGTGAACAGAATTTAGGCACTGCTGCCAAAAATACTATTCTACCAACCAGTAGTTCCTTTGATTGGAACACTCAAGATGAGGAGGAAATCTTTGCTGATAAAGATGCAAATCCAGTTTTGGCGGATGCAGAAATAAGCCAAACAAACCTGCCGAGGATACTCGGCGAGTCGACCCAGATAGATGAAGAACACGAGGAGATTGGAGAAGAACTAGAATTCGGAGATTATGCTACTTATTTTCACAACAAGCAATTGAAGCAGCAGGCCCAAGACAAAGTGTACGTGGAGTACATCCAAAAGACAAGAAAGAAAGTTTACCCCAAAATTTTTGACAATTGCACTATTTACGTTAATGGAAAAACGAAGCCTGACATCAGTATCCTCCACAAGATGATCATTCTTCACGGGGGTAGATTCTTGCAATATTTGGGAGCCAAGGGTAATGCGACACATATAATAGCTGAGAATCTAACTCCCAGGAAACGTATCGAGTATTGTAACTACAAGGTTGTTACTCCTAAGTGGGTAACCGACAGCGTGGACGCTGGAAAACTGCTTCCATGGCCAGATTACATGCTTATTAATAATGATTACGGACAGAAAAAGCTTAATTTTAGACCACTGGGGAAAAAACAGCCAGAAGAAAGCAGAATCTCTCCTAATATATCGCAAGCCTCAAAGGATATGCCACCTCAGATTACGCACAAGGAGGAGCAGACACATGAAGTAGAAGTAGAAGCAGAAGCAGAAGCAGAAGAAATATCACAATTGACAGAAATCACCAATCCAGATGAGGACCTAGAAAATGAGCCGGAAATAGGCTACTCTGAGCAGGAGGTAGGGGAACTGAAGCATATAGATGCTAGAGATCCTGCATTTTTGGAAAAATTCTTTTCTAAATCGAGATTGCATCATCTCAGTACATGGAAAATGAATTTACGATCCAAATTTTTGACTAGAGCCATTAGTATTCTTAAGAGCAGGCGGAAAGACAAGCCGGTGGTCCAGAGCGATAACCACACCATAGTACATGTTGATTTTGACTGTTTTTTTGCAACTGTTTCTGCTCTGAAACATTCGCCTCCAATAGATATCAAGAAATATCCCGTGTGTGTAACACATGGTGGTAAAAATGCAGATATTGCATCCTGCAACTATGTTGCTCGTAGACAAGGGTGCCGAAACGGAATGTGGCTAGGGCAGGCCAAAAGGAGATGTCCTGACTTGATCTGTCTGGGATATGAGTTTGAAGCATACGAGGATATGTCAAGGAAACTGTATGAAGTGTTGCTAAAATTTGACATTGATTCTATCCTTCCTGTAAGCGTTGACGAAGCTCTTATCGATGTGACATCACTTTGCCTACTCAAGGAACCCATTGAAGTGATGAAGGAAATAAGACTTGAAATTCTCAAAGTTACGAGCTGCTCGGTCAGTTGTGGTTGTGGCAGCAACGTGTTGTTGGCAAAGTTAGCATTGAGAAGAGCTAAACCGGCTGGAATATATTACGTGGAACCGGTAAAAGCATTAGACTTTGTGGGAGAAGTGAAGTTTTGCGACTTGCCGGGAATTGGCGCCAGTATAACATCAAAATTAGAGTCGGAGACCGGAAAAAGCGATATGTTAATGAAACAAATTCGACAAATGCCAAAACAGCAATTAACAAATCTTTTTGGATTCAAGACAGGAACTACTGTATATGAATATGCACGGGGAATTGATCATACATCAATAGATGTTGTTGAACATCCCTCTGACTTCGTGCGCAAATCTTTATCTATTGATGTGAACTGGGGAATAAGGTTTGTAAATGACCTCCAAGTTGAACAATTTTTGGTTAATTTAGCAAATGAGATGAACAAGAGGTTGATTGAAGCAAGGATGGTCGGCTCATCAGTAACATTAAAGTTAGCTGTGAGGCATCCCAAAGCTCCAAAGGATCCTCCAAAGTTCTTGGGTATGGGATACTGTGAGTTTGTTTCCAAGTCATCGAAATTTGGTATCAACACTAGGGAAGCAGGGATGATAAGCGGTGAGCTAAAATTTTTATGGCGAATGCTTTCTGCCGACCCTAAGGAGTTGAGGGGTGTTGCAGTGACCATGAATAAGTTGGTCACTGAGGAACAGCAACTGAAAGAGGACGTGACCCAGATGAAGCTTCCTTTTAAGAAACAGACAAAAGAGGGAGACCAACTGGGGAGGAAAGTGCTTAGGACAATTGAACAGGGAACGGGTAAAAGGAATCCTTTTAAACAGATGGATACAGACAAGGAAGCCGAGGATGCAGCAGCCTATCTGGTGAAACATAAAGTGAATGAAGAAACTATGCCCCAGATCATCAAAGAGCTTAAGCATTCTTCGAGGAAGTCTTCACCCCGAAAGACCGAACAACTATCTCCTTTTAAACGAGGGGAATACCAGCTTTCACAAGATCAGATTAACTGGGACGTTTTCAAAGAACTGCCGCTGGATATTCAGTTAGAAATAAAGGATGAACTAAGAAGGAGAGATTTACAATCAACGCCCAGAAAGAAGCGAAGTTGGAGCTCTACATCTAGGGACATCGCCAACTTGGTCTCCCCTAGTAAGAGAAGGAAATGTTGTGGACCAGTATTGATAGACCGAAACACTGTGGATGAGGAGGCGCAATTAACATTTCAAGGAATACCTATTACAAGGTTTGGGGAGATTAAGAGGAAATTATTGGCATGGCTGGATTTCACTGCTGAGGAAGGGCCGGAGGAAACAGATCTCAATATGTTTGATGATATGATGTTCAAACTTTTGGACATTGGTGAGCCAATTAAGTTTCTGAGCATACTAAATTCAATGAAGTTATTCTTGGATGATCGGAAGCACGGAGTGGGACATGTGAAATGGGAGGGAATATTATACGAATTGGGAGCTATTTTGGATGACATGGACTACAACGAGTTGGAATTTACATTTTGAGAAAACTGCATTAATGCTTTTTATTTTTTTTTATGGATGGTGTACAAGAATCCATAACCTTCTATATAACTGCTCACTATGCTTAAAAGGCTTAATATAATTTATTCTAGTCATGTTACTCCCCCTTTGTAATTAGTTCGGGAGCTCTTTGACCCCATTCTGTCCAGGAACCATCATAGACAGCAATGTTGTCAGGGTTGAAGCCACATAATTGCAGTCCACATCTGACTATGCATGCAGTAACTCCTGTACCGCACATGACAATGATTGGCTTGGACTCATCTATTCCGGCTTTCTGAATCACATGCTTCATAGACATTGGGGACAAGAAAGCCTTATTAGGAGTTAACAATTCCCCAAATGGGAGATTGATGGCACCCTTAATATGGCCAGAAGAGAGGTTTGGCCTTGGCTCTTCAACCTTTCCGGTGAATCTGTCATGGGATCTTGCGTCGATCAAGGTATAGTCTGTACCTAACTTTCCACTTTTGAGCAAGTCGACCATAGTTTCAAAAGAAACAACCTTATGTGGCTGAAAAGAAGCACTGTAGCTTGCCTCAGGGTGAGGTGAAGGAGAAGAAACCTGAGTAGTGTCTATGTCATTGACCAAGTCATGAACAATCATGACTAGGTTAGGATCGGAGTAGGCCTGGGAGAATGCTGGGAAAGTGTTCAGAATAAAGATCTTGTCGAGATCATGACCAAAGATCTCAAACATCCATGCTGCCCTGCAACTGCTGAAGATACCAGACTGGTCGTAGATCAATAGACTGTTGTCGTTCTTTATACCCAATTTTCCAACTTCTTTTTCAAAATGTTCCTTAGTTGGCAACATATGTGGGTATGGACTAGAAGTATCAGACACCTTCTCAATGTCAAAGAAAACGGAATCTTTGTTTAACCGCTTTTTCATAAATTCCACGTATGCATTCTTTGGCACATTTGGCATGTACCAGGAAGCATCTATCGGAATTAAATTGCTACCTTTTTCCTTGACGAAACCATGGAGCTCGGCAGGGGCGATGGTAGTGAAGTTTCTTAGGCTGGAAACGAGCCGGCGTACACTATAGTGACGAGTGATACTAAACATAATTGTAAGGAGAGAAGGAAAAACCCGAAGAGAAGAACTAAATCTTCAGTGAAAAATCAGCTGCGGTTTCTGCTTGGCTCTGAATTTCCATTATGTGGGGAATGCCGAGTAATGATAGCGGGATTCCCTAGGGGGGAAATGTTGAGTGCAGGAGAATGAGGCGAGAAAAAGCGAGCCAAAGAAATAATATATAAAAAAAAAAAAAAATTGGAACATTGGAAAAAATAAAACCAAGCACACATAGCGAGAGGTAGAGAAGAGCTATTATAAAGAAGTAAGTGGAGGGTAAAAATTCCGAAACTCGGAGGAAACATGAGTATAATCAGACCTTTAAAATTACACGATTTGATAGTGCAATATTGATCAATAACGGTCATTAATCAACCTTCCGATCCCGGGCTTCCAAAGGCTTGGGTGTTGTTGTGCCTCTGTATCTGTCCCTTGCTTCACCGCCACGCTTCTTTACGCCTGTGGCTTTTCGCGCCACTTCTCTTTCTTAGCATCTGGAGTTTTGCAATCTTAGTTATACCTACTTTTAGCTTAGCAAGACGGCATGACTGCAGAGGCCAAGGACATGTCTCCGCCAGTCAAGGAAGAAGAAGACTTTGACAAAGTGTTGAACGGCCAAGTTGGCGGGGCCAACTTTGATGCCATGTTCGATGGCTCCACCAAACACGCAGAAGATGCTGTTGATTTCAGTGATGAAGACGAGTTAGCTGATGAAGAGCACGACAACCAAAGAAAACAGAAGGTATCACAGCGGAGTGGAGAGGAAGAAGATGAAGCAGAGGAGGAGGAGGAAGAGGAGGACGATCTCATGAAGAAACTAGAGCAAGAAGGACTGCAAGGTGTGGAGGAAGAACCTCCGGACATGATTGCTGGTGGCTTGTTTGGCACGAGCCTTCCAGGTACAAACACAAATGCAGGACTTAAAGACTTAGATTTTGAAAGCTCGTCGGCGCTTGACGAGACGTTCAACGAAGATCTTGGCCTTGATTTTCAGCAGACAAGTGACCAGCAACAACCGAAGGTCCAGTTGGAAGATGCACAGTCCAAGAAGGAGCGGCAGGCACGAGAGAAGCAGAACAGAGAGAAACTTTTGCAGATATTCTACCCCTCTTTCCATCGAGGTGGACGCATGAAGATGCAGACGTTGTTTCCGATTGTGCCTCTTGAGTTCAGCTATCAGCGTCCACCGCCGGTAGTTTCGCCAATGCTGCCAACAAAGATGCAGTTCTCTGTGCAGTCGGATGATAGGAAGAAGTTTAGAATGTCTTCGAAGCAGATACAGTCAAAAGAGCAGCACCAGCAGAGACAGCTGAAGAGACCCTTCTTGTCGGAGCCTAGAGTGGTAGAAATCACCGAGCAGGATATCATTGACATGCTTCCGCAGCCCGAAAAGCCAGAGAAGCCGAAGATGACAATTTCGTCTTATGACAAAGATCTGATACTTTCCACCTCAGACTGGAACGACGACACTATTTTGGACGGCGAAGAAGGAGTACCAGCAGCCAAGAAGGCCAGGATTGGAGAATTCTCCATCGATGACTGGGAAGACGACGACTCAATGATTATTGATGGACATCTGGACATCAATTCGATCAATTTAAAACTGGACATGAATGATCCAATGATGATATTCCTAGACATCAACAAGCAGGCTGCCGCTAACAAGAGGGCCAAAAATAGAGCGGCTATTCCTCTTTCCGAGAAGGCCATCGACTCCAGATTCAATATTTCCAACGACAAGGAGTATGAGCCCCTTAAAGAAAACTACCATACAAAGATTAGAGCTACCATTGGAAATTTGTCCATTGACCATGCACCGGCAGCCATCAGATTGCAGTATCCTTATTACCAGGTCAAACCATCGAAGAAGACTCTCAGATTGTTCCACAGGCCTCAGTTTAAAGTCAGATCTAATACTACAATGCTTTTCTCCAAGCCGAAGAATAGGAAGAAGAAGAAAGATAAAGGCAAAGATGTGTCTGTGTTATTTAGAAGGACCAAGAATCTTACACTGGGTGATACTGGACAGATATTCTGTATGGAGTATAGTGAAGAATTCCCCATCGCCATGAGCAAATTTGGAATGGGATCCAAGATCATAAACTATTACCGAAAAGTTAATGAGCAGGACACTTCGAGACCGAAGTTGCCTATCGGCGAAACGCATGTTTTGGGATTGGAGGATAGGTCACCATTTTGGAACTTTGGTTTCGTCGAAAGGGGTAATATTGTTCCTACTCTATACAATCAAATGATAAGAGCCCCAATTTTTAAGCACGATGCATTGCCAACAGATTTCCTTTTGATTCGAAGTTCAGGAGGTGGATTTTCGCAGCGATATTATTTGCGATCAATCAATAATCTTTTCACGGTGGGTCAGACCTTCCCCGCCGTTGAAGTCCCAGGTCCACATTCAAGAAAGTATTCGGCAATTTCCAAAAACAGGCTGAAAATGATAGTTTTCAGAGTGTTGAATGCAGATCCCCATCATCGGTTGATGGTAAAGGATATTTCCAAACACTTTCCAGAACACAACGATATGCAAAATCGTCAGAGATTGAAGGAATTCATGGAGTACCAGAGGGGAGGCGAGGATCAAGGATATTGGAAAGTTAAGGCTAGTGAAAAATTACTAGATGATGAACAGACTCGTAGAATGATTACTCCCGAGGATATCTGTCTTGTTGAATCTATGCAGGCAGGCCAGCAACGATTTGATGATGTTGAGTCCTTCCGCAGAGAAAGATTGGAGAATATCGACGAGCATCACAATCATACACATGAACATGCTGGAAAAAGGCCTAAGGAGTCGAATAATGACGATGCTCTGGCTATGGAACTGGCACCATGGAACACAAGTAAGAATTTCATTCAAGCTACCCAGGGAAAAGCCATGCTTCAAATTCATGGCGAAGGAGATCCATCTGGAAAGGGTACCGCTTTTTCTTTTTTGAAGATCTCGATGAAGGGTGGGTTTTTGAAGAATGTTGAAGGCGTAAATGGAGAATCTGCAACATCCACATCAAGAACACCAAGGACACCAGATGGAAAGGAAGACAAAAAGGGACTTAATCACTCTTATAATGTTGCTGAGCAGCAGAAGCTGTATGATGAAGAGATTGCGAAAGTGTGGTATAAACAACAGAGGGCACTGAGCATGAGTTGGAAGACCAACAAGCCTCATGATGTGGACGAGAAGAAACTTAAAGATGATAAATACATGGAAATTGCCAACAGGGATGTCAACCGTGAGGTGCACGAGGTTCCTCGATACTTGAAGATTACCAGGATGGTGCGTAACAGTTATGGCATTTTGGAGAGAAGAATTGAGATCATTCGGGATCCAAAGGTGGTGGAATTATACGTGAAGAGAAAACAGGCACAACTGCTTGAGGACCCACTTGAGATTGACAACGACAGTTTGGTGCTCACCAATGATGCGGAGGAAAACTTGAAGGTGAAGAAAAAGTTGGAGGAGGAGTTGGCCAAATTACAGAAGATTCAAGAGAAGAAGAAGAAGAAGGCACCAGGAATAACGGCAGCCAACATTGATAGTGAAGGAAGAATTAGTGGAAAAGGTATTGGTAAAGGAAAGTCCACCAGCAGAAGATGCGCCACATGCGGACAGTTGGGACACATCAGAACTAACAAGTCGTGCCCATTGTATTACACGATTCACAATAAGTCGAATCCAAACTATGTTCCGGGAAGTGAGAAGTCTGCACAGTTGCTGAGAATGGCACAGACACAGAAGTAGAGAGGAGAAAATATTTGCTATTTACTGTAATACAATTGTAAATTAATAGGGGTAATTGAAACCATGTTTGAGAGAAGCGCATCCACATTTCTGTGCAAGCCAGACTGTACAATTCTGGAATAAGTTTGTCTTAGCGTTCTTCAAAGATCCGAGTTTTCTTCTCCCAACTTTCATTTATTCGTCGCTTGAGACGCTGTCAGGTATCTCGTTCTTTTCGATATCCTCTCTCCCCCACCTACGTGATTTTTCTTAGCGCGATTTCTTTCCATTTTCCATTTATCGCTAGCATAAAGTTAAAGGTAGATAGATTATTTACAGGTGCTTGGTGAAGGAGAAATTGTGAATAAAGCCATGGACAAACCCCGTAACATTCTAAAAAGCTTTGATGCTTTTCGTAAGTGTCATCAAACTAAAGTGATTCTCACTAAGACCTATACTAACACACTGCAGCTAAGGTTCCACCTTCCAGTCAGATCCATAGCTATCGAGGATCGTATTCTTCGATCCTGATGTATCTATGGCTCATTTTCATGGTTTGGGTCGAAATCGGCGGATGGATAGACGGATTTATAGACCATCAATTTTCAGTGGATGATGTCATTCGCAAAGATCTCGAGCTAAACATGGATATAATCGTGATGATGCCGTGCAAACTCCTCAACACAAATGTTAGAGACGCCACCAATGACCGGTTTCTAGCTGCTGAGTTGCTAAACTATGAGGGAATCAACATGGATATACCACAGTGGATGTTTCTACAAGAGAAACAGATCAGGTCACAGAATCTGGACGAAGTTTTGGCAAATTCTGCAGAGGCCCAATTTTTCACTCAAGGACAACACATCAACGAAGACTTACCTGCTTGCAGAATATACGGATCTATTCCGATCAACAGGGTTCATGGAGATTTCCATATTACAGCCAAGGGCCATGGATACCAGGATAGAGAGATTGCGCCTCCAGATTCGTTAAATTTCACCCACTTCATTTCCGAGTTCTCCTTCGGAGATTTCTATCCATACATGGACAATTCCTTAGATATGACCTACCAGGTCACAGGTGAGCATTCTCATACATTTAACTACAACCTTAATGTTGTGTCTACCATGTATAAAAAATTGGGACTGGAGATCGACGTCAACCAGTACTCTCTATCAATGTTTGAGACAGCCGGTAAGTACGCACCAGGAATCTTTATCACATACGATTTTGATCCTTTAAAAATGATCGTTGTTGAACAACGACTATCGTTCTGGCAATTTTTGATGCGTCTGGTCACGATACTAGGAGGAATATGGATCATTGCCCAGTGGGCGTTTAGAGCTGGCGAAAAGTTGCTAGTACTTGTTTTTGGCAAAGAGATAATGAGAAGAGGCGAAGAGAAAAAAGAGGGTGGTCTGTTGGATCATCCGGGGGAGTTTGAGAAAATATAGATAGAATACTTAGCGATACGATGTAACTAACAAGGGAAACTATTCCACCACGTATTCCTTATTTTCTTGACCGCTTCCTACACACAGCTTATGTTTGCTAGATTTGTATACAAAAATTTGTGGAGGTTAGGCCTTATCGGTAGCAGTGTACTGGTAGTACTCATCTTCGTCGAATGCGATGATCATCCAGTACTTGTATAGCATCATGATGGAGCACATACCGCTAATATTGGCGAAGATATTTCCATCGACGTAGTGGCTTAAACTGCGGCAGATTTTGTCACTAAATACATACTGTAGTAGAATAGATGACACATAGAACACGGCTGTCAGGATTAAAGACCCAATGGCCCACCAATTAACGAGTAACCTAAAGATGAACAAAGAGAACTGGGAAAGAAGCCAGAAGACAAGGAAACTACCATTGAGAATGACCGTGCAGAAGAACATCGGCAAAGTTTTGTCGCCTTTCATACCGCCAATATTGTTGAATGTGAAGAATGCTACTATAAAATTAGCCACAAATACCAATATTGAGGTAGCTGCTTGCACAATCATAGAAGCATCCGAGCCATCTATCCATAATCCGTATTCGGATATTCCTGCGTAAAGAAGAGACCAGTAGGAGGCACCAGTCAAGCCCATTTGAAGGCTGACAAACAAGCTAGAGATCTTGGAACCAGGCGGAGGCACTCCTGCATTAGGAATCAAAGCGATGAAAATGCTCACCAAGTACACCGAAAAGAAGAATATCATTTCTCGCCTGGCAGCAGAGGTATACCTCAATTTTATGTTGTGAATGGCGACAAGAATAATAACAATGCTGATGAGGCTGATGAAGACACTTCCGATGTCGAACAAGGTTGTGTTTGCAAGAGAGACAGACCGTGCATAACATTTTGGAATTACACTTTCCACTGGAACACTGTCTGACTGTCTTATCAAGGGGCAGAACATGACAGACGCTCTGGAGCATATGCCGGAAAATGATCCAAAACCCATTGCAGCAAAGAGAGGTAGGTCAAGAAAGCAAATAACAGAAGTGCTGGCAGATATCTGGTCTTTATTAACGGCTTGATATTAAGCGCCCCAAAATTTGTGCGGCTCTTCAAGACAAAAAGAGAAGGAAGATCAGCGGAGATGGATATGTTGTGAAGAAACAATGAAAAAGAAGCTCCATCCAGAAGTAATCAGGTTTGATGAACCGCAATATATATACATGCATATATATATATATATATATATATATATATATATATCATCATCATGATGGAATTCTATATGTATATCAGTGCGCATACCATCCGAGATATTCCTCTCGGAGAATTCTTGAAGCCAATAATAATTTTGTGCGTGCCAGTCTATTAAGCGCCCAGAGAGGTGGATTTCGCCTGAAGGCATAATAAAGCAATGGCATGAATGCTACCACATATCAGTGAAGTGAAGATCATTGGCGAATGTAGGAAAGAAGCTGGCTCTTCCATTTGAGAGCATAACTGCGCACATGATAAGCGCATCAGCTTATATGCAGGTTAAGATAGGGATAGAGGAAGAAACAGAAGAAGAGCAAAGATGAATTGATTGTATATAGCAAAGCTACAGCAGTGGTAAACTACTCCGACAGTTCCGACTGTCAGGAGTGTACTTTTATACAACCACCATAACAAGTGAGATCGAAAAGCATCGGGAGTGGAGTTAGTATTTTTGGATACCTTTCCTGGATGCGCTCCAGGCAACAATTACAATTACAATTACAATTACAAAGCCCTTTTCATCACATACAAGGAATACGTACTCTACAGAAGTTACAATTCGTTTTTTTTTTTTTTTTTTTTTTTTTTATTTTTGTTTGGAAGAAGCCAAATATTTGCTCTGAAATCGAGTCCCTAAGTCAGGCCCCACAAACTCGGTGAGCAGCAATTGACTCAGGCTCGAGAAGTTACAAGACCCGGAAATTGCAATGCGCTGTCTAATGTGGTAAAAGCAAAACCTTACACAAGTTTCTATGGTTATATAATAGTAGAATATTTCCAGCAGGCAAACCCAGATAGGTGCCATAACCATCTGAACATGGGATGCTCTACTTATTCCATACTTCCGTCTTCTAACTCTGACACTTCCTCTGCGGTACGCAAAATTTTTTCACTTGGCGCTGAAATTCGAGAAATCGGGTTTTCACCGCTAAGTGGTAGCTGGATATTCTGGGTTACGTCCAACAAGTGGCAGTTTTACCGAGCAGATACAATGAGTCAAGTCGACAAAAAGCAATCTGGTATTTCTAGAATTTTGGGTTCTGCATCTGCAGGTGTGTGTGAGATCTGTGTCTTCCACCCTGTGGATACATGCGCCAAGAGATTGATGAGTAACCAATCTCGAGTGACCTCGCTCTCAAAATTGAACAAAGTTCTTTTCAGAGAGTACTCCGAGATTCCATTCGGCAAGAGATTGCTTACCTTGTTTCCAGGTCTCGGCTATGCTGCCTGCTACAAGATTCTTCAAAGAGTCTACAAGTACGGTGGACAACCATTTGTCAGGGAGTATTTGACTGCCAACTACAAGGACAACTTCGAAAAGTGGTTTGGTGCTAAGACCGGAAAGGCCATGATGTCTGCTACTGCTGGATCGATGATTGGTATCGGTGAAGTCGTCTTGCTTCCTTTGGATGTGTTGAAGATCAAGAGACAAACCAACCCTGAGGCTTTCAGAGGTAGAGGTTTCTTCAAGATCATCAAGGATGAAGGCTTCGGTTTGTACAAAGGTTGGGGATGGACTGCTGCAAGAAATGCCCCAGGTTCCTTTGCCTTGTTCGGCGGTTCTGCCTTTGCCAAGGAGTACATTTTCAAGTTGAAGGACTACACTTCTGCCACTTTGACTCAGAACTTTGTTGCTTCCACATGCGGTGCCTGCGCTTCTTTGATCATTTCTGCTCCTTTGGATGTCATTAAGACCAGAATTCAAAACAAGAACTTTGAGGCCAACGAGTCGGGTTGGACAATTTTGAAGAACATGGCCAAGAACGAGGGTCTTACTTCTTTCTTCAAGGGTTTGACACCAAAATTGTTGACATCGGGTCCAAAGTTAGTGTTCTCCTTCGCTTTAGCACAAACTTTGATTCCTGCCTTTGACAATATGCTATCTAAATGATTCTGCAAATAGTCTAGATCTTGTAAGTAAAGCGCAAATAGGAAATTCAATTCGCTTGTGAAACGTAAATGTAGTCAATAGGAAGCGTCTAGCCGATGTCTAACACTTGAAAGCACTACTATCTTCAAATATCAACCGTCATTATCTTATTTCACTATATACAGATATTCATCTATTTCTCCCCTTCTTCTTCATCTTTCCTCTCCTTAAGCATTTCCTCTTGCGTATTTTGTAGATTACTTTGCTTTAGCTCGGCCTCCTTCTTCATTTCAGCCTTCTTCTTTTCGACCAATTCATCAGCAGTTTGCTTCAACTCCTTGGAAGCCCCACTCAAAGTATCTTCGACAACTTCGTACGAGGGTCCATTGTTGACGGTACCTACTATTATATCTCTCAAGCTGTTCTCGAATTCACGACTTGTTGGCATGGTTCCAAGTCTGTCCGTCCTGACGTTCAGCAGCTTGTTGATTCCTCTAAGCTTTCTCTCGCTGAAGGCATCATCCACCATGAGCTGGAGCTTGCTCTCTGTTATAGCAAATTTCGACGATGCATTGTAGAGTTCTAGAAGCTTCACTGCTCTGTCTGTCTTGACTTCAAGTTCCTGATGAAGTCTGTTGGATTCTCTTTTCATTTTCAATAGTTCCTCCTCCTCCTCGGTTCTAGGTCTGATGAAGGGTCCCTTTAGGTAACTCTCGACGGTAGGTATGGTGTAAAATTCAGCCTTGGATTGCTCGTGACGGGTCTCTGCCTCTTCTAATTTTTGCTTCTCCATCTCGATAGCCTTCTGCTTTCGCTCTAGCTTCTCCAGTCTCTCAACTTCTAAGTCATACGACTCCTTCAAGTACTTTCTTCTTAACTCGGCATTCTTGATTTTATACCTCTTTTCCTCACTCAACTTGCTTAATTCTTCCTCAGAATACTTCACTTTCGGTGCAGCAGCACTTTTCCTCAATCTGCTCTCTGGAGTGAACACCCTAGGTTGAATCAAATCCCTGGTTGTGTTCTTTGGATGCTTTATTCCTGGTGCATAACCGGTGTCCGCAGGTTTCATGTAAACCTGATGCTTGTAGGGCTGCTTAAAAATTTGCCTTGGTATAGGCAATATACCAGATTTACCTAAATGCCTTAGCACTCCCTTTCCCATTGTCTACTTCTTCACTGATATGCAAGCTGAAAGTCGACTAGATTAGAAAATTTTTCATTCGCAGTTGAAGTAGTCTTTTCGTGAGAGCAAATATTCAGGCGGTGCATTTTTTAACATGAGAGAGAAGCTGATAACGCTAAAGGAGTATGTCGAATGGCAAAATAAAGAGTAGAGAGCTAGAAATTCGGTATATTCTGCCTTAGAAAGTATCGAAAAAAAAGAAAGATTGTCTTACTTTTGGCATAATTGTACATTAAATGTAGCTGCCGGTAGGTAGAGGTATGGGTAGAGACACGCATAAAGAAGACATAGATATGGGGAGGATGAGAGTTTTACGGGATACTATTTGATTGCTTGTAATACTGATTTGTGAGTTTGAAAGCAAGTATGATGAGAGCATTTTCTATATTGTAGTTTGCATATTTTAGAAGAGCTCATACCAGATGTGCCAGAGTTGTGCATGTGCATGGCCACGTTGAAGAGACGTAGCTATAGATAAAACTACTGTCAAGGCTTGGGTTGCAGCTGTTGAGACATAAAAATATATCAATCCTTTTCCTCTCTCTCTTTCCAGGAGAATGGGCTATATGCCTTAAAGTATGTATCTATTTCCAGCCTTCAACCATCCTTACTACGACAAGAAGATGCATCATGGCCTGAGCTATATCAGACATGAGGTTGCTACGCACCGAGAAAAACACCTGCACGTATTGAATATAGCTCATAGAGGCGGTAACCCAACATTATATTTACATAAGACGTTCATCCCAGCAGCCTTCTTTTTAAAGCCTCTACTACGCAGGCGCCAAGTTACAGCGATGGATAAAACAGGTAAGTGCCTGGTGTCAATTCTGGGTCATGCCAATCAATGATGAATGAAGGTAAAATTCATCCGTTTTACACCCTACAAAAAACCATCTAAGTCTGTAAATGCTTTTAAAGGCCTGCTTATTCCATAAAACCCCAAATTTCTGCCAGACCATATTAGCGCTGAGAATTGTAAGAATTCAACTGTAGTTTTGCACCAAATTTCATACTTTCCATTCTTCTACTTAATTACTCCTATGTATCTCACTTATCCCTCCCTTCCCCCCAAATTTTTTCATCTTTGCATCAATGAATAAATACATCTAAAACACTCACGTCACCGCCCAACTGGGTTTCGCTTTCTTCCCCACATCTGTTTTAGTAAGCGAATCACGCTTACACAATCAACAACACACGTATATACGTACCCAACTTAGTTTGTCGCCCTGTAAATGTTCAATGTCCAAACAGCTGCAGTCACCGTATCTTTCGAGTCGTCAACTTAATGAACTCCATAAATCAATTGTTCAGTATTTGGATCCGCTACTTTCGCAGACCGAAGAAGGTGCACATCTACTACAGCTCTTGATCCAGACTCTGCTACAGGATGAATCCGTTGACGAGTGCCGATCGGAACTCCTCGATACTATTCCAGCAAACTACCTAGAGAAAAAATGGTCTGCTGTTCTTAATCTCCAGAAAAAAGTGTTCGACCTGGAAAAACAGCTGCAAACTCAGAAAGAACTCATTGATGTATACAGTCAACAGGATGGATTTCGGGCTGGAACCGGTAATTTCGCCAACAAGCTTAAATGGCTACCGCAGACAGTTAAGTCGACGCTAAAGTATCACACCGATTCTGTCACTGCTGTCGCTATTCACCCATACAACCCAATTTTCGCTACCGGTTCAAGGGACGGAACAATTGTAATATGGAATCTACTCGATCTCTCACAACCGGAGCGCATTATAAAGTTCGCCCACAACGGAAAGATAAATGGCCTGGCATTCCAGAGAATTTCCGACGGAAATGCCAGATTGGCATCGTGCTCCAATGATCCATTGATTAAGGTATGGGACCTTCAATCACCCACAGCTGATGTCCCGATCATGACCCTTGCAGGTCATGAACACATAGTTTCATCCGTCCAGTTTAGTCGCTTTGATCCGATGCGTCTCGTTAGCTGCTGCCGGGATAAGACCATTAAAGTTTGGGATATTGGATCCGTGAGACTTGTGAGATCAATCATGGGTCATTCCGACTGGGTGCGCTCAATAGATCTAGCGACAGACGCCAAGGGAAGTGAATATATTCTCAGCTGTTCTAATGATGAGTCTGTTAGATTGACTCATTTGGATTCTGGAACCGGTATTGGACTTTGCATTGGTCACAAACACGTTGTAGAGGCTTGCGTCTTTCTTCCAACTCTCAAAAGCCTCGATAAACTAGCTGATAGCGTACTCGGGTCAGTTGATCACAAATCCTACAAGAATCTAGGTTATAAGTACTGTGCTTCTGCCGGCAGAGATGATATTATTAAAATATGGCTGCTACCTCTTCCTAACCTGAATTCAGGTATTGTTCGACCAGGTCCTGATCCACGTGCGAAGCTCCTCTTTCAGTTTGTAGCCCATGCCTCGTGGGTTCGGAGACTCATTATTCATCCAAACAAACAGTACCTGCTCAGTTGCTCAGATGACTCCACCATCAAGATATGGGACCTTCGCAAATTTGACAAGCCAGTCAACAATGTTCAACCCACTGCAGTTTTAAGCGCACATAAGAGCTTTGTTAATGATATCAAGCTGCCAGAACCCGTTCTTCCCGAAGAATACCATGACCTAATTCAGAGCTCTAAGGAGGCTGACACAATAAAGGCTAAACGCATGTTTGAAGAAGGAATGCGGTGCTTTCTGGTGAGCGCTTCAGCAGATAACACTGCCAAGGTCTGGATATAACGTCAAATTTGGGAAAATTGGTTATATATTAGTTGCTGTAAAATATAGTGCGATTATAAAGGAATAAGTTAAATGCATGATAATTAATTGCTATATAAAAGAAGTCAGGAGAGTAAACGTGATACACGCTATCAAATTTCGGGGAACCAGCAGAAATCTGCATTAATTAATCACCATAACATTATGATGACGCATTTTTCAAGAGTTTAACAGGTGAACCACTTATACTTCTCTTATCCCTTTTACGAGCTTTCCACCTTTTTAGTATATGGCTCAATCATTGCAAGCCATTCCACGGCGCACCGTTTACAACAGAACTTTCTTTTGACAGGCAGTAATTTACTATCTTTGAAGTCCCACCACTCCATCACTTCAGCAATAGATTCCACGATAGTTTTTTCGCAGTATCCACATGTTTCACAGTTGGTACCATGTATTAGAGCCTTAATGGCAAGTTTATAGACCCTTTCATGGGTAGTGCCCTTCCATCTCATAATCTCGGCTTGGGATATCAGATATTGCGATATTTTCCTCAAGCATAACTCTGAAAGTCGTGGAACCCAGGACGCCTTTTCTCCTAGATACTCCTGTTTATCAGAGTTATACCAAACCTGAGGCTGCGAATTGAAACTGCCACTAAAGCTATTCGACTGGTCCTGTAATGTGGAAAGATTTCTGGCAAGCTTGATAGCGTTCAATGCCGAGCTGCTGACCTGGCGACTCTTACCGATCCATTTGAGAGGACCAATAAATCTGAGATGTTTTCCCGGACATTTGAATTTACCCATTGGCAGTTTTTCACTGTCCAACTCAAACGCAAGAGGTACATTCTTCTTTTCAATTAGAGGATTAGGCCGAATTCTAATTATCTCGAGGTTGTCTAGCTTTAAAATCGTTGGAGGAAGAAACTTAATTTTATTATTAGAGATGTTGAGAGATTTCAACTGAGTTGCGGATCCAACTGCGCTTGGAAGACGTGCAATCTTGTTGTTTCTCAGAGACAATACCTGAAGGCCACTCATCTGCAATAACTTGGGAGAAATTGAGCGGAGACTGTTATTTGGCGCATGGAGATGAAGAATCGGCTTCACGATACCATCAGGACCATATATGACGAGGTCCTGGAAGTCGGATATCTGCTCCGGTAAGGAATTAAGCCCCAGGCCATCCAGATTTAGACTGTAGATGATGCTGTGGTCGTCGGGCTCCCTCTCAAAGATCTCAGCGATGACCTCCGAGACTCTGGCAGCAACCTCCGGCGAGTTCTTCACGACGAAAAAGGATGTGTCATCGTACAAGCTTGGCCGGTAGTCCACTGGGAAATTTGCATCGTCCAACTGAAGGCCATACACTTTTCCATCCCTGTCTAGAGCCAAATGCTCCTGGTACATGGTGTGGGGCTTTGGCCTGAGAAACGGTCTGGGAACAAGCTTCTGCTTTTTCTTGGAGGGCTGGTCCGATAACGTAGAGAGGTTTCGCTTCGTCATGGGGTGGATCTCCTTGACAGTAGACTGTGACAATGGGAGAAGCGGTGGCGAAGAAGGGATAACCTTTGTGCTGGCGTCTGCAACGAGATCACCAGGCAGGTTGGCTAGCACTCTTCTGGAGGAGCCGCCAGCAGAGTCGAATTGCTGGGGCGGAGAGCTGGGCATCTCGAACTCGGAGTAGGCAAGATCACTGGAAATGGTATCCGACGGCTGGCCTAAGTCCGGCTTCTGCAGCTTCTTCTGCTGCTTGGGGATGTATCTCTGGAAATCAGAGCTTAATGCAGAGGAGGTGGACATCGGAAGCGTGGTGCACTCCGAGATGTCGTCGGAGTCCAGCTTTTCGGCGGCAGTAGTGAACTCAGTATCGACAGCAGTTGTGTCGGTGGTTGCAGATGTATCAGCAGCGAGTGACTTAACATTTTCCAACGAGTCAGGGGTGACTAGCGGAAGACAGTGTGGGTTGGTAGATTCCTCGACCCTGGAATGGTTATATGCAAAAGGAAGGAGCTGCTTCATTATAGCATCCTATAAGATATGAGGTCCAATGAAAAGAATGCAAAAGAAGACGGTAAACATACACTTTGAAAGCTTTGATCCGGAGAAACGAGGCCGGTAAAATCACATTGGATTGACTAACAAGCCAGGAGAAGTGTGTGCAGGTTTTTGTAAATGTTTCTGTGAGCCGTGTCTCGTACCGCGAGCGCGTTTGCGCGTCTGGTGGAAAAACACGGCGGGGAGGGTGGACAGATACCGGGGGGAGGTAAGATGGATACGGGGTGGGAACTGAGATATACCAGGAAGAGAGGAGGAAGAAAGAGTAAGAAAGAAAGAGTAAAGAAGAGGAAGAAAGAGTAAGGAAGAGGAAGGAAGAAAGAGAGGGAAGAGAGAACAACTTTACTGACTTACCTCCAACTGCGTAGACACATCTAATTGGCGAGTCGGTAGTGCGCTTGTATAGAGCAGTGGATGTGGTAGCCGCAGCGCTAATTATGGTTTGAGTAGTAGTAGACCGAGGAGTAATGATAAGCACACTTTAATAAGAAACAGTCTAGAGATGTAGAAGTAGTAGTAGACAACCCCATAACTGAGTCAGTCACGAGCTGAAAAAGCAGTTTTCTGGCTATTATTGGCCCGAAGGTCATCTTAAGGATTGCCGACTAGGTATACATGCCAAGCCGTTCACACAACACCGAGCAGTACGACGGTCAGCGAAGAGTTGTTGCAGAGTTACCGATTCACATCCAAGATCTGCTTGTAGCTCTCCAGATCCCTTCACCCAACGCTAATCAACAATAACAGTTCACAACTCTGGCTCATGTACTCTTCCCTCCGGAACCTTCCGAACCAGAAATATCTCCTCATTCTAAAACTCTACATCCTACAGCCATCCCCTTATCCCCTAATATAGCAAATATATAGTATAGAATATAACCCTAAAGCTCCACCACTTTAGGCTTAGTAAAGATCATGGCACATGTTAGCCGTCTCCGGTGATCGTGTCGGTCGGCGCCGCCGACAATATCAGACTGCTCCAGAGAGCCGGTTGTGTCGTTGCAAGCAGAACTTCCGCTGCTTCGGGTACTAGTTGGCAAGTGATGCTGGTGATGATGGCTGTGATGATGGCGGCTGGCGCCAGGAAGACGCTGTGAGTTGGCATCTCCGGTTGGGCAGCTGAACGATCTTGCTATTCTCTCTATCTTGGACCGCTGGTGCTCATCGTGCCGCTGGTGCTCATCGTGCCGCTGGTGCTCATCGTGCCGCTGGTGCTCATCGTGCCGCTGGTGCTCATCGTGCCGCTGGTGCTCATCGTGCCGCTGGTGCTCATCGTGCCGCTGGTGCTCATCGTGCTGCTGCTGCTGCAGTGACTGGTCGAACCACTGGAAACTTTTCCTTCTCTGGTGGTCGATCTTGCTGTCTAACACATTGAACGGATCGTAAGGTGCGATGCTTGCATCCTCATCCTCGTTGACGCTTTCCACTGCGCACGAATCAGAGCTCAGTGGACTTACCGGCTCGGCCGGCTCACCCAGACTGCGCAGATCTTCAGGAGCTACCTCTCGATCATTCACTGCTCTAAAAGACGATTCCGGAGACGACATTATATGGTAAGAGCTCAATCGGTCAGACAAGTTGCTACGGCCATCACCGCCGCTGCTGCTTCTGCTGCTTCTGCTGCTTCTGCTGTTACTGCTGCCATAGCTGCTACCGACACTGCCCTCCTTCTTCCTATAGTAGATCAACGAGCCAACCATCGGGATCGACCCATCTGCAGGCTGCTGGTCTTGCTCGATTGCCAAACTCACAGAAAATGCTCTTTGGTGGCTCTGGCCCTTCTGTGGCTGTATAGATTTCATTATTAGCTGGAAAACATAAAATGCATATACCAGAAGGAATAGCTATGCGTTAGACGATAAAGTTATAAGGCAAATACTTGCTAGTTTATACTCGCGGAGCTGCATGACTGGCCGGATCAATCAACACGACCTGCCGGGATTATCAGGCTGCCGAATTTGGCTCGAGTTCATCATTTCCCAATTAAAGTGACCCCGAACAGGGGCTGGAAAATTTGACCTCCTGCCAAATGCGGAAGTCTTTGTGGGGTGATTGTTTGACAGACCATGCAAGTTACCAAACAAGAACACGGCTGGCCGTTTGTTACTTTATCAGGTCTCGTCTGGCAAGTTCCATTTACATTGCAATGACAGCACACTATTGTTTGCATCTGTTTTTCTGGGGGCCCTGTACTAAGTGTTCGCCTCTCTTTCCGTTCGGGCCATAGCTCCCGTGCTGATGCAGCGCCTAGATTATAATTCTGTGCTAGAAAGTGTGGGGTAATCAATTTCTGCCATCTTACTGCATGCGGCACACATTCCCTCTCAAGCAGCAACCCGATAAGCTATTCTCATCCTCGAGTACAGAGCATCCTTTCCTATGCACCCCCCTCCTCCCCCCTCTCAGGACCTCACATAACCTAGACTTTACTGTTGCTCTTTACTCTTTAGTCGTTACTAGTAACCCGTTACTCATTACTGTTGCTCTTTACTCTTTAGTCGTTACTAGTAACCCGTTACTCATTACTGTTGCTCTTTACTCTTTAGTCGGCACTAGTAACCCGTTACTTCTTGCCCGCTTCTGTTTGCTCGTTTCTCGTTCCCCTGTCAAAATCTCCTTTCTTTTCTATCAGCAACTTTTCTGCTCTCCTTTAGGACCCCACCCTCCTCGGTCCCAAATGATATTCTAAGCCGAAATTTAGCGATGAACCTTGCGCACCGAAATTAAAGATTAGAGACAGCAACTAATGCGATAATATGTGAAATAATTACCAGTCCAATTTCCGACGGAATTTTATCGGCCATTCTTCGTTTGCGCTCACAGGCCACGAAACAGATTGATTTCCCCTCCTTATTTCTCTGGCAACAGTATGTGTGTGTTCTTATCTATAAAATAAAAATGCTACCATTCCAATGCTACGAGACACAAAGTGAAGATAGCCTAAGCAAATCAAATCGAACAGATTCTGGTTGCTTGTGGTTCTTCTTCTCCTTGCTGCTTGGCTACATTCTCCGAGCACAGACATAGCATTCAATCGCAAATACGATGCTTACTGTTTCGGCGCTTAGAAAATCCTCTTTATCCCAACGAAGGGGGCTCCTCCATAAAATGCCGTTGCAAATTTGCGCCTTATTCTACACCTAACTTTGGAATTGTTTGAGGTGCAACCTATCTGAATTCCTCAATTGCTGGATTATTTGCAACGTACTCTTTTTTAACATCTTGTATGCCATTGGTAAACTGTAATTCACTCTGGCCAGTAAGTAACACTTCTCTTCCTCCATTTCAGACAATTTTTAAAATATCCAGTACACCTGCCTTAGGTGCCGCTCATTCACTTCATTTGGGCAGGTGTTATGTAACGTAAAAATTATTAAATAGGAAATAAGCCAAGAAAATAAAACACCGAAAAAAATCCGAAAAAAATAAAAACTAAACTAGCATCGGCAGGTTTCGATCCTGCGACATCAGGGTTATGAGCCCTGCGCGCTTCCACTGCGCCACGATGCTGTGGACAGCTAGTTTTGGCATTTTGGGTACTGAAGAGCTAAAAATTCGCTTTGTAATTTTTCCCCTAGTACGGTGATAATTGAATAAATTGATGGCAATGAGAAAAAAGCATCAAATTCAGAATAAGCAAATATATATTTACTATTTCTGTGTATAAACATCTGCTAATGAAGAAATTTTGGAGTTCCTGTATGTTCAAACTACTTATCTGTAGAGGATAAAGTCATCTCCAAGTCACGATAGATGTTTGAATTATTGACTTGTTCATTGAATAGAAAGCGCTTCTGACTACAGAGATACTTATGCTTTTATCAAGGCGATATCATATAGTTACCCCAGGATTCACAATCAATATGCCTATAGACCATTCCTTTTGTTGAAATTTAAAATTTTACTGAAGACTGTTCGGCTCATTTCAGGACCAAATGATAATAAATATTAGAATTTAAACTTTGTCAGAAATCAGAACATTTGCGGCTTGAAGCAACATTGGATAGCGCACGAAAAGCACGGAGCAATTTTGCTTCTTATATATACGCTGCACCGGATTTACTCCCATTCAGGACATTAAAGTAAGCACAAATAATCTGGACTGATATCGAGATGATGTTCTAGACACATTTAGAACACCAGAAAAATAATACACACAACATAGACTGGATGTTGGAAGGTTGAAGTGAAGCGCCAAGCACCATTCCTCAGAATGGCGTACTTTATGCTATTCATGGAACATCTTCCGCACAGAATCTGTTAGCATTATTGCTGCTGTGGCGAACACCTACACTGACGTGCTGCGCTTCCAATGTGCAAATTTGAATAAAACGCTTATGTACACGTATTTGTTTAGACAGAAAAGCACTATCTGACAGCCCTACTGATGAGGTATCACATTATGTATGTAGATCATGACCATGAAATAGCCAGCGGTGAACTGGCATTCCCGATTTAGAGGGTAGACTTCTACAAGGATGCCTCTGAAAGCATTTCTTTATTTGTCAGCAGCACTTCACATTCACAACCTCAAAGACTCTAAACTGGACTAGAAAGGACCTATGCTGATATTGTAGATATCATGCAACGATAAATGTAGTCGGAAACTCCATGAAATTCTGGCACAATCTCTCTCACACCTTGTGTCACGTTCTTCTTCGGGAATAAGAGTTATTCTGCGAGGCGGTCTTCCATAATTGGAAGGCATCTGCAAAGTGAGAATTCACTTCACTGCCCTTCGGGTATAAGGCCATTCTCCGAGCCAACATTCTCTACTAGGAAGAGAAAGTCAAGTGTAGCAAAGATCAAGACTATACGACTACAAGTCATCTTTGGATTGCTCATAGAAAGTTTTACAGCATATGCAATATAGCAGGAAATGCCGTGCAACCTGTAGCCACACAATTCGGTGGGTAAGCGACAAATAGCCCCAATTCATTGCAAATGGCACATACGCCACATCGGCGTAAGCGGAAAAATTTTGAAAAAGGAAGTAAATGGCTTTATGTGGATCTGACTGCTGGCAGTGCATATGCGTCATGAAAAATACCGGATATGGAGGGTTGCTTAAAAATTATCCCATAGCGCACATTAGAGCACCGGCATTCGGATCTGAATCATGCTGTATAAATAGTGGGTGGTAATTCCTCTTTTTGAGATGCTAAGGACTCTATCCTCCATACATCAAACAAGACAAAGATGACACCTGTACCAGAGAAAATTGAAGCCATAGGAGTTCATGACTACGACAAGTGGTTGGAGCCTAAGAAGTTCACCTATACTCCACATGAATTGAGACCCCAGGATATAGACATTGAAGTCTCTGCCTGTGGTATCTGTGGCTCTGATATTCATATGGCCAATGGTGACTGGGGAAGACCTTACGCTCCAATTGCTGTCGGCCATGAAATCATTGGCCACATTGTTGGAATGGGTGATGCAGTCGACAAGACTAAGTTCCATATCGGTGACAGAGTTGGTGTTGGCGCACAGTGCGACTCTTGCGGCCATTGTTCTCGTTGCCAAGATCATCATGAAAACAACTGTAGAAAGCAGATTGGAACCTACGGAGGCACTTACGAGGAAACTGGATTCCATACACAGGGCGGCTATGGTTCGCATGTGCGTGAGAACAGCAGATTTGTGTTCAGAATTCCTGACTCCATTGACACCATTCATGCCGCTCCACTGATGTGTGGAGGTATGACTGGATTGAGACCTTTGATGACCGCTGGCGTCAAACAGGGAACCAAGGTTGGTGTCAGTGGTATCGGTGGTATTGGTCACATGACCATATTGTTTGCTAAGGCTCTGGGAGCAGAGGTGACAGCCATTTCTCGTAATGACAAGAAGAGAGAGATTGCTAAAAAGTTGGGTGCCGACCATTACATTTCGATGTCTGACCCAGAATTCCCAGACAAATTTGATGACCAAGTGGATGTTATTGTCAACACGGGTTCTTCCTTCAGCGAGGGTTCGATTCAGCAGGTGCTTTCTTTATTGAAGCCATATGGAAAGTTGATCTACATTACTGCTCCTCCAATCAGCGAGACATTGAGCATCAAACCATTCACGCTTTTAAGGGGTAACTATTTTATTGGAGGCTCCGCAATTGGATCACCACATGATATCGAATACATGCTCAAGCTTGCCGCCGAGAAGCACATCAAGCCATGGGTTGAGACTATCGACATCAGCGAGGAAAATGTGAGTACTGCTTGGAAGAGGATGACCAAGGGAGATGTGAAATTCAGATTTGTGTTGACTGGATACGACAAGTGCTTCAAGAAGAACTAGGAAAACTATATAGCTAATAAGAGACTTAGAGGTAAATTCCGGTAGCCTTACAAGCCAGGCCAGCTTTTAAGAGGACGATGATGCAGAGGCGAAAATTGCATTTTCTAACTAAAAAAAAAAAAAAAAAAAAAAAAAAGAGTTCTTGGCGATGAAGTAGTCAGTAAAAGTAAACCACAACAGAAGTGAAGGCCAGACTGGTGAAATAAATAAAACCCTTGCTAGCTAGAAACTACATCTGGCGTTACCATGTGTCGAGGAGCAATTATAACAAAAGCCTGGAGCCCGCATTTGCCTGGGCAAACAATCGCTGAACTCAGTTCACTGTCGGCGCTTATGGATCCTGTCGTCTCTCAGATTTAAAAACATCTTTCTCCTCAGCCTCCTCTCTGTAATCTACTTCGTTGTGACAATTTCCCTCTTCGTGTAGTGCAAATTTGCGATACCACCCACATCTTCCGTTCTCCCCAGTATCAGCCGCTTTCTACCGCGCGCATCTTTACCGCACATCTCTACCGGGACCCGCCCCCCCCGTGCTACCGCGTCTCTCGTAATAGGACTCCCCCCATCCGTCGCTGTGCTCCACGCGGTGGCACCGCCGTCTTGTTCTCCGTCGTCCACTCTGACACGTTCACAGATTCTCATCGTCTACCACCGCTCATCTGTTCAGCGCTTTGTTGCCGGCTGCAGCATTCTCCATAACTAGAGCAATTTCTAGCTGCACACTTGCCCACTTAATTCAAGATGATCACAATGCTTTCTCTGTGGTTGTGGACTCTATTGTTCACCGTCAGCAACGCATTCTATTTGCCAGGTGTAGCTCCTAAGTCCTATAAGGATGGAGATAAAGTTGCACTTTTTGTGAACCACATAACGCCTTCGTTCCAGCCTAAGAAGACAAAGACGAAGACGTTCATGTACTCATACGACTACTACTTCCCAAAATTCCACTTTTGCCGTCCCGAGGAGGGCTTGCAAAAGCAATCGGAGTCTCTTGGTTCCATTCTCTTTGGTGATAGAATTTTCAACTCTCCATTTAATCTTCAGATGGCCCACAACAGCACGTGTAATGTGCTCTGTCACACTACCTATGATCACAAGAGTAGTGATTTCTTTAAGGTTAACATCAGGGCTGGCTTCCAGTACAACTTCTTGATTGATGGTCTTCCTGTCGCCCGGAACACTATCGACTACAAGACGAAATCCACTTTCTATAGTCCGGGTTTCGACTTGGGTTACACCGATGACAAGAATGAGCCTCATCCATATAACCACTTTGACTTCTATATCGAGTATCACGAAAGATCGGATGGAAGCCTAAGAATTGTCGGTGCTACCGTCAGCCCTAAGTCCATCCACCAGGAGAATCCTGTATTGCCTAACTGTGGCAGCGAAAATGACCCTGTTGTCTTCACAGACAGCACAAAAATTACTTACACTTACTCAGTGTACTGGATCCCTTCCGATACTGTCTGGGCCACGAGATGGGATAAGTACCTACATGTTTATGATCCAAAGATCCAGTGGTTTTCGTTGATAAACTTTGCCATTATCGTTCTTGCATTGTCGGTAATTTTGTGCCATATTCTCTACAAAACTTTGAGAGAGGATATAAGCAAGTACAACGAGATTAATTTGGACGATGATTCAATTGATGAGATGGGCTGGAAGCTCATCTACGGCGACGTTTTTAGACCTCCAAAGAACCCAATGCTTTTGTCGGTTCTAATTGGCTCTGGTGTTCAGATAATGCTCATGGCAGTGGTCACATGTGCATTTGCACTTTTAGGATTGCTTTCTCCTTCAAATAGAGGTTCGTTGGCAACGGTCATGTTCGTGCTATTTGCTGTCATGGGATTCTTCGGCTCCTATGTTTCCGCTTACATTTACAAGTTTTTCAATGGCGAAGATTGGAAAATAAATATGGCCTTGAACCCAGTGCTGGTTCCAGGCTTCATCTTTCTCTGCTTCTTGTTCCTTAACTTCTTCTTGATATATGTGAACTCATCCGGCGCTGCACCTTTTGGTACCATGCTAGCTATGATTTTGATCTGGTTTGCTGTTAGTGTTCCATTGTCCTGCTTTGGATCGATCCTCGGACTCAAGAAGAAGCCACCTGAAATTCCAGTTAAGGTGAAGCGGATCCCAAGACAAATTCCAAAGCAGCCTCTATATCTTAGAACTCCATGCCTAACTCTAATTGCCGGTATTTTCCCATTTGGAGCCATTGCAATTGAGATGTACTTTATCTTCAACTCATTGTGGTTCAACAGAATTTACTACATGTTTGGTTTCTTATTCTTCTGCTTCGGATTAATGATGCTCACCTCGGTATTGGTTACCCTATTACTTATCTACTACAGTCTTTGCAGCGAGAATTACAAATGGCAATGGAAGTCCTTCTTCATAGGAGGAGGTATTGGATTTTATGTGTTTGTCCATGCCATTCTTCTTTCTAAATTCAGATTAAAGGATTTGTCGTCCATTGTCCTTTATGTTGGTTACTCGTTCTTAATGTCCTGTGGTGTGGGCTTGCTTTGTGGTAGTGTCAGTTTCATCGGAACCATGTTCTTTGTTTTGCTCATCTACAAGCAAATCAAGGTGGATTAGACAAACAGACGTAACAGAAAAGAATAGAAAAACAAAAAGATAGCCTATAATCAATTTCAAAGGATAGAGGCAACAGAATATTCGTAGCTGCATGTATCATATAATTTATAAGCATTCAATGTCGTACTGTAGCATCTAAATTACTGTAAACTATGGGACTAAAATTATGTGTGGTCTGGAATTTTCCCCTACCACATTTTTCGGCAAGTAGTTTGTCCCAAATTATTGTGTCTAATCATCAAAGATTTAGGTCATTTCTTCAAGCCACTTAGATTCCCTTAATATTTGGGCATTCTACCTTTAAAGCGTCTACCTGATACAACGGGCTCCGCTACCGGGTACCGTCTCATCCAACCCCGTGACCACCAGCCTAGAAAAAAAATTTTTTCCACCCCGCAACACCGTGAAAAATTTCAGCGGCTTCCCCACCTTTTCGAGCTTCGGCCTCGACATCGACACTCGGTAAAACCTTTACCATCGATCACAGACAATCTGCTTGTACATATATCATTTGTGTCTTTTGTTTTCTCGACATCTTCTGCAAATATCTTGTATTTATCTAGATCATGTCGGAGGAATCTGAGCAGACTCCTGCTGAAAGTAAGTGCCAATCTCGAGCTGCTACCATTGGAGTATACTAACGCTATCTAGGAATCATTCAGGTAACTATTGAATTACCCAAGCAGCCAGGAGAACCAGGAAATGTTAGTTTCCCTGTTTCTTCGGTTGAAACGATCTTGGATGTGTCCCAGACTTTAGGAGCACTTCCAGCAACTCAGAACTACACCTCATTCAAGCTAGCGTTCAGTGATAAGGTCTTGTCGAATAACATGCTCATTGGCGATTTGACATCAGGCAAAGATGAATTGACTTTGGGACTCAAGGAGGCTCCTTATACGGAGAAGACTGCCAGAGAGCATGTCTGCAAAATAAGAGAGTTGGCTGCGCTAGAAACATCATCACTAGCTTCGGGCGTCAATGGTGTCGCTGCAGGTGCTTCGACTTATGAAGACCTTGGTTTAGAACCGGTGAAAGAAGAAGAAGAAAAGGAACAGAAAAAGGAGGAACAAAAGGAGGTGTCAGTAGATGCTAATGGCAAATCGGAAGCCAAAGAAGAGAAAGCAGATGCTCCAAAGGAAGAGAGCTCGGAAGCAGCTCCAGATTCCGAACAACAGGAAAACCAAAAGGGAGAACAAGAAGTCATTGAACTTTCTGAGGATGAAAAGAAGGAGATATCTAATGTTGTTGATTCCATCTTGACCCAAAAATCTCAGGTCTCGGAGTTTGCTGGTAAACCCACCCTTACCCCTGCTCCCGCATTGAAATCCCTTTACCTTTCTGCATGGTCTCCTCCATCTTTTGAAAGAAAGATTAAAGGAGATCTTTTCTACCTTCAGTGCCAAACTTTGGAGGGCGAAGTTTTCCATATTACTGCTCACGTTAGTGGCTTTTTTGTGAATCAATCCTCAGCATCGGCCTTCAATGGTTCCCTGAAGAATGTTCATTACACTGAGAAGCATGTGAAGCTATCCAAATGCCACTCGTTACTGACATTGTTGAAGTCTCTTTCTCCTAGGTTCTCCCAACAAATTGATTTCAACGTTAAAGCCGCCTTAGAGCATATTTCAGAGACTTATTTAAATCCGGCTAGTTGCTTTTTAGCCAATCCTTGGCTAGTCAAAAAGGGTGCAAAAGTGATTCCAGATCTTGGAAGAACACAGGATGCCTATTTCTATGGCGGTTCTGAAGGTGCCGAGCTCCAGAAGGATTGGAATGAAGAATTTCAAGGCCTGAAGGAACTAGAAAAGCCAAACCTTCAACAGGGAATCACTAGAGATCAGATGTTGACTAAAACCACCTACGAATTCACAATTAATGCTATAAAGGGTGCAATGGAAATTGCATGTGGTAGCGTTGATCCAATGAACCCAGATGATAAACCTTCCGAGTACATTTACTTAAGAAACGGCATTTTCTACTCTTTTGGAATCGACTCTACCGGCCAGTTCAAAGATATTGGCGGAGATGAGGCAGCTAAGGCAGCCACTAACCGTGACTTAACTGGTGTCAGATACATGAACAGATTAGATATTGATGGCATCAGTCACTTGATGACTACGATTGTTGATTACTGCGGTAAGAGAATAGTCTGTCAAACGCCCGTTCCCGGTGTTTTTAATCAGCAACCCGTTACCGATGAAGATGGTAATACCAAAAACTCAATTATCGTGTATGGAACCTCAGAATCTGGAATTGCAGCAGATGAAGACACCGCAAAACAATTCAAGGCTGTTGGTGAAGCTTTCCATTTGAAACCCCACAAGGTCTGGTCCAAGGATGGCTCTGTTTATGAGGCAACTACTTCTATTCAAACTAAGGGCTTAAATGGTAATGATTGCAGGAAATATATCATTGATCTCTACAGAACAACACCCTTAGATATCACATTCATAGAAAAGTATTGGGATCCAAGTAAGAAAGACTCTTATCCTCACAGAGAGCTAACTCTGAGACATGAGGCTGTTCAGGAATGGTGGAGGAGAAAGGTTTCTGCTGCTGTCAAGGAAGAGACTGATAAAATAGAAAAGGAAAAAGCCGATAGCGGTGTCGCTGAGAATCCAGAAAAGACAGAAAAGCCTACAATTGCAATTGATACCGATTCCTTTTCGCTAAACCCAGATGCCTTTTCTTTGCCAAAGGCACCAACTGAAGATCTGGCTAAGCAACAAAAAGAAGATGAGGACACTGTCAGGGATGTTTCTAAATTTGTTTCGGAGATTTTGCTTCCCGAGTTCGTCAGCGACCTCGAGAAGACTGACGTTTTGAGTCCGCTAGATGGTGCTCATTTAACATCCATCTTGCACAAACAAGGTATCAATGTTCGTTATTTAGGTGCTCTTGCTGATTTGATTAAAAAAAGAAGTGCTGAAATCTCAGAAGAACACAAGTCCACTGAGGCTGAAATTGCAAAGATTAATGAAAAGGTTACTGCAGAAGAAGAAGAAAGGCGGGCCCGATTGAAGCCATTGGCAGAAAAGAGAGCTAAGATTGTGCAAGAAGCAGCAGCAAAGGGAGAAAAACCACCTGCTTTAACAAAAGAGGAAGAAGAGCAGTTTAAAGAACCTGATGTGGAAAAGACAAATAATTTGAATGCTACTGATGTTATCTCCGTTTTGAATGCTTTATTGACTGTTGTTGAAGAAGAAATGATTGCTAGAGCTGCCAAACATCTCATCAGGGATGAATTAGCTTCCAAACCACTAGCTTTGGCTCCTGCTGTAATTTCTCATATTCACAACTGTCTTTTGGCTTCCAATGCAAATCCTCAGCCAGAACCTCCAGTTATTGATTCTTCAATTAAGAACATATATGATACCGTTGATCTTTCGATCCTAGAGGCTTCTCCTAAGGTCATATGTGACAAAATAGGTAATATCGTTGCAATTAGATACAGGTATGACCTACCGGAAAATTGGATCAACTCAATTAACTCAACCTCATTGTTTAGATCAATTGCTAATAAGGTTGGAATTCAATGGCGGAACAAAGAATACGCTTTCACCAAAGAAGAACTAGACAAGCAGATTGCCTCTAGGAAGGAAAGTAGCAAAAGTCCGGAGGAAGTTCCTATCTCAAAGAGCTCCAAGAAGAGATCGAAGAAAAATGCAAAGCAGACATCTCATCAGAGCATTGTTATTTCTACAACATTTACCCCTGATGATATAGTTGCAATTGTCCCAGTGGTCAAAGATTCTATCTTTATGTCTACCAATGTGGAAAGGATTTGGGAGACAGGGGTTATGAAGCTCAATGAGGGAGACAAAGAGGAAGGACTAGCCTTGCTAAATGAGGCTTGCCAAATATATGAGCAAATCTATGGAAAGATTCATCCTTCCACAGCTAAGGCATACGGAGAGTTAGGTCAGGTCGCTTCTAACTTGAAACAGAATGCGGAGTCTGTTCGTCTCATGAGAAAATCCTTTGAGATATTGGAGAGAACATCCGGCATTGATTCCTACGAAGCTGTGCTTGCTTTGAGTAGACTGTCGCTTTTTGAAGTTGCTAACCACCAGTTTGCTGACTCCTTGAAGATCACTAAGAGATTGTTGAACCATTGGATTTCAGCCCACGGTGAAACTCATCCAAATGTCATCACATCTTTGTCTTCCATTGCAGTTATTTTACAGAGATTAAGCATGGCATCCGATGCCGTGAGGGTCTTTGATAGAGCAATTGCTTTGAGCATTAAGAGTAGTGGAGGAGAAAGTGAGGTTTCTGCTTTGTTGAGATTTCAAAAGGGACAATCACTCATTTCATGTAACAAGTTCTCAGAAGCTGCAGATGAGCTTGAGAAGTCATTTGAGACTTTCAAGGACAAGCTAGGACTCAGAGATGCTACTACTTTAGAGGTCAGAAAATGGAGTGCTAGCATTAAGAATTACATTACTATGTCTGAGAAACAAAAGGAATACATGGAAAAAGTTGAAGCTGAGAAAGCAAAGAATGCTAAGAAATTAGCAGCAGCAGCCAAGCAGCAGGAGAATGAAAAGAAAAAGGCAATGAAGCATGTCACCCCAGACCCAGAAATAGCCGAAAAGAGCATCGATGATATCATGAAATTCATTAATGCTGGTTCCACCCCTCGTTCTAACAAAAAGAAAAGACATTCCAAGAAATGAATTTTATGAATTTTTTTTTCACGATATGTATATAGTTTAGATAGTTGGAATCTATGTTCTTACTTTATCTTAGGGTTCTTTGTCTATGTTTATAATTTTATGTCTGTTAAGCTAGAAGAAAAATCCAGGCTTAATCTTCATCTTCATCTTCTTCAATATCTCCGAACTCCCAGCAACCTTTATGTGCCCTCCTGGCCCCTTCTTCTAATTCAAGAAGTTCCTTACGTTCAGAGTTCAGCAATTTTTCATAAGGAGTAAAGCCATGCTTTTTCACTATGGCCCATCCACTCTGAACCATTTCCTTATTTATAGAGAGAGTAGGGTTTTTAGCAATATTTGCAGGATCATAAATCTCAACAGCCATTTCCACACCAGTTTCAGGGTTTTTGAATAGCCCACAAGCGACCACCTGCTTGTCTAGAACATTGTCTTCAAGATAGTAGATAGATTCCTGCCTGAATTCGGGCTGTGACTCAGGTGGTAACTTTAGCAAAGCTAATTGGACTATGTGGGCCTGTGCAGGATAAACAGCAGTTGAATACGAAGAAGGCATTTGACGTAAATCGTTTAGAGAGACTTCTTCTATAGTTCCGTAGTCAATATGCTGAACTTTATATTTACCTTCAGCCCTTTCAAATTCCAAAATTCTTGCTCTGTAAAATTTACCATTGTCTGAAAGCTTGGCAGCAACATATTCTCCTTTCTTTGGTGCTTTAGTGAACGAAGGAAATGTTCTCGAAGCAACATGGAATTTCTGCATAAAGCCCTTCAATTTTGTCTTTTCGTCGTTTAGAATTTGTACAGCCAACAAGCCACCAGGCAAAACTTCAGAGACTTCGACATCGTAGTACTTGCGCTCTATCTTCAAGGTTGTCATCGATTTAGTTAACGAGTCCACAGAGGAAGAGTCAGAATGAGCCCACAATCCAATCTTTTTCTCCTTTGCGGTATCCTGGGCTTCCTGGAACTGGGAACCGAAGCCAGTTTGATCCAACGATCTCTCATGGCATTGCACTAGCCCCTCTTGCAGAAGCTGAATTTGGAATGGCTCCTTGGATCCCGGACCATACAAGTTACCAATAAAGTTACCAAGTCTATCAACACCATAAATTTCCATGGTAATATTCCTCTGATAGAGTTTCTTGTTAGCCAGTGCAAAAGCTGCTTTAGATTCTGCACTATCCCTCTTAGCAATGCTTGCTAATCCTCCGAGAACTAAAACCATTCTTATTCCCTCCCTTGGAACATTAACACTAAACCTTGTACCCGAGATCACATGCTCTATGACACCGGAGATAATTCCTCTGTTCTGGAAGGTGAAAAGATAAGGTTTGGCCTTAGTAGCACTTTCGGAAGCATCAATCACCCTTTCAGGTTCAGGTGCTTTACCATGAATTCCCAGCTTGGCTTTGACTGCCTGATTTTCACATTCTATAAGCATATCCCAGTATTCTGGAATAGACTCTCCTTTCCTATGTCTAACGACGGAGGCATAACCGTTCGAAACAATGAGTTCAGAAAGATTCTTTCCACTATGCAATTTGATTGTCACCAACGGTCTTTCATCAAACTGTTCGGTGGCTGGGCGGATAGACTCTACAGTACAGCTCACTTGCTTTCCGATGGTCTTTGATCTAACAAACTCCCTGGCTTTCTGAACAAATGGGGCAGTCGTAGGATCACTCTGTCTTGGTGGTCGTAAAGAAGATAGCTGTACGGTAACCTCGGTATCATCATTCAACCTTAGCTCTAGAGTATCTGCAGAGATAATTCTGGAGACAGTTGCATTAAAGGTCTGGCCAACCTGTATACCGTCAGCCAAAACTGTCTTGGTTTCTACTTTGCTCTGGCTTGTTTCCCTCCAAAGGTTCTTTCCTGAATTCTTAGCGGCTTTTTCCAACTTTCTGAGAACGGACATGCCTTTGGCACCGATAAGAAGTGACTGCCAATCACAAACCTCGGCTAATCCTTGCTCAAGCAACTTTTCAGAAATATTTCCAGCTGGATGCAATATTTTGCCGACAAGAACGCCATTTGAAGACTCGCCGAGAATAGAGGCTTTGACTTCTCTGGCTTGGAGTCTTCCTTCCACAAAACATTTGGCTTCTTCTCCAAACGGTTCAGCAGGTTGATCTGCACTGGCAGTTCTAGGGGTTCTGATACCGGCAATTAGAACAGGGATGAGACAATGTTTCCTGGAGCTGAGCAAAAATCTTAGAAGTAGCCTATCACCACTGATCACCTTCTCCACGATGGCAGACAAAGGCTGCGTCTTGGAAGTTTCGATGTTCTTGTCGGAAGGTGATTCAAGAATAGTCAATGGTTGGTAGTCAGGATTCCAAAGACCCACCTTCTTAGATTTTGCACTGCTTTCTGTCTCTCTCAAATTGATTAACTGCTCATCATCGTAGATGTTGAGATTGTCTCTGAGCTTGGCTCCACCTTTTGATAACACATACTCGATTAAAGATGGGAAAATTGGCGATGATACATCTCCAAACTCTCTTCCAGACTGTGACTTGTATAACACCCAAAACCGAATTGGTTTACCTATTAACAACTTTCTAAGAAGCTCTCTGGACTCAAAACCGTATTTCTCATTGGACATCAATCTCGGAGCCTGAAGATATGCTAAAGAGAGCAATCTCTCCTGACGAGAGGATCCATTAACTGGTGTAAGGATCAATGTATCCCCAGATAGAATGTTTTTGACTCTAGCAGTGAAAACGTTTTGATTTGACATGATGACGTGAAGAAACTTAGTCCGACCTCGATAACGACAAGTGGGAAAATACGTCGTGTCATCTGTGAAATTTCAGGCGGTGCGCTTAAATCGAAGACAGAAGTGGACCATGAAAAGATCACATGAAAAAGATTACCGGTCTAGAATGGGGTCAAAGGTCAGACATTTGTCTCTTCTCGAAATTGAGTTCCTTTAATAACTCGACAAATAAAAAAACTTAGAATCCAAGTCCAGATTTACCCAAATTTAATATTTCTCATTAGTCACATATAATACTATACATATTTATTGATTCACACGACACCAGAAATGTGCCTCCGGCCTATTTTTCAATCGGTCAGTTCTGAATAACCTTATTCTACCGCTCACTCCCCAAATTTTGCTTCATACTCTGTAGCAGTCCACCCTTTCGGTAAAGCCAATCCAAATAATTATCTGTTCTCTTTTTATGATGAAGGTCTTTTTCAATGCACCATAATAGTATGGCAACCTGTGTCGGTCTGACAGCGGGATCCAATTTCTTTGAGGACAGTAATAGCCAGAGAATAGACTTCCGTCGGCGATAGATGCCAAAAGTAGATGGTAAGGGAACCTCTAATTTATTTGGGTTCGGTTGCTCATAGTATGATTTCAACGGATTTACCTTAAACCTAAAAGGCCTTCCAAAGTTAAAGTATACATAGGAGACCCGCTCCATCAACTTAGCCGTAGAAAGATCATCGAGTAGCTTGGAATCTATGAGCTTCTTAAAAAGTTTGGTTGACTCGTCGTAATAAGCTTCGGGAGGCAATCCACTAGAACTAGACGGATTGGAATAGGCAATGGATTGCCCTAGTACGAAATATAATTCGGCAACAATAAGCGTGAGCCTGATGGTGTAAGTCTTCAAGTTGCATCGTGAAAGATACGAGTAAAAGGAAGAGTCTAGAAGTGGGTCAATCACATCATTTATGATCTTCATGGATATACCGACGGTACGTGATTCTGATGTAGATCTATTATTTATCGTGCTGGCTTTGTTTTCTGCTCCCAAAAGAAGTGATGCTATTATGAATTCTTGCAAGGATGAAAGGTAAGAGTAAGCCTTGTCGTTTAAAAACCCCTTTTTAAGCATTTCGTATGTAGTGTATGCATTCTTGTAGTCTCTGAGCATGAAATACCAGTCAGCTAGCCGACGAAGGGTTGCCTCTGCACTATCTTTCTGATAGTAGCCCTCGGTTGGGTGGTAGGTGTTTGGTTCCACTTTTTGGGAAGATGACTCGCTTTGACTTCCAAAAGAGAAAAATGATCTCTTCGATGAGGAAGAAGAAGATGAGGAGGAACCCCAGAATTTCGAAGGACTAAACAAACGGCCAGTTATGCTCTTTCGAGGAACAACAACCTGCTCGTTCCATAATTTTGTTTTCTTCACCATGTAGGGAATGACTGTCTTATATACTAGATTCTCTAGCTGCACGTGAATGAAATTGTATGTTGTCTTGGGCATATGAATTTCTTTGGGGGTCGTAAAGATATCTATTGAAGATAGGGGTGATTCATAAAGCCTGGTTTGGTTCAGATCTTCGGCTGGCATTTGGATTGGAGTAATGGCCGCTTTACTGTTGAGATTCACTCGTATAAGATCCTGTAGTTTTGCGGCCTTCTGCATATCATCAGACTCATCTCGGTTGGCTAGGATCAGAAAATATGGTAAAATAGTGTCCGAGTCATACCATGGAGGGTATTCTATCTTCTTCCATTCTATGTATAATTTTTGTATCTCTCGTATATCGTCCTGTGCAGAGGCGACAAAGACTTGAACAACGGGATGAGTGAAAAACTCAAAGGGGCAGATGTTGTCAGAAGATAGAATCTTGACGAGCGCCTTTAGGTATATCGAATTCTGCAGCTGTGAAAGAGTCGCCAGGATAGTGGCATTGAAGGGTTTATCTGTAATGGCATCCATGAGTTTTGTCTGTGCCACAATCCTATCCACGTGTTGCACGTACTGGTTTACAAACTCGTTATATTTGGTCAAATCAAACAGTTCCACTGCACATGGGCCGTTGCTTGTCCCCGCTTTTGCTCCTCTTTCTGTGAACTGCTGGTCTGCAGGCTTCACAAATTTCACTGCCACTCTCGATGGAGACCCGTTAAAAGATGTCCCGCCAAGATCCTCCTGCACGAATACTGCCTCAAACAGATGGAATAAATCAATTATAGACGGCACTCCAAAAACAGTGGCAATTGCATCTGCGTTGGCGGTGCTCTGCACTGCTATTCGGGGACTAAAACTCTGAACAATTAACTGCTTGGTGATCAAGGACGGCGGTCCCCGGATGTCGCATCCCAGCAACCCAAACACCTTGTCATTGTATTGTGATCGTATTTCCGGGTATATTTCGTCAAGCGGATCGCCCGTCATGTATGTAGCTTACGAGATATGTTAACTTGTAGAAATAGGGTCTGGCTCAAAATGTCTCGGATCTTAAAGCGCAGATTCTCACCCCTCCACAATTTGTTGTTTATCGACAACAGAAATCTGGGCGTGGAAGAGAGAGAGATATCATGGAGTTGGGTCAGCCGGGTCTAAAGGAAAAAGACCCAGGAAGAAAGGAAGAAGAAAGGAGAATGCTAGTAGCACGTACAAATATATATTTGCATCATTCTATTTCCTTATTTTAAGGGTCTAGAGGCAGACATCTTGGCTGAATCACGGTTGCATATACAGGCGCTAACGGCAGCGTGAGAAAGTTGCTTTAGTTTCAGATGGATGTGAATAGGCATCAGCCTGTAGTATAAAATAATCGAGAAGAATAGTAAAGTAGACGGAAAATATGCAAGTGTGTATAGCCTCAATGGACCGTAAACCCCTATTGTTCAGCATTCTGTGACCTACGAATGCTCTGAGAGAGCTTGTGATGTTCATGGGTCCGCCTTTACTGGCTTATCTTCCCCAATGACTTTAGCCGTACAATTACTGTTTTGTGCCAAGAGCTTTGGGACTTTGGTAACAAACTTAAGTTCCAATCTGAGGAATTGTGTTCTATATGGTGTTGCTAGGAGGTAGGAGTTAGTGACAGAGAGAACGGTAAGAGGAACAAGTATAAGCTCTATCTTCTCGCAGCCAGTTAACAAGCAGTCTATCACCATTGTCGTCAACTTCATTTCTTTTTCTGTGTACAGAATATTTGCAACTAAAATGTCAAAAGCTTGAAGCTACTGAACGTCAAAGTATAAAAACATATTCTCCTTGATAGATCCTTATTTCTACCTACTTTCATATATCTAGCTGCTTTTTTTTTTATCAATCAATATTTTTACAATTCCTATTTTGACCAATGCTTATTTATCTACTGTAGCATAATTAAATCAAGTTTCGAGCTGCTCCCCCGGAAGTCCATGACCAAAAATATGCAAGATATATTTAGAGTCCATCGTTCGTGATAAGCTGCTACAGTGGTGAAAGGAGACGGGTGTTAATATATATATTGGTTATCCGGATTCTGCCTACTCATGTATTTACACTATTATTATTATCGTTATTGTACATATGCATTAATAAAGTCGAGAACGACAATTTAAATCACTGAGCAGCCATCTTAGCTTGGTTTATATTATTGATCACTTGATCTGGCGGAACAACATTCATCATCTTTTCCTCACCAACTCTTGAATGCAAAGGTCCAACTTGTGTCTTTCTTTCTGTCAAATAATAAGCGCCTACTCCAAGTAGAGCTAATAATCCCATTGTTCCCAGAGCTAGAGCACAACCAACACCAACTACCTGTCCTTTAGTGAAGTACCTGATATTCTTTTCCGTTTCTGGCTGTTTTGGTTGAGATGTGGTTGTTGTACTCTCGGTAGCATATATTGGGTTCTGCGATTGGGTGACTACTGTCTTCACAACCGAATTGCTTGTGTTCAAGTTTGTGGCCGTAATTAAAAGCGGATACCACTTCTTGCCATCGAAAAGTGCTGCAGATACAAGCCCATATTCGGTTAAATTGTAGTGGCCAACGAGAACGAGATGCTTATTATTCATAAAATGGCTCGAATCATTCTCGGTTCCATTCACAAGGGCAATATCTTCAAACACAGTATTGTTCGAGTCAGTATCAATTCCGCTTTTTAAGCTCTTGTAAGAGCCATTATCGGTGTATCCCAACCAGTTACTACCCATAAAAATGATAGAGCCAACAAGGCTAGAACTGTTTGAAGCACTGATTATTTCCACCCTTTTAACTGCCCCTGGAAGATCAGAATTGATTGCATCTGGGATGGTAATCGTTTTGGAACCGAAGTCATAAACAGCGACCTTCGCTGAGGTTGAATTCACGGAGAAATCGCCAACTAAAATGGCGGAATCTTTGTTGGCATATTTCACTTGGGACACAGTTCCTGAAATTTCTCCGCTTGAAAAAGGCGATTTCAGTGATCCATTTGTGAGATTACAAAGACAGAAGCTATTACAAGTATTTGATTTGAAATCACCAGCTAAGAGAATTTCAGACTGGGCAGTAGCCACATCAATGGACAAAATTGAACCGCTAGCGAGTGACTCAGAAAGGTTTAAGACCGCACCACTAGTAACATTGTAGCCGAAGAAATCAGACAACTCCCTGCCGGAAACAGAGGCACTTCCGCTAGAAAATGCAACGAATAATTCATTGGAGAAGGCAGCAATGTCGGTGATGTTAGTATCACCATCAAATGTGACGTTGTCTAAAGGAGAAGCCGAAGTATTCGAGGAAATTGTGAAAATACTGCTGCCATTGGAAACAGCAATGAGACTGGAATTAATGAAGACACCGGAAGTGAAATTTTCTCCGGACACAGAAGCCTCTTTGAAGCTAGCGTTATGGTAAATAACGCCTCCATTTGCAATACTATCAAGTTGAGTCACCCGTCCCAATCCATATTCCGACATATTAGCTGATGTTGCCTGCTCAATAGCCAATTCCAATGTTTTGCTAGTGTTGAAGAGTGATTGCTTCGCCATATCGTAATTTTGCACTCCTTCCTCATCATTGATGATTAATAACTGTGTATCATTAAATTGTAGGGATCCTAAGGAGCTGATGTCAGTAGCATTGGTTCTTATCGATTTGAATGATCCATCGTAAAAGGCAAGGTTATCAAAAATTGCCTTATTGGAGTCACTAGTTGCATTGAAATCTCCAGAAAGAACAATTTGTTGTTGAAAGGGTAATATTTCGTTAACCACCCCATTCAAACCGTCACTGTCACTGGTATCATCTTTTGTGCTGATTTCGATTTGATTCCTTTTCGAGTCAAACCCCTCGACGTCAAACTTGACAAAATTTGTTCCATATGTTGAATTAAAATCACCAGCAATGAAAAGTGAATTGTTCACAACCTGGAGACCATTTACAGCAGCATTTTTGGATAGATATTCCGAGCCAATGAAATTTATTGTGGAATTGCCAATCGGCTGATCAACGTTCTGGGTAAAGTTCTCCACAGAGTACTCGAATAGGCCATTAAGTGAAATTTCCGAAGTGTTAGAAATTTCTAGGAATTCCACATACACAGCATCAGAAACGAAGACAACATTGTCACTGCCTAATCCAGAATAGAATGTAACTGTCATGTAAGGCACAGAACCGCCACTATCAGTGGTATCAACGTACCCACTGTATATGACATCATATTTTCTATTCATGTTCGTCTGGTAGATCAATTTGGAGTTCAATAATGTTCCATTAGGTGTGAACATTGTGGCATTAACGACACCCCTGTAATTGCACGTGTTATCAACACCACATCCAGTTGTATAAAGATAAAAGCTGTAGGAGCCGGAGGACGGTATATCAAAATTGTATCTCATTCCCTGACTTCCTTGGCGAATATCAGAAGATGAAATATTGGTGGTCAAGTAGCCGCCGGTCGTTCCCGACTGCCAGTCAACATCGCCTATGACTTCAGAATTGGAATATAAGTCATTGTCAGAATTGCACGTTTGTTCGTTGAGGCTGTTGTTGGCGTAAACAGTAATGGCATAGTTGAAAAGTTGGAAGCCTGAAAGTTCAGCATGATCGTCGTAATAGTCCATGACTTGTACGGTGATGGATTGAACATCTAAAGTGTTGACAAACTGGAATTCCTGATAGCCATCACCAAAGCCAATGGAGGCAGAAACATCGCTGGAGATGGAACGCATATAGGAACCATAGCTTTGTAATTCTGAAGAGGATAGCAGTGGGCACCAGGCATCACAATTCATGAACTCGTGGGTCGAAGGGTCAACATAAGTAAGATTCATAATACCATTTGCAGGTGATGTTATGACTCTAAATATTTTGACACCACCATTACCACTCCTTGAATTGTATAACCTTATTTTGGATGGGTAAACCTCATATGGAAGGTAGACCGACCAAGAACCCAATTGATCTGGGAAAATGGCCCAGGAGGATTGTTCACTGGGGCAGATGATACTGTATGGATCTGTGGAAGTATTAGTATTGACAGAGCTGACAATACCGTACTTGAGGCTGACTTCCTGTTCTGTATTCGAGGATACACCATCTGGAAGGACGGTTTCATTGGAATTCGAAGAGGAATTCGTGGAACCCGAAGCAACGGAGGAAAAGGTTCCTCCAAATATTATCGAAGTATTCTTGTATTTGGCGATAGCATTGACTTGAGCGCCGTCATTGAAGCCGCCAAAAGGTAGTTGTTGTAGTTTTTTAGTTTTGTAGTTATAGCATAGCGCACCATGCGTTCCGTTGTATGATAAACGTCCCCCCAAGTAGACTATGTCACTGGAAGAGTCAACTAGCACGGAGTTGACAGAGCCCTGTACCTGGGTCCAGTTGGGAAGCTGTGAATGCGTGAAAGATGCGGTATCTAGAAGGGCGGGCGTTCCATTGAATACAGCAAGCAATGTGGATGAGTTGTCCAAGTTGTATATTCCCCGGGCGGTTCCAGAGATTTTGTATGCTCCTAGAAAGTCGATTGTGTCATTGGAGGCGTCTATGCTGTATAGGTTCTTGAGAGTTGTGTCTGGGTTAGAGAGGTTGTATTTGGAGATGGAGTCATAGGTGGAGAATGCGTCAAACGATCCAAGTAGTAAAAAGTCCTCGTCGATGGTGGGCACGTTGAGTGTGTTCGCCAGACCTGTTGAGAGGAATGTAAGCGGCAGGAGAAGTGAAGGCCTCATGACCGGGTTGTGAAATATAGAATAAAGCAGAAATGCAGGCGCTGGATAAAGAGAAAAAGCAGATGGCGAATTAGATGTAGGAAGAAAATTTTAGCTCGATAGTGAATACAGCCAGAAGATTTCAGAAAATGATTGCAGAAAATTGTTGCATAAAATTATTGCAGAAAATTGTTGCAGAAAATGATTGATACACGGTGTAGTAAGGCAGACCTGTGAAGACAACAGCAAAAGCAGCAGCAACAACAACAACGCTGATAATGAATGACAGCGTTTTCTTAAAGGAAAGAAGATGTACGGAATAAATCTGCAAGCAGAGCGGCAAAGGAATGAAAAGCAAACGGGAGTAGATTGGCTATAATTTCAGGGAAGAAAAAATGTGTCTAACAATAAGAATTAATGCCACCACGAATGATCTGCTGTGTTTTGGAACGCAGCGCGCACAGTAAAATTTTGTGCAGAAGAATTGACCACAAATAGGGGGGGCTGGCCGCCGAAACGGGAAAGCGAGCGACATGGAGTGTGTCGCTTAGTTAGCACAATATCTGAAAGAGGAAATGTTGCTGGAAGAGGTAAGAAGTAAATAGAGGGAGTGAGACAGAAATTGCAGGATTGTAAAGGATGTGAAGGCGAGGAAAGACAAGCAGGTGTAGGGATGTAAGGGCGTGACAGCAAAGCCGTGGCTAGCAGGAGCGTGTGGCTGGCGTGTGGCTGGCAGGCGGCTGCGGCCGGCCATTCGCCGGCCACAAGAAGGAGAAGAAACGGGAGAGAGGAAGTGCCGGTGCAGTGCGCCTAAAGAAGGATTATACATGCACATACGGTGCCGCAGTGGGAGCCTGGTGTGCCTAGTGTGCCTGGTGCGCACTGTGCGCACACCACTACTGTACTTTACAAGGGGATTGCTTTCGGTGCAGACTATTGGGTGCCTGGCAGCTTCTATCATCAGTTATTGTTCTAGATAAAGTAGTCGTATCACTAGAGGTGACTCGAATCCTAGACCCCAAACTGTACGCATGTCACTCTCTGTGATCTGGGTTTCCTTTTCATTCATGGATTACCATCCGCCAGACACCAGACATGTTTGCGGCTTGGCCTACACCGACACCGAGTGAGCGGTAACTCGCCACGACGCGGTCGTCCCTGCGCCACCAAGTGTCTTATCGTCTGTGGATGAGTTGCTAAAAGACTAAGCACATGGAGTATTTGTCAAGAGCAGCCTTTTTTTTTCAGCATTGAAGAACACCGTTTTCGACACCAGAGAACCACACTTTCAGATTTGTAACCTGTTTATCTACACTGTTTATATATATTTTGCTAGAAAATTGTAGTCCCTACTGTATGGCTCTACCTGTTGGAGCTGGCTGGCGGCTCCTGCCGGCTACCACCGTCAAAATAAACTCTGATCCTACATAATTAAAATATCCATTCCTCTGCTTTCCGAAGTGATGCCTGCCTGCATTTCAGCAGATTCTCTTCTGCAGAAATAATCCCGGCCTACCTGCTTCTTCCGGTTGATCCCCTACGCTACTTCACCTTCTTCCACATAGCACCGCCTGGAATCTTGGTGAGCAATTCGGTACAGGCTTTTTTTGCTGATTGCTAACTAGTATGCCTTTTATATAGGGTTTACCGTCGTCTAACTTGCATGTTTCGAAATATAGTGTTGCATATTTACCTTTGTTTCTACCTGTTTGCATAAATAGCCTCCGACTGTTGTACATACCTGGATCTTCTGAAACTTCTTTTCAAATAGCAGAAAATGACGTCTCAAAAACGTTCTGATCCCGGTGATCAGCCTATGGCAAACCAAGCAAAGGAGAAAGCATCATATTTGCTAGAACAATCGAATGGCAATGACATTGATAAAGCAGTTGAAGAGCTCACCATTGTGTCGGCCATTTATCCCGAGGCTAAAATAGACTACGATAACAAAACGCTTCAGCTTGACATCCTTTCACCATTGAACGATCCAGTGGATATTATCTGTTCCTCATCGCCGACAGTCAAGTATACTCTTTCCTATTTGCCAGCTGTTCGATTGGATGTAAAGCTGTTGGCAGGATATCCTGAAAAGGATATGCCCGTGATAAATTTCGCTTCAAACGGCTGGAGAAAAGATGAACTGGTCAGGCTTAAACTCAGAACAACATTCGCATTTTTGAAACTAAAGGACCTTCCTTCATTGGTGGACCATTTATTTGCGGAAGCCCCATATGGATTTCATCTGCGAGATATCTCTTCTCCGATGTCGTTGACTTCGGACGAGTTCGACTCCTTCAAGTACTTTGACAAGCTTGCACTAGAGAGGCTGTTTCAATCACAACTCCACGTTTGTGGCATCTGTGGTGTGGAAAGGTTCGGCTCCAGATGCTATAAATTCCCACTATGTGGTCACATATTTTGCGATGAATGTTTAGCTGGCTACTTTGCAAAAAGTATTAGGCAGGGAGAAATAAGGAACATTCATTGTCCAGACGTCGAATGTACAAAGCAGTTTGTGAATTGCTCTAATCATCCCAATATACCTAAACTGGAAAGTGAGTTGCTACTATTTGAAAAGCAGTTCTTTGAGCTCCCTGTCAGTAAGCAATTTCTCCAAAAGATATTTCCTTCTGACACCGAACTTGTCGATAGATATGAAAAACTATACAAAAAGCAGCAATTTGATTCATACAAGTGCATTTTTCCTGACCGGGTCGTTGAGTGTCCAATAAAAAGATGTTCCACTGCCTTCTTGAAACCTGCAGATGACAAGCTATGCATCTGTCCACGGTGCAAATTTGCGTTTTGTTCCGATTGTTATCATGCCTGGCATGGCTATCAGAATACTTGTAAATCCGGTTCCCGCAGAAATATTTCATCAGAAGATTTGGAGCTTTGGTTGAATAGTGAGTCTGGCTCCATCGAGCGAGTAGACTTGGCTTTCAAGTATGGAAAGAAGGCCATCAGTTTGTGTGCTGCTGAGTACAAAGCAGACAAAGAATTTGAGGAGATGGTTAGAGCATCAGGTAACAACTTCAATAGGTGTCCCAAGTGTAAGTTACCTATAGAGCGCTTTGATGGATGCAACAAGATGACGTGCTCAAGATGTCATACATTTTTTTGCAACCTTTGCTGTACTATACTAAATAAGTTGAGCCCATACGATCACTTCAATGATCCTGATAGCGAATGCTTCGGAAGGCTATTTGAAGGTCTTGTGCAAGATGAATAAGTGTGTGACCATTGATCTTGAATATTTACTGATGTTAGGTGTTGGAATTACAGTTGCTAGAATTGTCTGATTTCAATTCGTCATATCATGTACCCGATGACTCCCATTAATATATACTTCTATAAACTTCTCGAATTAACCTCCGCCTCCTAAATTCTCCGTTCTTGTCGTATACCCAGCCGTCTTCCGAAATACCCACTACCTTCAGCAAATTCAGCTCTGCGCACCATGTAATAGGATCTCTGTCCACAATCCAGTCTTGATCACCCGAAAACTTCCATCCTCTGGCCGGTGGCTGAACAGAGCCAATATTAGTGGTTCCCTTTGGCTTTCTTCTCTTATTTCTAATAACAGACCTGGTGGTAAAACTTGACGTCGAATAGATATAGAAATGATATGTAGCTTTATCCGTCAAATCTTGTCTTTCAATCTGGTATATCTGTGCTAACCTTTTCTTGATTGGTTCATCAACAATGACACTCCTCACACTTGGCTTGGAGGAGGCTGTCTTCTTTGCTGTTCGTCCCGGGCCTGCCGTCAGATGCCGCAGGAATTCTGCCAGGTTCGGATTATTAAGTAAAAGTGCTGCCCACGCAGAAACCATGAAAATGAATTTCCATGGAATAAAAGGGCCGATCATGCATATCAATGCCACCAATAGAATCAACTCATACACCAAAATCGTGGAGCGTTGCTCGTCATTGAAATCGCAATATTGAGACAGCTTATCCTCAAGCGTGTCCAAGGCACCGATTACCTGTGAGGTCAAATTTTGAAGATCCCTCATGTTAATTAACAAGTCTATCTTGTTGATGAACCCAGATTTCTTGCTTATCACTTCTTCCTCCTTGGTTTTCTCTTTCTGGTCCTCTTCTTCCTCTTTCAGCACAAGCGCTTTCAATAGCATATCCGTCTTGGTATCTAAAGAGACATAGTTTAGCGCCTCGTCACTATCGATTGATTCGTCATCACTAGTGGCCACAGATGACACGGGAGTAAAATTTCCATACCGTTCTAAAAAGGAATCGAATTTCTCCTGTCTTTCCTGCTGTAGCTCTTTATCGTGTGCTATGCTCTGCGCAGACAAAAACCCGAACATGGTTTCTGCACCTCTTGGTCTTTCTGGGCAGAGGTACGTTCGATCGGGCTTTTCCAACGGGTGCTTTTCTAGGTAGTTCGATAGCAACACATTGCCTGTCAATAGCACTACCGGATACACTATTAACAAGTACGGATATATGCACCCCCAAGAATAGAGTACAAGGAACGTCAACGTTTTGTACGGATCCTCCCAGTTGACGACCGAGAGTAGAAATCTGTTGATCTCAAAGAAGAGGCTCATGCGGTAGCTCAATTGTTTAAAGTTTCTGGTTAGTGTCCTGATAGAAAGCCTGGGTTGCTGAGCCCGATGTTCATCCACCAATCTCTTTCTCAACTTCTCCCTTTCTTTGCCTGAAGATATTCTGCTCACTATTCGGTCGATTACCTTATCTGTGAAATGCATTCTGTTGGGCCGGCTCTCTCCCGTTAATTTCTCTAACCCAACTTCAGATAAACCAGAAATCACTGCAGCAAGTGCAGCGGTGTTACTGGCCTTCGATGAGTCGCCTTGCGGTTGCCGTTTGGAAACATAATCATTGGCTAAATCATAGACTCCTCCAACAGCCTTTATTGCGATCTTTCGTCCATCAAACTTTGTGGATGGCATAATTTAGGAACATGGAAGAGTCCAATACAAGTAAAACGCTTGGCACTTAGCACCCTACAAGTTGATAAGCCACGTTATACTCAGCCATCTGTCAAGGAAATGTGTGGCTCGTGGTATTCTTACATACAGTGGCACGATTACCGCCAGTAGTTCTGATGAAAGGCACCGTTTCCAACGGTTTTCAATTTCAAACTTGAAATAACTGCCGGGAATAAAAGATTCGTTTGTTTTCAGCAGAGTGTATCATAAAGCTTAGGCCCAGAAATATGAAAAAGCCATGGAAGAAGACTTACACTCTCGGTGGAATATCTTGTCTACGGTGAACGTTTCGCTCTAGTACGGTTATTTATTAAAAGTACAACTTATATCCCTAGTCGCAGAAAAAGCTGCTCTCAAGTAGTTGATTGCAATTTGACCTCTCCCATTTGTTCCACTTGAAGCACTGGCCTAGCATCTCTACAAATCTGTCTGTCTCGGCCATCAAGTGCAAATCATGATGGTGCGAGTGTCGAGTCAAAAATTGCTTCACTGTTTTAGTGTAATGTCGGAACTTGAGCTCTGGTCTCTTTCCTGTCAAGAAAGGAACATTTACTGCGCATTTGGATGTGAAAGCCCTCCAAAGCAGCGTGTGATCATCGATCTCTCGTCCCGAGATTGGTCCTTCCTTGACAAGCTCCTTCCGAAGTGCGTCAACATAATTTCTTGACGGTGGTCCTAGGTAGTTGAAAAAGATATTCAACAAAGAGTACTCATCCTTGGCTTGAAATATTGGGATTCCAACGAATAGTTCCACAACTATTGCACCAAACGACCAAATGTCAATTTTCTCATCATATCTTGCTCCTAAGCAAACTTCTGGCGCTCTATAGTATCTGGATTGAAGATAGGAGAAAGATAAAGAGCCCTTTTGGCACGATGATCCAAAATCAATTATCTTGACCACAAAACATGACCGGGAATTATCGTATGCCAGCATTAAATTTTCAGGCTTCAAATCGCAATGAATGCAATTTCCCTCGTGTATGAATGAGAGCCCTCTTAAAATATCTCTTGCAAAGCCCCTCACCATAACTAAAGGGAGCCCTTTAAATTCTGTTGCCTGAATAACCTGGAACAAATTAACTGACAAGAGTTCTGTCACTAGACACATATGAGAACGAAATTGAAAATGATCATAGTAATGGACGATGAATTCACTTTCATGTCCGAATTTCTTCAAGTATTTCACTTCACTTGCGGCCTGCAATGCCCAATCCATTTTATTCTTAACCAATTTAATTGCCATCTGTTTTCCCAACTTGTAGTCCCTCACGGCCACAACAGTTCCAAATGCTCCACTTCCCAATTTACTGCATATCTCGTATCGGTATTTGATATGATCCCCAAGTAAGAATTTGTAGTTTTTGTCAGCGTCATCAAAACCAAAATTGCTCTTTGTATCCGTGATATCTGTGCGGATTTTCAGGTTTCTTTGAAGCCCTGTAAAGTATATCTGATGCTTTAGTCTCAATATTTCACCTCTTTCATATACGGTGAGGTTGTTGTGGTATGTGTGTTGTTTTACGGACCCGAAATTCTCTGAATCATAACCTTTTGATGGTGGAAAATGTTGATTCAGACTTTCCAAATAATGTCTGAAGAGGCTACCTATCTTCCTGTCCGTAAGGAGTAGAGTGTAGAGTTCCATGTGCGATTTGATCCCACTAGCCTTTGGGTAGTGATCTTTGTAGAAGCCATATGTAGCAACTGAAGAAGGTCTTGCCTTCTTTTTATTCGTCCTAAGTGTCTGTGGTGTTGTCTGTGGCTGTAGCTGCAGCTGTAGCGACTGCCTATTTCGGTTTGAGTTGGCGTTGATCATAGCCAATCTTTTTTCTCTGGTTCTTTCAATTGACCTCGATGGAATCAGAACCGACTGAGACTTCAGTTTCCTCTCCTCTGGATATTGCCTATTTTCCTTCCCCGTATTGCGGTTCATTGAGGCTCGAGTAGGACGTAGATATGAAGACCTGAACGAAGAGCGAGAGTTGTTGGAAGTTAAGTTCGTATGAAGCGGAGAGTGGTGAGTCCTAAGCGGTGAAGGGTGGCTACTAATTGCACGATGATCAAAATCATGAATTTTTGCTGTTTGATGATTATGATGATGCTGTTGAGATATATCTAAAGTTTGCCTACGCTGGGCCGTCTGTCGAGCACTGCGAGGCTCGATATGAGTTTTCTTATAATCATGAAGGTGTGACTGTTTAGGCTGGTCATTGCATATGAAGGAGTATCGAAGCTTGGGCGACGTTGCCGCAGCTATGCTGCTTCTTTTAATTGATGCCACAGGCTTTGTAAGCACAGGCAATCGAGAATTGTTTGGAGAACTGAGAAACGACGACTTGAATTTGAGGGTAACAGGAGTGTGTTTAACAAGTCGATTCTTTAGTGGAGATGGAGTAGGAATCTTCGATGCAAATTGAGGCGTAGTATCTATTATCATATCAGCAGAGTTGGGCGTCGTCTCTGGTTTCATTAGCTGGGATGTGTTGGGTGTCTGTGGAAGAATTGTGCTCCCATAAAGGCCTCTTCCTTTGCCAGCAACCGGCGATTCGTCGTCCATATCAAAGCTGTACAGCCTCGATGTCAACACAGACAACTCGCTACCAAAAGATTGGTCGTCATCCATGATCGATATTAGCTGCAGTTGTGGAAAAATCAAACACAAACGACGACTAGTGTATAGAAAAAAGTTGAGTATTTATTTTTTTTTGCTTTTCCGCTTTCGACATGTAAACAAGAAGCTGGAAATTCGGGCAGTGTGTAGCGATGCAGGTAGATAATAGCTCTTGATTTTTTTTTTTGCAAGTTGACCGGTCTTTCTCTTCCCATCCATTTTTGTTTGATTTCTGCTTTAACATGCCGGAAATTTCTATCGACAGAGTATCGCCAGACAGTTACACAACACAGGCACTTCTTCTACTATGCCAGCTGGTATATGACGTGGCGACGACTCAATCAAAGGACTTTAAGTTGTCGGTGATAAACCAAGATTTCAAGAACCATCCGTTGACCAATGACCAGAACATGAAGCTCACAGATAGCCAGTTTTTGGAGTTGTTCAATAATATCATGGTGGAGAATGGATTGATGAGGGAAGACGAGAAACCAAAGGTGATACAGACATACATGAGCCGTCTCGATCTGGTGGTGCAGGCATGCAATATTTACTTTCTGCGGCGAATAGAGGAGCTAGAAACACAGATCAGCGACAACAAGAAGGCTTTTGGTGAAGAGTTGGAGATTGTTCGAAGGAGAGAAAAGAGGTAGGTTGGTTTGGTTTGACGACACTGGTAGGAGGTTTCTGATATCGGTGTGTCGGGTTCTAAGTAGGGTGAAGCAGTGAGTTTTGTGTGAGCGGAAACCCGAAGTTGCTACCTTTTGCAGGCATCTCTTTGGTATAGGTTGTATGTAAGGGTTGCTGCGGAAAGGCCGTCAACGAGACAAAGCATGCTGGGGACAGAGATCCACAGATATTTGTATAGATGAGGGTCTATATGAAGTGCACCGAGCATACAATATGAGTGAGACAATCATGAAAGATGCTAAAACTCGGATACATTGAAAATTGCATCTACATGGACTGCAATCCCGCTGGCTGCGGTAATCTTTGCATCCGGCAGTGTAACTTCGAAAAGGAACCAGGGAATAGAAAAATTGGTGTATAATAGAAACTGTAGTGTCCGGCACTATGTAGGAGGAAAGGAGAAATTTACGGGCAAAGCCAACAGTGAGCAGTACCGTTGTAAGTCGTTTAAAGGCATCTTTATAGTGGGATTTGCATATGGAGTGGAGTTACACCAGGTGTCTATGTTGGCCTCGGATCCGGGTGAGTGAGTGAGAGAACAGCGGCTGAAGCCAAACTATCGTGGGGTCCTACAAACCACTACGTGGGTGCCTGTCAGAAGTGCTATGCAAGTAGTATCGCACTTGGTAATGCTACAACAAGCTACGATACGACTAGTACGGTGCATTCCTCTATGCGACTCCGTACCTGTTATAGCATCATCATGTAGATGTTCTCATAAAATTTTTCGGGCCATTTCAACTTTGTGAGCCCTTCATGCTCACTCTGAAAACTCGCTCATACTGATTTGCTTAGCATTGGCTTGCCAAAAAAAAAAAAAAAAAAAAGTAAAAATAAAAAATAGCCTGAGCAACGAGAGGATCATCAGAACCATGAATAACTCAGACACAGGAACAGAGGTTGTTCCTAATGTTGGCAGCAGCAACTGCGACAGCTGCAAAAGTAGGCTGAATCAATTTTTAGATGCCGCAGACATTGCAAAGCTCAACCATATGACCCCTACTGAAAAACTCAACTACTTTCTACGGTCCAAGCACTTTATGGCCAGCATAGCAGCAGAGTTGTCGATGGCCAAAACCAATCCTGACATGTACAACAATGACTTGATGGCACTTTCGCCTTCGGAACAGGCAGAAATGGAAGGAAAGCTCAATCTCTATGACAAGACTCTCAAGGAGACTCTCGAGGCGATCAAAAACGGAACGCTGTTCAGCCCCGAAGGAGAGCCTTTCAACAGAGTCAAAATCAACACCGAGCTACTCGGACTTGAGAAGCGACTCGTCGACAACGAGAAGAAGCGCAAGCAGTTGCTCCAGACATATCAGGACATTCTCAAGAGCCTAGTAAGCCACAAGCTTCCCGTGAAGGAGTCTACTGCTGCACATCCAAATAAGAAGTTGCTCCGAGATTCGGAGGGAAATGAAATTGAAGTAGAACTGAGTATCGAGCATGATGCAACGGAGGATGGCAACGAAAGTCTGCCCATAGCGCCTACAGCGCCTAATACTAGTGAGGTGGACATTGGCGGCCAATGCAAGACCACCGACCAGTACATAGAACAGATGGTGCGATTTTTGAACCAGAACAAGAAATTCGATGACTTCTTGGAGGAGCTTTCGAAGCTGGAGGTTCTAGACAAGGAGGAGCATGATATCGACAACCAGAAATCTGATAATGTAGATGAAAATGAGGAAATTACTGGCAGTGATCTTGAAGATAACGCCGATGACTATCCTACCAGTTGCGAATTGACGTTTGAATACGATAAAAATGGGGAGCTAATCGATACTGCGCCCGGAGATACACTCAAAAGGAACATCAACAACCAAATCATCAAGGCTTTAGAGTCATTCAAGCTGGAGCACGTATTAGATAAAGACATTGCCACCGCCATAGCGGCATCTTTGGAAAATAATAGCCGGTTTTTTGAATCTTTGCAGCGAGATTTGCAGACCGAATCAACGGAAAATCCCCCTAAGATTGAAGAGCAGGTGAGCTCACAACTGTTGCCCCCAAAATCGACACCAGCAGAAGGATCATCAGATAAGCAGGAAATAAAGAGGCAGGAGACCCCACAGAGCAGCAACAGCAATTCTAAAAGCAGCAAGAAAAGTAAGAAGAAGAAGAAGTCAAAAGCAAAGCGAGACGGAAATTCTCACAACAGCGGTAAAGCTGGCAAAAAGGGTGATCCAAGCTCTGACTGGGTCTGTGAGTTTTGTGAATTTGAAAAGGTGTATGGAGACAAGCCTTTTGCATTGATAAAATGGTTTGATAATATACTGGAGGAGCAAGAACAACGAGAAGCCTTCCAGCGACAACGGTTAAGAAGAAACAAAAATGGAAGAATATCGAGAAGATCCGCCAGTCATAGCCAGTCTTCTTCCCAGATGTCGTCTCCGCCTCCTCCAGCATCCTCGCCACCTCCACCTCCATCGCCAGAAGGTGAATAATGAGATAAAATAAAAGGATGCAATGTGAAAAATGAGAATAACAGTCGAGTATCAAATGTAGGATGAACGCTGTGGTCATAATTCACTTACTTGTTCTCCAAGAACTTAAAAGAAACTACCCATTAAAGCTAAACTTTTAAATTTCCAAGTCGTTTGAAGTGTGGTTTCTGAATTATTAGGCCATATGTCAGATGAGTTTCACACTGGCGGATCTTATTGCACAAGTGTTTTGTTTCTTTTTTTTTTTCTTTGGCAGCTCTCTATTCATTTTCATATCTTAAGGGAACAAAAAGGATGCACTTTGAAAACAAACTGAAGCCATTTCCTCAAACGAATAGGCCATATTCCTATGGTTGGAAGTCTCGACTCTATCATACACCAACAGCATTATTGCCATAGCCATCTCTAAAAAATTTCTTGATACCCCGATTGTCTACTTATTTTCAGCGAATAACTAATTTATATTATGAAAAAGCGTACAACCTCTATGTTTACTTATTTAGCATCCTCGTCGTCAAATCGAAGACTTTTGAGAATGAGATCGTCTGCGGCCTCGGAGTCTAGTAATCGTAACTGGTCTGCAGGAAAAAGCTTAGGGAAATAATATGCAACCACCATGAAGAACATCAAAACACCCGGAAAACCAATGGCTCCTTTAGTACATGTGATTCCGAACTCGAAAGCAAATGCTATGAGTTCCAGTACCAAATATATGATGAACCATTTTCGATCTGCGCGATAGTAGTTTCTATCAAAGCTGGTCAACTTTAAGGAATCCGGATCCGTGAAAAGGAATCTCAACCGGTTAGTAATGTCTAAACTGTCCAAAGCAGTGATAGCCATCACCCAAAAAAGTCCTGCGAGGACAGCTTGTGGAATCTGCCCTAAAACAGTTAGCATAGGTTTAGTCATCATACATAGGGTTAGAAGGCCCTGTGCAGTATTAGTAACCCTCTGCTCCACAACACTGATGATCCTGTCCCTTCCGGTTTCATAATCGTACTTATGAACACAAAGAGACTTAGTATGCAATGGGGCTTGCGGAATCAAGCCGTTGGGCGCAGGTATACCTAAAATTCCTGCAATACCCGTTGTAATTCCGAGGAGCAAGAAGTCATAATGAAATGATGATGGTTTTTTGAGCGGAAATTCAGAAGATTGGCAGATTAGTGATGAGATGTTGTGGTCATAATAGAACAATGCAGTCAATAGAATGGCAAACGGAAACGCTAGAAACGCATCACCTACCGTAATGCCCCTCCAGAACCTAATGAACCAGTCATCTGGCCTATTGGAGGAGGTGGGATGAAAAGATGTGGTGACAGGCAATTTCGCAAAGTCGGCTTTGCTTAACTGGCCGCCGAAATGGATGAAGCCAGTGAAAAAGATAACACATATTGGTGTACCATAGTCTCTAAACACTGTTCTGATCATAGGACGGAGATAATGCGTCTTGGAACCAAAGAAGTGGGCAGAGACTCCAAACAAGCCTATCACTAGAGCTACAGTAACCGAAGCAAAGCCACTCGCTGCGTCCTTCAAATCAAACTGGTGCACCAAAATCTGGATACCCTTTTGTATATAGACAATATTAATAAAGAATCCAAACACGTCACAGGAGTATTTTGTAACGTAGCGCATGAAGTTCGTGAGATTTGTAAATGCAATGATGATGTGCATAACCATGCTCCAAAGACAGATCCAGCACATGAACTGGAAGTATGGGATACCCGCGGGTGCAATTAATTCATACACCGTATAGTTGAAGATGGAAATGGGTCCGGTAACTCCTACAATGCAGAGTGGGGCACCCGCAAACAATCCAAAGACTATTCCTCCCATTGCAGAGGCCATAAGCACTTCATTCACGCCGTATGAGTTGTCAGTATGATCAAACATATCCTGGGCAAATGCTATTGCCGGCAACAAATTAGTGAAAAAAATGAATATCGTTGAAGGGATGACCCTGTAGTTCCACCCATCTTTCCAATCAGAAAGGTAATATGGAACGAGTCTGGTACGGATATCTCGATATATACCTTTGCCAATATATCGCCAGTGGAACAATGTGTTCCTCTTATACTTCTGTTTTTTTCTCTCAAACCATTTTTCTGCAAAATCCGACTTGGCTTTTGATGAGCCAGTTATCATGGCGTTTCAACTGTTATAGCGTTATAGCAATGCTGAAGCGATATAAATTAAGCATCAAGGTTTAAAGAAGTCAGTTTAAGGGGGGTGAAAAAAAAAAAAAAAAAAAAAGCTCGCTTATCTGAATTAGGAAACCTCGGCGCCTAAGATAGCAAGCAAGCAGCTATTCTAGAGAAAGATGTACAGATATATTGGAGGACTGAAGACACAGAAAGGTATATTATATGGTTCCCTTTTCCCTGGTAAACCGAAAAAAAAATAATAATTCTTACATATATAGAATCTTAGTATTCCGTTATTCAACGAGTGGCCGGTTTTTCGTACTACTGCCTACAACCAATGCTTTGTATCAAAGAAAGATAAAATCTTAATCCAAGAATATACACGATAGTCTGAAAGTAATACCTCTTGTTCTTTTAAATGTACAGCCTTCAATTTTGAGGATCCCCTGTTAGTCACTCACTAGAGCAAATGTCCAGCCATTGATTTACTTGTTTTCGGCCTCTGGCACTTTTGTAATATTTGAAATAACTCCTTATTAGCTCCTTTATTGTTATAATACTTGCACTTGAAGTTTTTCTATTAGTTGAGAGAAATCTTTTAGTCTACAAGTTTCTCCTCTTAAGAGCTCTTTTCCTAAATTCCTGTAATTCCATCTGTGTTTCAATCTCCGTCAACCGCGCCTGGAAAATTTTCAAAATGAAAAATTGTTCGAAGAAATTTAAATATTCCGTTGTAGGTGAATTTATAGCATAGCATGCAGAGATTGTTTCAGAGAGCATTTCATCAAGTCTCGTGTATGCGACACGAAGGTACCCGTGAGTTTTCTGGTCCGAAGGCTCCTTTCAAGTCTTCAGCTGCAGGAAAACGGGAAGCTGTTAGCTTTGACAAGAATATGCCTGTGTTGCATAAAATTAAAGCATGGGAACGGGATGGAATGGACAAAGACACTTGGTTCAAGGAAAAATATGCACATCAGCATGTTCTACAGAAGCAGAGAAGATTGCAGAAAAAGGAGAAGCATGTCAAGATTTCTAAAGCTTCTAAGAAAAGTTTGGTGAGAGAAATGCGGTTGAATCCAATGATTGACTACGTCTATGGAACAAATCCAGTTCTAGCTGCTCTCAATGCCAACAAAAGACCCTTTTTTGGAAGACTTTTCCTTTATAATCCTAAAGACACTCAGAAAGTTAATAAAATCTTAGGCATAGCCAAGGAGAAGCAGATACTTGTCGTGGATGATGTTGGGAAGATGGAATTGAATCAGATGACGCACGATGGTATTCACAATGGAATAGTTTTGGAGTCGAAGCCACTAGAACCTGATGACATTCTCTGTCTTGGGGATTCTGATGTTGATCATTTCAAAGTGGAGAAGGCAGAGTTCGGAATTACACATGAAGATGTCATTAGCAGAGACGCCGCAGAAAAAAAATACCCTATTGGATTGTACTTAGATGAAATATCGGATCCACACAATGTTGGTGCTATCCTAAGGTCTGCATACTTCCTTGGGGTCGACTTTGTTGTACTATCAGAGAGAAACTGCGCCACTTTGACTCCGCTTGTTTCAAAAGCTTCATCTGGTGCGATGGAATTCATGCCTTTGTTTATGGCTAATAAGCCGTTGAAGTTCTTTGATATGTCTAAAAGTAATGGTTGGAAAATTATATCAACAGTTGCACCCGCTCAGATCTCTCACTACAAAAGCCAGGCCATTTCCACAGAAGAGTTGGCACAAATCACATCCACAAAGCCCACTCTTTTGGTTATTGGTTCCGAAGGTAACGGTGTGAGGAGCAGTTTGGTTCAGAGGTCGAATCATGTCGTGACATTAAAGCAAGGTAGAAAGACACGTGATGAGTCTGTGGACTCTTTAAACGTGAGTGTGGCCACTGCATTAATGATTGCCAAGATGGTGGGTGAATGAAAATGTTTTATAGATCTTTACATGTAAATAGTCGAATAATGGGTTATTTTAGGCACTGTGAATCACAAAATAACGAAATGAGAGTCCATTCGCTCTGATTGGTAGACTGAGAAAATTCAAAAAATGTTTTAATCTTCAGAAATTACTGCTCCTATTCTACTCTTCTTATATGCCTCTCGCTATATTATTATGTACATGACTATTTACTCTTCTTAGTATTTGAAGGTAGGATGCTCAACAACAAGCTCAAGCTCTCCTCGTTATCCTTACCAGAGAAGAAAGATCTTTGTGATATTCCGTCACGAACGGATGAAAGACTAATTGCAGAGTTCCTTGAACCAAACTCTTTGTAGGATCTAACAGGATCAACTGCAAAGTCCAACTTCTTATCATTAACGTTTATAAGAGCATACTTTGGCATGATTGGGATGCAGAACTCTCTGCTAAAGGAGTCTGATTCCGGAACTGGCTTGACCAATTTACCTAAGATATTCAAGTACTTAACTTGGGACATAGCAGCGGAAGAATGACCCACAAATCCACCAACACCAAAAAGATGGCCTGATTGCTTATTTTGAAGGAACCTTCCTGGAACAATCTTTGAGGACTGAATACCATTGGGTGTCTGATGTAGTCTGCCTGCCAGAGTATAAGAAAGACCAGCGGTACCAGATAGATGGTCTCCATAGCTCTCTGGAATAGCTGATTTGGATCCTAGGGAAAGCTTTGGCTTCTCGGCTTCAAGGAACTCGACGATTTCGTTCGACAAGTCAGAGTGATACAATCTGTCAGGGTGCTTTTTTGCTAGCCACTGCATGAACGGCCTTCTGAGCTGTCTCAAGTGTGGTTCTATCTGTCTCTTGAACTTGGCAGAAAGCAAAGAAAGCCTTTTGAGGTTCAAAGCACCGGCAATAGTCTTGTCAGCGGCCCCTTCAATTTTCTTTGCTGGAAATAGAGGACTCGACTTGCTGGTAGTTTCTTTAATGCTTCCCCAGCTAGACTTCTGTCTGTAGATCGGTATTCCTAGCTCCTGAAATCTCTTCTTTTTCCAAAGAAAGCCGTTAAATGGCTCAAAATCCGGTAGTCCATATCTGTTATCAATGTCATTCAAAACGATGTATCTGCTCTTGAGTTTCTTAGGAAGTCTAATCTTGACACCGAAATCCCGTCTCGAAAATGATGATGGTAACGACTCCACCACCTGATGAGTGGGAAAAGTAGCTGCCCGATCCGACTCTAACTCTCCGAGTTTCTTTGGTAGCTGCGGAATCTTTGAGCTCCGAAAGAGCCTGGCAAACTCTCCGGCACCTCCGATTCTTCTCGACATCTTTACGTTGCAAAAACCTGCGATATGGGAAGAGGTGATATATCTAGCGATTTATTGAAGATGGTTCTGCGGCTGTACCAACTGTTCTACTGTTGAATGTTGACCAAGTTGTGATGGCAGCAATGGGTGTTCAATAATCTTTTTGATTATTCTTTAAAATTTCCCGGGTGTGATAGGCCTTGCAAACAAATTTTATTTCTTTCAATGCTTGAAATTATTCTTCTCTTTCCTCAGCATTTTTTTTTCTCCTCGACTCGAGCTTGACAAAATTTTCGCGGCACGAAGTGCAATTGGCAGAACGCAAAATCAACGTCAGAAGGTCGAGATGTGATGGAATTATCTTTAGTTAAAGGTGGAAGTGAGTTCGAAAGCACAGTGGGGGGGGAAAAAAAAAGTCCATTGTTTATTTTTCTGTCTGAAGTTTCCTTGACATTTGAGGATGCTTTTACCAACTTTCACGCCAAATTCGGGCTGATAACTTCTGTTACAGGAATAGCCGCCAGCACTCGCTCGCGCGCAGCTGCCACCGCTACATAGCCTCCACTGCTGTGAACTACAAGCCAGCAAATTGGCTGATATTCCGTAGTCAAGGCTATTTCCTCATGAATAGAACATTCTGTCAGCATGCATTTGTGTTTGTGTTTGGAACAATCGAGTCTGTCTCTCTCTCTCTATCTCTCTTCCCGCTCCTCTTCTGCCTGCGAGTATCTAGCTACCTGCGGTTTCGTATTGTATCGCGTAATTGCTTGAGTAATCGTGCAAAGGCGCCTCTGCTCACTGAGTGTCGGCTCCATGCAACCGGCGCTATCATCAACACAATCCTTGCATAATCTTTGGTGGCATATATATCATTTCTTGTTCTCTGGGTTTTCATTCAGCTGTCTGCTTTTTTTTGTTCATTCTCTTTTCCGACTCCACTCTGCTTCCTCTCTTGCTATCTTCACAATATGCTCCGCATTCTTTCAGGCGCGACTACTCCGACGGTGATCGACTCCTTTCATATCTTATGCGCTACCGTGAGTCGCCAGATTTTCATCTATTTTGGGATTCTTGTCTTTCTTGGGATAAACAAATAGTTCTGCTTCTCTAAGAAAGCTGAAAAATAGTGACTATTGTTTAGGGGTTGCGTCATTTGTCAGCAGTAAAGTAATATCACGCAAACTTGATCGCTTGTTTGCATCCTGCTGTTTGTTATCTTTTTGGATTCATAGTGAAGCATAGATAGATCGAGGAAATTTTCTCCTGCGTCACCAACTCATCCAACATACAGTAGATACAGTACTGCTACTACCGTCATCTATTGATTTCTCTAATCTCATTTGCCTCGAAGTGGACGCATCAGTCAAAGCACAGGCTTATCTGTTCTCTGCAGTAAAGTGAGCCAGTATACGCAGAATCCATTCCTGCTTCATTTGGTGTTAGAAGGAAGAACACACTGTAACTTGGTTCTGTCTTGTTTCTAAATTAGGCTCACAGCATTTTCTGCCGTTTTTCTCTGCCGCAGCTGCCTGAATATTGAAGAGATATCGTTTATTGGTCATTGCCAGAAAACTCCCCGGTTGATTATTCTCCCGAAACTCTTCCTTGATACTATTTTAAACTTCGGATATGTCGCAAAGAAAGCCCGTGGCCAAGCTATACAGACGCTTAGAAGTAGTTGGAAGGGGAAAATTCGGCACTGTGTACAAAGGTGTTGAGCTGGACACCAAGCGCTTGGTGGCCATCAAAGTGCTTAACCTAGACACTGAAGAAGATGAAGTCCGCGATGTGCAGAAGGAGATCAATTTTCTATCGCAACTAAAGTCGGTGCCCAACGTGACTCACTACTACGGTTCCTATCTGAACGGTCATAATCTTTGGATTATAATGGACTACTGTGCTGGAGGCTCGGTTCGCACATTACTCAGGCCGGGCCCACTTGAGGAAAAGCATATCAGCGTTATTGTGCGAGAGCTGTTGTCGGCGTTGCAGTTTGTTCATGCTAATGGTGTGATTCACCGGGACATCAAGGCTGCCAACGTTTTGATCAGCAAAGATGGCCGTGTCCAGCTGTGCGATTTTGGCGTGGCGGCTCAACTTACCACCACTGCGCTGAAACGTACCACGATGGCCGGTACACCGTACTGGATGGCTCCTGAGGTCATTGAAGAAGGTGCAACCTACAATGTGAAGGCCGATATCTGGTCTCTTGGAATCACCATTTATGAAATGGCCACCGGCAATCCGCCCTACTGTGACAAAGATGCCATGCGTGCAATGCAGCTCATAGCTCAGCACGAGCCTCCGCGTCTAGAAGGTCGTCAGTACAGTGCGGCCTTGAAAGAGATCATTGCTACATGTCTTGAGGAGAAGCCTGACCTCAGACCATCTGCGGCGCAGCTACTGCGTTCCCGCTTCGTGCGTTTTCATCGCCAACTTTCTTCCTCCTGTCTACGAGAGGTTATTGGACGCTACTTGCTCTGGCGAGACAAGCGCTCGTCTCGTGATAGTGTCTACATGCCAGATGATGAGGAGCGCCGTCCAGCCTCTTTGGACCAACCCGCAGAGTCATACGGTGTTAAGTGGGATTTCGACTCTCTCCGCTCTGCTGAATACATTATGGAGAACGAGATCGATGTTCCTGACACTGTGCTGGGTCCCACTGGTGGCGTTGATTCCAACTACGACCACGGAATTGACGGCGATTACGCCACTTCTATTGCATCTCCGACTTCGCCTACCTACGTGGCTTCCACTATTGCTGTTCCGCAACCTCCTGACCGTCCTGCACCGCAGCCTATCACAAGTGAGCCTCCGAAGTCTTTGCTTAAGCTATTTCAGGTGGGAGAAGAAAAACGGGAGTCCCAGGAGCCACAGATCACTCTCGAACACCATGACGCTCTACCTGATCTTCGCCATTCCCAGTCGCCTTTAGTGCCTATCGAAATCCCCAACATGGCCACTCTGCAGGAAAAGGCCAAGCAGGAACTGCCCCACACTGCTTATGCGGCCAGAGGTCGAGCTGCCACTGTCGATGTGCAGATGGCCCAGGCCGCCCGTGGAGTGCCTAACAGAAGCAATTCTACAGCAGACTTCCGTACCTCTAAAGTATCTTCTGTGCGCCGGCCCACCGTGTCGGGTGTCGTCGGCCACCGCACACCATCTCCAAGAAAGCAACAGCAACAGCTCTTGGACCACTCCGCCGGGGGCTCGCCCAGGAGTCCGTCACCGGGCAGTGTTACTCATATGAAGCCACTTCAGCCCATCTCTTTGCAGCCGTTATTGATGCCTATTAACACTAGCAGTTCCAATAACACTAATAAAGTTGGTGGTCTACACACTGCTCCTCCTGTCAGTAATGCTGAGTATCATGATCAGCACCATGATCAGCATACGCTGAGCCGCAGTCGCTCTCAATCACGTCTTCACATGCCTGTTCCTATGTCATATACTCATATTGATGCTATACAGAGTGATGTTGCAGGTGGTAAGGCTACCTCTCCAGACAAGTTTAATCAATTTGGTGTGAACATCAATTTGGCTTCAAACCTGCCGCTTGCTATGACACCGGTTACAGAGAAGGAGCCGAACATGTTCGCTGAACCTGCAAACCCTCAAACTCAATCACAAATGCACTCCCCTGTCCAGCCGTCTGGTGATTTTCATCACCAGTCAAGCACCACCGTCCACCATGACGTCAAAAGAAGCGTTTCCGCCATGGATCCTGGCGAATTGGCACTGCATACGCCTCACTTTTACATCGGCCGCCAAGCACCGTCCAAAGCACAGATACAGTACAATGGCATAGTGGATAAGCTTACAGATTCAAGGATCACAGAACTATACGAGAACTCAAATCTACCTCATAGTGTCATGGGTGAATTGGGTAATGATGATGGGCTGGCTGATAATGAAGATTACTTTAACCACTTTAATTGGGACAACAGTGAATTTGAAGATAAGGACAATTTATCTCTTGAGGTAATAGAATTGTTTGGGAAGTTCCAGAACGTGGTGGATTTGGCTATCGAACAGCTTTCCTAGAAACGTCGAACTGCGCCGGAGGAGATGTATTTCAATTTTTGTTGTCTCCTATATAGTATATGTACAAATAGTGGATGTAAAATTATCATCTTAAAATTGCATCAGCATTCGATACTACATGTCTCTTAACCCAAAAGTTTAACAATCAGAGGTTTGCAAGCGTTTATTTCTTTCAATTCTTTAATTTCTCGAAGTATATAATCCATATTTTGATGTGGCTCTATGAATGTCAGAAAGTGCAGGCATTCAATATTTAAATACCTCCCTGCAGTAGTGCTGAACCACAACCTGCCCCTCAACGAAGTTTGGATCATCATGTCTAACAATAGCTGCAGCATGTGTTGCGTTTGTCTTCGTTATGTAGATTGGAAATTTTGCCCATTTTAATCTATTTAAATTGGTGATAATTTCCCTCTGCTCTAGGCATAGTCCAAGTCTAAATCTCTCTAAAATCTGGTAATATTGAAAGGACTCCTGCCTATCTGAGGCAAGCTTCTTAAAATCTTGATCCCAATTATCAATGTCATCTATACAGACAGAACAAAGTCGATTTAGAGTGGTGACCAATGTTTTGGTCCCTTGTTCATCTTGAACCTGATTAAAAATGGAGTTATTCACGTCGGTCGATGAAGTTACAGCATCGAAAACGGATTCGAGAAATGAATCTCCCTGATCATGCAAACCGTTTTCAAACTTATTCAACTCCCTCTGATATGACTCGCTTAGTCGTCTTACCAAATGTTTGCGTGGGTTTGTATCTTCAAATGCATCTTTCTCTGGCTGCCAACAGTAAAATGGAATTAAATCTTTAAATTTGGGAGCCTCTTTAAAAATTCGAATTGTCGAATTGAGCACTTGTAGCAAATTCATCAAGATGAACCAGATGAACCACATAGGCAAATAGACAACAAATTTGAAGAATAAATTTACCCATTTAAACTTTCTGCTAAGGAAGTTACTCAAATATTCTTCCCATGTCAGTTGAGACACTCCCTTCTTGAACTTCGGATCATAATTGTCTGCTGGGCTGTCTTCTTCTATCATCTGGCTAATATTTTTACCTCCTGTTCCGTAGTCAATCAAACCTGTAAAGCGAATAGGTTTATTGACATCGAGAATAATTGGAGCATAGCCGTCTACAAAGTTGAGTTCAAACTTGCTTCCATTCTGAAACCTCATAAATCCATCTTTATCGATCTTGACGTTAGGATTCTTGTCCAAAATTTCGAACGGATTAATGTACGATATGCCTGCAGTCCACCAGGAAGTACGAATATCTGACCTGACATTTGAGTAAAGAGCCAAGTTTTCAAAGTCCTCTAGGGCAGTATAGAAAATGGAGTTCGGAGTGGCCATGAGCTTGAGGAGGGGAACTCGCTTGTGCTTGGAAAATACATCATCCTTCAAGAACATCTGCTTTCCACTACGACCCAACAATATTGGAGCTAGCCAGTTGAAGAACTTGACAGCGATGGTATCTCCTGGGGTCAAAACGCCAACATTGGGTGAACAGACAGATGTGAAGTTAACTGTCTTCCTGCCATCGAAGTAGTGCCTGTACTTTAGAACACCAATTGCATACCTGGAAATTAGGCCTCCCAAAGAGTATCCAACAATAGAGAACTTGGTTACTTTGTACCCCAAAGATTCAATTCTCTTGGTTTCTACAACGATTTCCTCCGAGATCCTGGTCCCGCAGAGATCGATTCCGTCGTAGGTCCTGAACTTTTCGTTGGATTTAGTTTTATATATCACGAACTTCTCATCCGAATCGGAAGCGTTAATCTGCAGCTCATTCTTCAATGCATTCTCAAAATAGTTGAAGTGATCTGCAACACCCCAGAGACCATGGCATAATACAATAAGATGACAGCCGGTCATGTATGAGAAGAATATTAAAAAGAAGGTATAAATAAATGTGCTACGGTTACAGAGAGTGATGCAACAGCAAGCTAGAGGGCAGATCTTTTGTGGGTAAGAGATATGTCTCGTCAAAGGTTAAAATTGCAGGTATTTATACTTGTGCGAAATAGAGGCATCTCCAAAAAAAAAAAAAGCTGATTCAAGGATGCGGAAGTTCAAAGTGCGAAATTTCTAGATAAGGAATCTGGCTATGACGTATTTGGCAGGTGCTGATAGACAGATTAGATAGCGAGATTTGTGGTACTTTTTGATCAGGGAATCCATGGGGTGAATGTATGGTTTCTTATGAGCACGATGTCCCAGCATGCAGTCATTGTAAAAATCACATAAAAAAACTTGTAAATATTTTCAAGAAAAAGGAGCATTTGAATGAAATGTCCAAATGTGTTGTAGAAGTTTGCGACACCCTTTGTGTCGCCCCGTATCAATTTGTCAGTAAGGCCAGACCATACTTTTGTTGCTGCCATTTTGTTTTTAGGACAAAAGTGTAGTTTACTGAATATTTTGATTAGCTTTACACATATATGGAAGGCAGTTTTCGGTGGAATATGAAGCCAAGTAGCTTAAGGTTTTTGAAGCCTCGATCTTGGAGAAATAAAATGGAATCAAACACAATCGTGTCTAAAAAAGGTGGTTTTGTTATAGGCACAAATGATTCAAGTAAAGAAAACATAAACCCCAATGAGATTTCAGATGTACCAGCTCTAAAGAAGAAAGAGAGCACATTTGACCTCAGAAATCTTGCCCAGAAGTATCTAAGCGATGAGGAATCGACCGATGAATCTGATGATCCAAAATTTGAAGAACCATCCTTTCTTCTACACTCACTATTTGTTGGAGACTTGAACAAAGAGATGACTGAAAATCAGCTTATGGATACCTTTTCCAGTTTTGAAGGGTGTATATCTGTTAAAATCCCAAAGGATAGCAAGACTGGATGCTCTTTAGGTTACGGCTACGTCAATTTTAGCAATGAGTCAAGTGCCAATAAAGCCAGAGATGAGATGAATTATCGCAAAATCATGGGTTCCGAGGTTAGAATTATGCCATCAGTGAGGGATAAGAGCAAGCGTGAGAAAATAGGCGCCAATATCTTCTTTTCCAATCTCTCTTTTGAGCTAACGACCCGTGATCTCTATGACAGATTCAAACAGTACGGTGAGGTGCTTTCTTGTAAGTACATACCAGAGAAAGGCCAATGTTTCGTCCATTTCAAGGATCGCAAAACAGCATACGACATCGTCAAAAGTTTCAATGGCAAGAAGGTAATGGATGGTCGTCTTGTCCATGCCAGTATTCATATTATGCGAAAAGATAGAGAAAATTTTGGTCAATCTAAGCCAATAGAAACATCATCTATAATTTCAGCCTTCCAAAAAATCGAAATAGAGCCTCGAGAGACTACTCCAGAAACTGAAAGAGCTGAAAAGAAGATTGAGCCACCTGTCAGTACCCAATTCTCGATATTCATGAAAAACCTTCCACTTGACATTGAAGATGAAACTATCAAGTCTTTAGTGCAACCACACGGTGAAGTACTCACAATTCTTTCCCGTAAAGTCCCAGCAAGAAATGGTGCTTGGGCATTAGTCAATATGAAGGATTTTGAGTCTATGAGCAGCGCCATAACTAACTTAAATAACGTGGAAATAGAGGGAAAGCAACTGTTTGTTACCAGGGCCATACCAAGAGAGCAAAAAGAGTATGCCAAGAGAGAAGAAAAATATCCAAAATATACGATCAAGCTTCTAGTCAGCGGGCTTAATCTTGAATGCCAGCATACTGTATTTCAAAATATCTGCTCCCAATGCAAATCGATACAGTCAGTAGAGTTGTTTGGTTCGGGAGCAGATCCAAAAGGATGCGACAGTTACGGCTATGTTACCGTTGAGACGGAACAAGATGCCGATAATCTTATGGAGAAACTTAGGAAAGAAAAAATATCCTGCTTCAAGGTTAAAATCAAGATTCCGAGTAAGGAAGACAATTATGCTACTCATCAGTACCGTTATTTGATTCCCAATCCAAGTGCACCAGTGACAGTCTCTTATATCGATCCAATGAAGATGTACAGACTGGCTCAATTTAACTCGACCGTTTATAATGACAAATTGAGAACCACTTCTGTCGAAATAGACAGTAAGATAGGCGTGAGAAATGAGGCAGATATGAAGCGCAAGGTGGATGAAATAGTCTGGGATTTAGCAGTTGTTTTATTTGCAGACAGCTTTTCCACGGGAAATTGCTTGACGGTTTCAAAGGTGCGGTCTTTGGCAGACCACATAGTGAAGTTCTTCTGGGGAGGAAGGTTGGAACTCTTTTGGCTGTTCCTCCGGGAAAACCAGCTGGATGGCAGCCTTCTAAGAGCCCCTATACATCCACTTCTAAAGTTCCAGCTGGAACAAAGTGCTGGGTACCTTGGAATTGTTTCTAAATGAATGAGCATATGGATGATTTGCTAGGAAGTGTATTATTGGAAGATAGTTATCTAAACAGTTACTATATAAAAAATCAAGATATGCGGGAAAATGAAAGTGAGAGATAACATATACTGTTATTAACTACACAAAAGAAAACTAATAAAAGTTCAAAAAAGGTACAGATTACTCAGACATAAACTGGTTGAATAAGGGGTAGATTAATTTTCAACAACAATATAAAAGAGTCTTTTAATATTTTATAAGATACATGCCATTAAATATTTCAGCCAACACCATTCGTGCATCTAGACTAATTCCACATAGTTTGCAGGGAAGATACCTTCCTTAGTGCCGATTCTGCCAGTCCACCAATCATCCGTAGAGTCCGACTTCTGCAGGATAGTGATGACATCTCCCTTCTTGAAAGGAAGGTCTCCTTCCTGCTGTCCTGAAAAAGAATATAAAGCAATGGCCTTGTTCTTGGAGGAACTCTTTCTCTCAGAAGTTCTAGATCCATTTCCAAAGTCAGGTTTTTCAGATTTCGGCCTGAACCCGCCAGCGGAGCTGTTTCCTCTAGATCTTCTGGAGTCGAATCTATCGTAAATATCATCTTCCCAGGCGGGCTTAGAGGTATTCGAAGAGGTCGATTGGTGACGCTGACTACGATAGTATGCGGAGGCGGATCCGGCAGCGTCATCGTCATCGTCGTAGGTGGAGTGGCGGTGAGTTCTCGAAGCTGAAGCCGAATTATCGCGGCCGGACTCGTAATAATGGCCAGAGCGGCTGCTTCGCCTGTAACTGGAATCATCAGAGCTGAATTCGGATGGAATGTCATCATAGTAGTTGCCATCGTCAGAGTAATCCTCTCCGTCCGGTCCAACTCTGCTGAAGGCTCTACTTTCAAGAATGCGCATTAGCGGCTCGCAGGCTGGAGGTGGAGCCACTCTGCCGCTCAAAATGTATCGTGCCTTGCACATGTCGCCATAAAACTTTCTGTTGGCTTCTCTTCTCTCCACAAGCACGGATCCTTCCACGGAGACACCGGCAAACAACCCCTTGGTCTTAGAGTACGAGAAAACTGCCGCCACGCTCTTCAATGAAGCACTACCTGCAACTTCTGCATTTCTGCCCAAGGGACCCGCAGCGACGGATATATTTCCTCCAAGAGTGACCGAACCATACTGAGCAAACGACTCCACAGCGGCATCAGTGTTTAGGATGAAGACGAAATCAGTCACTTCGGCACCAATTTGACCTCCGACACCGGCACCTGCTGTCATAATTGCAGATGGCGCAGACCACGATCCATCGGGCAATCTGGCAACCACGACACCGGATCCTGCCCTGCCCGAAAATAAGAATCCTGCCTTCAACACTGTGATGATTGCTAGACCTTTGGCGTTCAAAAGAACATCATGTGGAATGACTTCGTCTGCACCAAGAACTTGGTTGGGCTTGATGAATGAGGCCAACACTTTGGCTGCTTTTCTGTGCGATGCGTTAGTAAAGCTGGAGGAGGACGAGGACGAGGAGGCGGTGACGGTGACGGTGAAGGAAGAGGCAGAGGCAGAGGCGAACAAGAAAAATAAAATCTGCTCTTTCACCATGGCACCGCCCAAGACGGTCATCCACTTGAATAACCGACGGGACACCCAACGTCGTACTTACTTGCACTCATGTTTGAGTGATCTAGGTAGAGGATTGTTGAGACCCATCTTGTGACTCTATATTTACAATCTGGTTAGCTACGGCAGAAAGAGAATATGCTATCAGATGGAGAGATATCTGCGGGCGGGGAGACAGTTTTTTGATGGTGTCATTTTCTGTTTCTGTGTAATTTCGCCCGCGGTGGCAGCGGGAAGGAGGCTGGAAATTATCGGGGGGGGGGGGAGAGTGCGAGGAAGAAAGAAGTGCACGGGGAAAATAGAAGGGGTGGAGGATATAGAGAGGGCGGAGAAAGCGATTAACGATGGAAGGAAAGATAAACCGTAGCAAGAGAAGACCACATTTGTAACCTAACAAACAGAAGAGGGAGGCTATAAACGGATGTGGAGCCGAGTAGAGCCGGCCAGAGCCGGGACTGGTTCTTTTCTGGTTATCTCTTTCATTTTCTGCGAGCGCTTTTGACTTAGGGGCAGAAATATGTGGTGAGACAGAGAGACGCAGCGAGCCTAAAGATTATTTCGTTAGGCGCTAAAATAAATAAATATTCCGAAGGAAGACGAAGAAGATGACGGCATTAACAGGGATTCTTAGACGATTATTAGCGGGCAGAGAATGACCACAGTCAAATAGAAATCTAGCATCTTTCCTTAGATGTAGCTGGGCCACTTTGTGCTCCTAGAGACCGCCCGAATCCCGGCCTCATTTTGTGACAGAACTCTACAGCCTACCTGGCCTCAAACTCCGCCGGTGTTCGGGATTCGGCTGATGGCAGCAGAAATCAACGCTCGGAACGAACTGAGACACAGACTGCACTTGGAGTTTGTAGTGGCTGTACTGTGGTATAATCACAGCTGCTGCATGTGCTTACTGGTTCCCGGTCAAGTCTCGCGGCCTCCGACAACCCAACTAAGCTGCCGACCTTCTGCCCATCTCTTGATTTTCGGCTTCTCAGTAGAATCTGGGATCTCTCTGAAGCTTTATCATTGAACAGAGTTCATGCAACGGAATCCATGCAATAGAGTGAGTGACTTGCTAGCAGCTGCTCTGTCGTCATTACTTTCTGCTCTCCGTCCACTCTGGACACTTTTGTAAATTAAGCGCCAGACCTCCCCCTCCCTCTAGATCACCAAACATGTTCGCTTCCAGGGAGTTTCAAAACAGAGCTAACACTGAACTCTTCTTCTACAATATCTGTCACAGTCCGTATACTATGCAGTAGCCCACCTTCTCAGAATCCGGCCTAACTTGCATCAACACCATTTCTTTCCACTCTCTCCTACTACTACACCTTACTTAATTCTTTGCTCGACTCGGCCCGCGGATTTTCTTCGGATCATCAGTTAACTGCTCCTTGTACGAACGGACATGCAGGCTACACAATCCTTCTACCATTCGATCTCCGGCATTGAATATGAACTAAAAAACTTGAATGGATCTCCTTGGGCCAACTACGTCAGTCTAGTAAGGATGTCGAAGAATGTGGATGCCATGCGTAGAGTGACCTATGATAGGCATGAAGACAGCTGCGAACCGATTGATAAAAGTCTGCATGAACTTAGTCAGCAAATAGAGGATCAACTTTTCAGGCTCAAGCTTTCACTTAGAGCCGAAATCTTCAAGGAAAAGCAGAAACGAGAGGAACTCTCGAAAACACAACCAAAAGATGAGGCTCCTGACGAGGACAGCATCTTGGACAATTCTCCCGAGTCGATTCAGATACTTCGAAAGAGATTGCTCTCTACAAAGGACCAGAAGTCGGAGTTAGATTCCGTGCAGTCTACAGAGGCTCAGAACAACTTCCATGAGTCATTGCAGAAGGAGCTTATTGACTCTTTACCATCGATGGTCCATGGAATAAAGGACCAGGCATTCCAGTTCCAACAGATGCTTAAGCAAGATGCAGTGATACTTCGGGAAGCCACTGAAAATTTTGAAAAAAGCCATGGGAAGTTCGACTCTGTCAACGATATGCTTTCAAAGTATCACAAAGAGGGGAAATTGGGTCTTTGGTTCTACATCAGGGTTACTGCCATGGTGCTAGTGGCTACATTATTCTTTTTGTTTCTAATTAGATTGATCCCAGCAAGGCACTGAGACCATCAAAGGCTCGACCAGAATTGGCTTTGTTTCCGGCCCCACTTGGAAGTGGCATAGCTGGAACACTTCGTCATCCGTGTGCGATTGCTGCAGCTGCCTAATCCAGTCGACATCGGCCTTCTTAATCCACGCTAATAACTGCTCCTCGGGACTGCCAAAGCTTTGCAACTCCGGATATCTCTTAAGCACATGCTTCAACGTAACCAGGTGCGACTTATATTCCTTTAGGAGGTACTTCTGTCGGCTTTTGATCTCGTGCTTCATCATGTTATATAGCTGCAATTGGCCACTGCGATAGGTCTGAATGTTAGAGTATGTGACTTCAGACATTGTCTGGGGATCGAAATCCATTTCACGGCTTAATTTCCCACTAAATCGTTCGTCTAAGCACTGTCTTAGCTGCTGAAGTCCCACCAACTGGTTTCTGAGTGTGAGCCCGGTATCCTCTGGGTTTTTACTCACGAACGAGAAGAGCTCGGCTAGGCCATGCGGTAGTGGGTGGAACCTATTGCTGATGAATACGGCAACATTGCTGCTAGACGGTTGTGACGGATTTTCTGCGGAGTTTACAGAGTCCATGACAGAGTATGTGTAGTCACCAATGGAAGGCAGGCTGACGTGCCAGGATTTTGCTAGCAGCTCAGTATCTACATTATGCAAGTTAATCGATATCTGCAACGAATCAAAAGGATTATCCGGAATAACAAAGCCGTACCCCATCAAGAGTTCTTCATTGCCCTTGGGCCCGTAGTTATTGAAAATTTCTTGACCATCACATGATTCCAATGTTAACTTAAATCCTCCGTCGTCCGTGGCACTCCAGACAGCTTTGGATGCCGGCTTGTGGTTTAGTAAATCTATCACAGGTAATAGCATGACACTTGCTGGATCAGCCTTTGGGTTAATAATCTTGTACGGAAATGCTCTTGAGCTTAGGATTACGTGAGCCCACAAATACTGCTGAAAGGATAGATGGACTGTAGACGGCAGAGTCAATGAGTCGCAGATAGATGCGTACTCGGCTTTTATTTGGTCCAGTTTTTGCAGTGTTCCGGCGTATAGATTGGTATCTCTAAGGAGCAGCAGCTCAGACTCATTATATGTCAAGGGAGTATGTATAGACCGACTTTCTGGTAGTAAGTCTATGTAAGACTGTCTAGAGCTATTATTATCGATCATACCAGGGTAAACTCTTAGCATTATAATGTAAAGCTTCAAAAGAATATTCGGATCAATGGGCCTATTGGAGCTAATATACTGCCCCAATTTGCTGGTAGCTTCTTGGGGAGTTATAATGCTCTTGGATGGTACTTCGATGTTCACCTCCCTACTTGGGCCGTAGTAATATCCACAGATGCCTCGACCATCTTCCAGCTGAAAACGAACACCATCACTGGTTTTTGCGTCATTACTCCGTACCATGGTCATTACTCTTGATTCTATATTATTGTTCATCATTTGAATACATATGTGGTCTGTACAGAAGAAACGATAAAAAAAATTTACAACAAGAAATAGAGCGCTGAGAAAAACCGCTCTCCAGCTTTGAGAGTGGTAGTGAGCGAAGGTGAATAGAAACAAAATGAAACGTTATATAAGCTCTGTTGGATTTTTTTGTTCTTCTTTTTTTAATCTTATTTTATTTTCTTAAATTCCTTACATCTTCTCATCAGCACGCAATATTTTTTCTTCGTCTTTTTTTTTTTTTTTTTTTTTTTTTTTTTTTTTTTTTTTTTTTTTTGTTTATATTTTCTTTCTCTCTTTACAACGTATTGAAGCTCGTTATATCATCTTCTATTTTCTATTTCTATATCTTTTCTTCTGGTGGTGTTTCGAACCCTTTCCAAGCTTCTTCGGAATCTTCTTGGCCTTGTAGTAGATGTAGTCATAGTCGTAGTCATTGTCATTGTCATCGTCTTCTTCGACGACGGAGACAGGCTCGTCTCCGTCTTGCTTGTAGAAAGCGGGTGGCTGTTCATCCATGGCGTCATCCTGGCCAGACAGAGCTTCGTCGACATCAAACTTTTTCTGCTTTCTATAGTTTTCCAAGAACTCCATGTCGGTAATGGACTTTCCAAGATCCTTGTCCTGGTCAATGACCACCTTGGATCTCAGCATGGTGGTTTTGCTGGAGGCCTGTAAGGAGGCTACTTCGGCGTACGACAACTTGCGAACCTGGATGTCGATGAATTCGGCGTCAGCAGCTGCTCCACCCTCTTCTGCAAGCTCTTCGTCCTGTATCTTCTTCATGGCAATGACCTCGTCGGATGCAGACCCGATCAGAGCGTCTCCAGAAGCGGTTTTAGGAACCTGCTTAACGACTTCTGCCGGCTGCCTGGAGCTCTGGGAGAACAAGCTGGAGGGCCAGAAGAAGCGGAAGCCGGAGCGCTTAGTTGTAGGAGCGGCGGCGGCAGCATCGGAGGCGGCGTGGGTGGCGTCGGAAGTGGCATCTGTTTCGATGGTGTCAAAGTCGACGATCCTTGGCTCGTTGACGGCGACAACCTGTTTGTGGGAATGGAAAGAGAGCATTGGCGGTAGGGAGGACGATAAGTTGAAGAAGAAGGAAAGGAAGCAGGAAATAAAGGTATCTCACACCAGACGGAGAAAAAAAAATAAAAAATAAAATAGGGAAAGAAAGAAACTAAGAAAGAGAGACAGTAAGCGGTGAGCGCAAGCAACAAGGTAAATAAACAACAGCATGCAAACAAAAAGCCAGCCAGGTTCGGTACACACATGATGCTGCTGCTGCCCGGATATCGCGCCGCGCTCCGAGCACGCATGCCTTATCGCTACTTATCGATAATGTGGAGTTGGTGTGGAGCGCGTGGCTGCGATAAGAAATTAGAGTGCAGCACGGAAACACAAGGAAACCAGGAACGCAGCAACGGGCTACGGAAGGATGAGTCACCAGTAGTGTGGGCTGTCCATAAGACTAGGGAATAAGGCGATGAGACTAGGGAATAAGGCGATGAGACTAGGGAATGAAGCATTAGAGTAAGAGGAAGAGTAAGAAGAAGAGTAAGAGGAAGAGTAAGAGGAAGAGTAAGAGGAAGAGTAAGAGGAGCTTGGCGACAGTGAAGTGAAAATACTGGGAGGAGTAGAGCGTTTGCAGGTGGAGGATACTATTTCTTAGAACACAGTAGTAAGCCAGAGGTTCATTGAGGGACAGAAGAAGTTGGGAGACAAAATTCAATTTTAATGGTTAGAATCGAGATATAGTGCTTTGGTGGGAGCCGTTGGGGGCAGAAGATATTTGGATAAGGAAAGCAGAGGAGGACGAGAGAAGCCAGAAGATATATATGAGAGAAACATAGGATAGAGAGTAATGAGAGGAGCCAAGTAGGAATAGGATGGGGTGGGATTAGTGAGTAGGATTAGTGAGTAGGATTAGTGAGTAGGATTAGTGAGTAGGATTAGTGAGTAGTGAGCAGGATTAGTGAGTGGTATGGTGAGTAGTGAGCAGAATTAGTGAGTGGTAATAACATGGATAGTGTACGCAATCTAGCAATAGTCATGTTACTAATACAGTAATGGGCATGTCTGGATATGCTTCCTCAGTACTTCCAGTACTGCAGATTTTCCCTCACCATCAATGTAGTCACGGCTTGACTACATTTGGCTGGTTTTCTCTATCTGCTCAATACATTCCAGGTTCTGATATCGCTTAGCATCGAAACAGACATTGGCTCCCAATTCCTGCTAGCCTCACCGACTACTTTACCGTATTTCCTTACCTTACAGCTGCATGCACTGGAACACAGCTGCCATTTCGCCATAAGCTCTGTTAAGTCTACCTGAACTTCCCGGTATTCACAGAATCCTTATAGCCGCCGTGAGTAGCCACAGTCGTCAGACATTCACGCATTACCGGCGCCCTGAGCTACACTGAAGTGAAGTGGGCATCCTACTCCCAATACACTATACATCAGACGCCCCAGTTTACGCGCCTTGAACTACTTTCCTTGTGCTGAACAAAACACAGGCCCGAGTTAATTAATGTCTATATGTTTGAGTTGAACTTCCCAAAGCACAGCTACAGCCTGCTCTGCGGACAAGTCAGGCGCCGCCCGATTTAAACCCGAACATGGTACCAGCCACCTTCTTGTTGAAGTTGTTTCTCCTGCTTCAAACCTATATCTCACTCAACCCGTCATGTTCCCCTCTCTGCATCCATGCTCAAAGTTCAAAGTTAAAAGTACGAAGCTCAAAGCTCAATGCTCGATGCCCGATGCTCACAGCTTCATCTTCTACCTCACTATCTCACCTCGCATCTGTCCCTTTCGTCTTATCCTCTCCCCTCTTTTTCCCCTCCCTATCTTTCGCGTGCACATATCAATTCGCCCTTTTCCCTTTTGCTACCATTTTCGCATTATTGTTCCAAACTCCGTATCCGTCCATGTGCCTCTCCTTTTTTTTTTTTTTTTTTTTTTTTTTTTTTTTTTTTTTTCTCTCTCTCTCTTTGCCCCTCCCTTTCTCTCCTTGTTACCTGCTATTAATTATCATCCATACTACTGCTACTGCTCTGGACACATCACTGTTTTTTTTTTTTTTTTTATTTAACACTTTGTTTTCACCTTCAATTGGGAAATCTTGATGTTGCTCCACTCTGCATCTCGGACCAAGCACTCCAGAGACCGCACTCCCTCTGCCGATAACGCCACACACGTCTGCTCCAATTCTAAAACTACCACCACCCAGCAATCGCAGCAAGTTCAGCCAACTCAGATACTCCAGCCTAGCAACACCACACAGAACTCTTGCTTATCGTCTCCTAAGCGCCGCAACAACTCCATCTTGTCGCCTCATGCTTCGGTGTTTCAGGCTTTGCACAACCCTGACCTCGACATCGACTTCCCTGCACAGCAACCCGACGCTGCGAACGCGTCATGCTTCCATGATCCCCAGTCCGATAACATGTACCGCAACAACGAGTTCTCCATAACTTCCTGGCAGTCTGTTACTTCGTGTCTTAATCCTAACAATCCCGCTTCTCGTGACACCAACTTCTTGACTTCCCGCACCAATAGCCCCAACATCGGCTCCATCCTTTCCAGCGCTTCCGAAATGGATGATACTGAACGAGACCAGGACCGGGACGACGACAGACCACAATCGCAATCGCAATCGCAATCGCAATCGCCTGCAGTTGGGCTCGCTGCATCCTATACGGAACCTATCGTTGTCCTCAACCCGATTCAGATCAACAACGACCTGGACTTGGCCACCGATGATGAGGAATACACCGTCGATTCTTCAACTGTGGTACCATCCTTCGTCATGCCGAGAGTTTCTATCCCCAGTATTTCTAAGCATATGTTCAACAAGGGCACCGCTCTCGGAACAGGTTCCATAATTGTTGAGGTTATCGGCTCCACAAATGACCAGCTCATCGCAAGATTGCAGACCTACAGGAAGAAGACTCTCAAAAATATCACTATTCAATCTACACAGCAGCCTTCTCCAGACTTGGTACTCTTAATTGTAGATAACGAAAACTACCTCACTCCAGCATTGATGCAAAAACCCTTCGTGCCAATACTACTGCACGGTAGCAACTTCAGAGAGAGTCTTGTTTCCAAACTCACTTCAAAATTCATGATTTGTGAGCCTCTTCGCCTGAAATCCTTTGACGATGACCTCATGATTCTAATCGACTTTTTGAGTTGTTTGGGAGATGGAGGGGAAACCATGATGTCAACACTACTTGACAGCGGGAAACTTGATGGTTCCGCAAGACTTAGTGCCGTTCGATCTACTATTCTTGAAAAGTCAACAGCTTTGGCAAATAGCAGAACCTCTGAGAAACCGGTCGAAGATCGATATAAACTTCCGAGAAGAAAGGAGTCGGACAAAAGCCAGAGACAATACCAGAAACTGAGAGCCAAACTCTTTTTAGGCTTCACCTTCGGCGTGGTGTCAATTACACTAATTTTCATATGGCAGGAGTTGGTCTCCTCTGTTGAAATACCAACATCAAATTCTGAAAAGGACATCTCTGCCTCTTCCTTTGAAAGAAGTTCTAAATTGTCCAGAATTCGACTCTCATTAAAGAAGCTTATTGATAATCAAGTTATTCGGGAAGAAATTGTCACTAGACAGTCTCAGGTGAAAGATTCCCAGCCTTCATGGCAAAATAGTTTGCTGGACTTCGACCAGTATCTATTTTTGAAGATGGAGGCAATAACTACTGAGATAGCAGACTGGGGAAGATTCTTTTTCTCTGAAAGCCTTTTCTTAATTCAAAAAGCCAAGCTCGCAGTGATTCAGTTGTTGAGCTTGTCGAACTGACGCAATCTAGTATCGAGTTCCATCTTTCTCGTATTTTCTGGGTATATTTTAACTATTTGGTTGGGCCGGTTTTCGTACCCTTTTTCAATTTTGGGTACGTCTTTATACTACATTTTTAGGGTAATGGGTTAGGTCGCTCTTTTCAACATCTTTTTTTTTTTTTTTTTTTTTTACTTATTTTAATTTCAAAAAAATCTCGCTCTTAAAAAACAATTTTATCAAACAAGGTAAAGACTGAATGCAAGGTAAGGAAGTTTCACCCTGCAGCTCTGATATATTATGAATAAGTTCATCACGACTACTTCAATTTAACACAAACTTGAAGCGAAAAAAGTCAAAAAAAGTAATCTCAAATTGATCGAACCCAGGATCGAACTGGGGACGTTCTGCGTGTTAAGCAGATGCCATAACCAACTAGACCATCCGACCAATTCATATGAGCTTTCGTTCATTTGAGTTCCATGATACCCACAAATATATACTTTATATACGGCGGCAATATACAGTAAGCTTTGTTATTTTGTTTTGCTTTTGGAGGTATACACACCAAAAGGTATTTGGTTGGTGTATATTTTAAGGGGGAATGAAAACTAATTTTTTTAATGAGCTTTTTTGATGCTGTGTTTTGGGTCATCTGATCACTAATTATTGATGAGCCAAAAGTGTTTGGGATAGCGCTGGCGGATCCCAGTGCATGGATTTGACTCTTTTGAGACAAACTACAGATTTTGGCAATATGCCTTTGATTGCGAGGCTTTAGAATTTAGTGACTGCCTTGTGACCTTAGTGCATTGATATTTGAGTGTTTGCTACTAGTGCATCGACTCTAACTTCAACAAAGGTTTAAGGCAATTTAAGAACTCATCAGTATTACTGCCACAATTCATTGAGGACTAAAAGCGAGGATAAAAATGACTTTTACTTCTTTTCCACTTGCGGAGACGAAATATATTTCTGGCTACCGACTAAAAAGAATTTGTCCTCGTAATTTGTATTATGGGTCTCTGCATGTAAGACAAGAATATTATTTTAATCTAACAACAATAAGGCAGCTTTGCTTGATAGAGTTTGAGAGCATTCGAAATGACATGCTATGCGCACGTGATCGTAAACGAACTAAATAGAGTCCATCTTTGGCTAAAAAGTACAAAAGTTTAAGTAAAACAGAGCAGACAAATATTTACTCACAGTAGTTGGGGACAGCTTACTGCTCAATGTTGTGCTGACATGTATCACGGTAGTTTTCTCATTGGAGTCTAGAAGCATCATTACATCTTATATTGAAGCTCCGCTGAGAGTTTTGCGCGGAAAATTTTCTTAGCATGGCTTTATATTATTGTTAAGATAGGTGCTCTCTAGTAATAATAAAAATAAAAATAAAAATAATAATAATCATAATATTAATAATAATGGTTCTTTCTCCGGCAGAACGATCTTACATTTACGATTCGTTAACATCTACACCTGTTTCCAGAACAGATTCTAGAAAGGCGGTTCAGTTTCGGCCGTTGAAAGCTGTGTGCTCATTTCTCCCCAACTCCAACGGCTCCTCCAGAATATATACTGCAGATGGATTGGAATGCATTACGAGTGTCAAGGCTAAAGTAATACGAACGAAAAACATAAATGAATTGATTAATATAGATGTGGATGTTCAGGGGCAGAGAGATGATGCAGATATCTGTCTTTCCACATCAACTTTGCTCACCAAGTCGTTGATTGATACTTTTGATGTGTCCAACTTGAAACTAACCGACAAATATTACTTTCAGCTTTTCATAGATATTGTGATCATGTCCGTGCCTACAGATTTTCAAATATCGTCGTATACGCTGTTTTCTCTACTTTCACTCGCTTCTATGGGTACTTATATAGCGTTATCGTCAACCAAGTTGCCACTATTAATTTCCTCCACGAATGACAATGAAGTGGAAGAGGAGCCCACTTTCTCAGATGATTGGGAGTCGTGCAAATATCTCATACCAAAAGAAGCGAACTATAGGCCACCACTAATCTTTATTGCAGGCATTGCAGGTTCTACTGTGTTGATGGATCCATCATTGGAAGAGCAAGAGGTTTTAGAACATGGCCTGTGCATAGGATACTGTAATAAACAAGTGGTTCCACCGGTTCAATCGATAAGTCTTTCAACTGAAAATGGTAAAGGAATAATGCAGCAAACACTGTTTGACTCTATTGACATGATAGAGAAAGTTGCTCCGGCTGTGGTATCTGCTTTAGATGCAATAGCAGCAAACGATACGGACGGGTTCGATTCGGCATTCTAAGTCTTTGTACAGTATTAATTACATATACATATATATAACAGTTGTATCAATGTTGCATGGAGTATGCCTGAACAATAACTGCGGTGGCCGTTTGAATATTCATAGAACGGACAACACCTATCTGCCTGATCACAATACACATATCCAACTCTGCGAGTAAATCACCCGGGATACCCTCTCTCTCTTTACCTATAAGAATGAGTGATTTTTTTGGGAACTTCAGCTGAGGATTCAATTCAACAGATTTATCCGTTTGTTCTAATCCTATTAATGTATAACCTTCCTTCTTTTTCAATTTCATGAAATCTGTGATATCCTCAATTTTGACCTCGGTCATCGGCATCCATCTTTCAGCGGTAACCGCAACACTTTTGAATTCTGCGTTAGTTCTGACTTCCAAATCATTTACAGTCATACAACCAGCACCCAAACAGTCACATAATCGACAAATACCACCTAAATTTGGAGGTTTGTCGACAAGAGATGCCACCACTATTAGTGGAGATCTCTTTATTGAAGCAGCTGTGCGAGATTCGTCATTGTCATTGTCCATAACTGTGGACCAGGTTCCACTCTTCGTCTGTAGTGGGGCAGATTCCAAGTTTGCAAAAAACGATTCCGCCTTTACCTCTGAGGATCGAATTTCCTTTATCCATTCATCGGGCTCATCATGACCAATCTTAATTCGCAATAATTTCTTTTGCTGGGGACTTAGATAGCGATTCCAGTCAGCTTCATATATGGCATCAACCTCTCTGTCTGAAGTCTTCAATAGTACACCACCAAAAATACCACATAAATTCAAATCCTTCAGTATATTCCATGGCAGAGCATCTCCAGTGTGGTAGCGTCCAAATGAGTTCGATGTTCTAGCGACTGCATATAGGCTTTCTAACAATTTGATTAGCCCTGACGAAACGGATAATTTCTTTCGCCTAATCTCATTTAGTAAAAAGCAAGCTGCAGAACCGGAGTAATGCCGGTTGAATGCTCTGTTAGATGTAGCAGAAGGAATAACAACCTGCACTAATAGATTTTCAACAAAGGTTTTTTCCTGTTCAACTGGAAGTTGCTGAGCAATGAGCATGCATATATTCTGGTAGATAGTGACGGTCATTGAATGCTGCAATTCAATACCTTTTGAGAACTTCCCTAACAACTTATCTTTACTATCTGGGCACCAATATATCGTCAACGCAATTAGCCATTGAATATATACCCGACAAAGGGGTGAGACTTCTTTAAATATGCGATCAAAGATAACCTCATCACAATATTCAATAAGTTTCTCCCTAGGAAGACACTCAGAGGTTAATGTAAGTATACCTAACAACTGAATGCGTTTCCACTGCTCTTTGTAGTCAGTTCTCTTTAATGGCTTCAGTAAGTGAAATCTGTCATCGTTATCAAGTATGTAATGCCAGACGAAGAGACAAAATTCAGGGGATCTAACGGAGGCGAAACAACCAAAAATTTTAATTCGATAACTCACTTCCGCATCTCCATAGACCTGTTCGTAAATGGATACTCCTTCTAGATTGTATTCATCATCATAGACTTTGGTCAACACGAACTCCATCAGAAATGGACCTTTATCACATTGAAACAAAAAGGCCCCATCTATAAGCAACTTTGCTAACCAGAGGCTGCAAGCAAAGTCATTCGGATGCTTTACCTGAAATTGAGATACCTGATTAAACATTACAGGAAGTAAGGCTTTTCTCGAATATGCTTGAGAAATTATTTCTTCAGCCATACTGGAAACGCATTCGGCTACCTTCTGGTCAGTTGAGGCACATGTCAATATTTTATCATGCATGAAAAGTTTGATGAAAGCCCTATGAAGATCTTTCTGTGTTAGTATGAGGCGTTCAGCACTTAGATTTTTCCAAATTTGGTGGCATATAGCTAATATTTGGGGATGAAAATATCTGGAATTTTCGGAGTACGAATCAAGTGATTCAATCAGAAGATCGACAATGGCCTTAAGTGTCAAGTTACCCCCCAACTCAGCCAACTTCTCCACCATTCCAAGGATTCTTAACATCAGTGGCTTATCCAGCACCTGAATGAGTAGGAAGTAGTTCACAGCATTTAATGCTAAGCTCTGAAACTCATCTCGTAGAGCATAAACTATCTTATTGCCACTTTTAGGGGAATCTTTAAAAGCAGTATTTATGAGCATAAATATTGAGTCAACTGTGATTCCAAGATGCTCATTATATATACAATTCTTTAAGCATATGTTGAAAAATCTGAATTGAGCTATGGTGTATTCCATTTCCAATACAGTGCTTTTTGAACAAAGTTCAGAGCTTAGTTTACGGAAAAGGGGAGTGATATCCACTTGAGACCAAAAATTTTCATCTAAAAGCCGTTTATTTTCAATCAACTCATACGAATCCCGATAAATTTCGATTTTGTGATCTCTAGAACACTTTAGCATAGATCCAATCATAACACCTAAGTCTTCAATAATTGTCGAGTCAAAAAGAATATCCTCCAAGCCAGTCTTAAAGTGAGACAATTCGACCAATAGCAGTCTTCTGTTCTCATAAGACTTTATGGCCGAGGTTACTTCCGAAGTTGATTCTCCAATCTTAATTAAGCAAGACACCAAAGCAGAGACAGTGTTAACATCAAGATGGGGACCCTCAACTTTTAACACATTCATCAACTCTAGTCTACCAAACTTGATACTGAAAAAGTCTAGGAACAACTCCTCATTCTCAAAGTAAATCTTGGCCCCATTTAAACGTATGTGAGTTCCTATGCTTTCAAATAGAGTTACAGCATCGACTGCAGTAACGTCAGAACACAAAAGAAGCCGGAGATGTAGCGTTTGCAAAAACTCTTGAAGAATTTCACCGTCTGCCCTAGCTTGAAATAACGAATTCAAAAGTTTTAAGTGCTTTGGCCCAATCACAGGAATCTGCTTCCTTTTTTCTAAGCCCCTTATCAAACCATGAGTAACATATATTCTTGCTGGACTATAGGAGAATATATTTTTTGCAAGAAACTGCAAAATTAAAAGTGTCAATTCTTTTACCTTGTCCACGTTCCGTAGTGAAGTAATGCACTTGCAAACAAACTCAGCAAGCTTTTCCCCATACTCACATTTGTATGATCTGGTCTGCTGGGGAAAATGATCAACCCTAAAATGAGGAGCTGTCATTGCAAAGGGAAGGAAGAACTCAGTAATAAATGTCAAATTTTCTTGGAGTAATGGCAAACTTGATTCAGGAAGAGAATAGGTCAATTTTAAGGTGAAGTTCTTAACCTTATCCATCGAACCCTTAAGTCCAATTGAAAGTATGGTAAAAGAAAATGGAACTGGTATTAGTGAAGATGGGCTAAAAAGTTTGGCCAAATCTGCAGCGGCAGCCTCTGCTTGGTTCATTGCAGTGTCAATACCAACGATCTCATATAAAGTACAGAATCTTCTCCATTCATCCAAGTATTTACCAGCTTGTGTGCGATCCCACTTCATTATTGACAGATTCAAGTCCCTTGAGAGGCTTCGAACCGAAAATTCGACTAAAGTAAGAGCAAATTTCTTGTGCTCATGAACTGGGCTAAGGAGGCCTCTGCGAAGGAAATCCCAGTATTCAAAAGAACCGAGTCGATCCCTCTGAAAAATGAAATCTTCGCTTAAATGATTGATACCTCGCGTTTTCATCATCCTTAGCCAGAGAATATATCCAAAGGAGATTCTGTCATGGTCGGCAGAATTTAGAAGCAGTCCGATGGCAGTCCAAATTAAATTGGTGGCTTGAGAAGAATCCAGAATAGCACTCATTCTCCAGGATAACACTTCTGAGGCCTTCACAGCTATTGGATGGTCCTCACAAGTTAGATATAGAAGACACAACTCATCTACTTGAAAATTCTCGGCCTCCTCGACGACATCATTCATGAAGAGCCATTCTAAGCAATACAAAAGTCTCTTGGCGATTTCATCATCTTCAGAAACTGATATTGAAGTGTCGAATGATGCCAGTTTCATAGTGAGATCAAAGATCTTTTCGTCAAAGATTCCCTTGTTGAAGAATGCAAATGTAAGCAAGTAGTCGTGAATTGAGTGGACGATGTCGGAAGCTAAACGTGGGAAAAGACCGGAGAAAGAGGGAATTGATTGCATCAAAAAACCAATATCCCGAGACTCCATTATACGGTGGAAGTAGCTGTTAAAAATCTGATCGTAGAATTCAGAATCTAACTCGGCACTCAACTCCGAGCGACATTTATAAAGTTCACATAGCGTCTGCGCATATTCGACCAGATTCTCGTTTTCATTGTCTGCATCCAAGAAGCTATTTAGCAAGCCTGCTGCGATAAGTCTGAGTTTCGATGAGCCGAGATGTTCGACTATCAAAGAGATCGATGACGGCGACTTGCGACCCATTATAAGTTGATAATACGGGGGGGGGGGGGGGGGCCAAGAAAACATAAGCAAA
>JAJMBG010000035.1:0-130516 GCA_030565225.1 Allodekkera sacchari
GTTGTTGTTGTTGTTGTTGTTGTTGTTGTTGTTGTTGTTGTTGTTGTTGTTGTTGCTGCTGCTGAATCTCTCCATTCTTGCGTATCCTTGAAAGAAGCTGTCCCATAGGAAGAGAGTAATCCAGGGAAATTGAAGGTAATGGCGAGGATGTGCGTTGTTCATCGTCTGATGTGTACTGCGGAGGAGGCCCATATGTGACCTCATCGGAAAACTTAACCTTTTTGTTAGTTTTATGCTTCTTTCGTTTCTTTATGGCGGAGGGCCGTTGTCCAGTCAAAATAAATTGGGTGAAGGAATCCAAGTCGAGCTTCTGGTCGGACTCGGATCCCTTGTCAGTGTCGGAGGATGTAGCATCTTCGGAAGCGTCGGCATCATCCTGCAGCCGCTTTCGAGCCAAGATTGGAAGTGGCCTTGGAACAGAGGTGGCTACCTGGATCAGGTCCCTGGTGACCTTTTCTCCATTGAGCGCATGTGCCAAAAGCCGGAGAATGGCGAAGAACTGACCAATATTGAGGGAGTTGGCCCAGCGAGCAAAGCTGACTCGGATCTGGTGCTCCATCTCCTTGGTGATGCCGAAGTTGTGAAGGAACTTGAACACGTCGTCTACAGTGATAGTTTTGACAGGAGAGTGCTTACGGCTTTCAATGTAGTCGTACCACCGGAGGTAGGTCTCCACTTCCTGCTTGGTCAATTGGTCTGCCCGAAGCGAAAGGTGGATCAAAAGCTCATCCTTCTTGCCGTCGGCATTAGTGGACGGTGAAGAAGAAGAAGACATCGGCAACGAATCCTGGGCTGTAGGCGCCTGGTGATGGGATGATTTGCCGGTAAGCGAAGGTAAAGTATCTATCTGGTCGTCGCTGTGGAATGGCTTGTTGTTGTTAGAGAGATGCATGTGCACAAACATGTTGTTTAGGGTGTCTGGATTGGGAGAGTCGGTGCCGGACCGTTGGCGGGCAGGTGTTGGAGCAAGTACTGTGTCTGATTGGATGGTTGGTTCATTGCTGGCTTGCAGGCGCTGCATGGCGTCGACGTGGCCCGAAGGCACAGCGCTGTTGGTGGAAGGCAACTGCTTTGAGTGGTTGTAGATATTTGTGAAGTTACCAGCGTCCAAGGTCGACGAGCCAGCAGGCTGTCCGCCGCTTACAGCATTATTGCTTATTGCAGATGGATTTGACTGGGATTGTAGGCCTGCAGTTTGCGGCGAAACCTGGACAGGTATCTCCACTCCTGGAATGGTGTACCAGTCGAATTGATTTTCTGCCATGAATGAGAGACACAGTTGTGCCGGAGATGGTTGCTAGTGGAGTAATGGTGGAAGAAATGGGTTGTGACAGTTGTGGTCAGCCTCACACAGAAAGTGATTGAGGAGGTCGCGTGCGTGCGGTCAGGTGACAGGGGGACAGAGGAAGAGGAGAGAGCAAGTGAATGAGGTTGGAAAAAAGTATAGATGCAGTGGAGGAAGAAGAAAAGAAAGTGGAGGCAAAATAGAGACCAAGAAGAGAGTGCCAAGAGTCTGCCCGGCGAGAAGGAAGTAGCAGGCATGTAAAAGCAGAAAAATGCAATGCAGATCAGGACGCCGCCCCTCCCCCATTCTCAGGCTGTGCTTCAAACTCTACTTTCTTTCTAGGGAACTTCCGCTGCGCTGCACTACTGTCTTGGTGCTTATATGGACTCACCTATGCCCGGTACAGAATAGTCGTCAAAAACATCAGCCATAGCATCATACCTCAGATAGGTAGTATTGGGTGAATGAATAAGTTTTTCCGACTCGGTATCCTGCTTTTCGTTTCAGCACCCTACGGTACCCAGATTAATCAGAAATTGTTCTGAATAGCCGCCGAGAAACTGTAGTGGAGCAGGAAAGCAAATCTGCTCTCAAGCACCGTAGGCTAAACCAAACCACTCAAAAAAAACGGTTACATTTGGTATTTTCGGTAATCTTTTATCATCGTATAACAAAGGCACCGCACTGGATGCCGGATGAAGGCCTTATGGTGCCATAAGTACCGCTTCGTTAACCATATAAAGACATTGCTAAAGTTGTTGGAGCAAAAAAAAAAAAAAAAAGCGCAATGCCTGACTGGCCAAAAGATTCAGAGTAGACGGTAATAAGCTGCAAAAAACCCACTTGCTTCACCTTGACAGAAAGTGTTATCTGCGCTATATAGCATCTATAACCGGTTCGTTTCTTTCAGTGGAAATCGGATAGTCCCGGGACCATTACAAAAACATCTTTCTCCTGGATTATTCTAGTTTTTTTCCGTTATGGTTCTTTTTCTCTTCCTCTTTTAGGCACTTCTTACTTCTTTTGTTGTCCGTCACATATGTTAACACCTCTTGCTGCCACTTTGCCAGCTCGAGAAACCGTTGCCAGAAGAAGATTCTTATCTCCGCGATCTCTCATCTCCGAGTCTTTACTTTTTCAGCTCAGCATATTCTGACGACCATGAAGGTTAAGCAGGCAAATGTGTTTGGAGATGAAGAATCCGATGACAGTACAGATGAAGCAGAGAATGCTGCCCATCATCTGAAGGCACCAAGGCGCAGTGTCCCGAATACTGCATTGACAACTGACAAAACAATATTTCAGTACGACGAAGTGTACGATAAGATAAAAACAGGTTCTGGCCGAAGCAAAGATAAAAAGAAGTCATCATATGTGAAGAATCTTGTTGCCGCAAAGCGTCAGCGTGATTTGGAACATCTAGAGCAACGCCAGATGCAAATCAACAAGTCAGCAGGAGATGCAGATCTGGTTTTCGAGTCCCAGAGTTACAAGAAGTACAAAAAGGAACTGGCCAACAAGCTGAAGAAGAAGGAGACAAATCTTAAAGAGAACTTTGGAAAGTACATATTGAATGCACTTGATCGTTCATTACCATCAGTTGAGAGTGCGACAGACACCCAGGAAAACTCTGACTCGGATTCACCTTCAATGGGTGAATCCGAAACTGGCCAACAGACCGAACAAATAACTCTTCATGGAGGCCTCAACGTGAAGAGCAAAGCTCTAAGAGAAAGCAACTCAGATATAACTGAAAAATCCAACTCTGATACTCTTTCTGGGGGTTTGAATCTCGGACATAGTAATGCTTCTGATAGTTCATCACAGCCCATTCTATCGACGTCACTTCGTGAGTTACTTCGGTCCAAAGTCACCCCCAAAGATCTACAGAAGTATAAGATGCGTTACCATGAACGTAAAGCGAAATTCGATCCTTCATAAACTTCCTAAGCTTTATCAAGCCTATTTAAGTTTTACGATCACATACACATCTGCATTAAACCCCACGTCTCTACCAACAACTTACACCTTACTATTGCGCTGCGGACCTGGCGCCATCACAGGAAATAGCCTGAAAAGCTTTCCTCGCATTTAGTTCTTGGAATTAATAGAGATCGCATAATTGGCCACCAACTGCTGTTAGATAGGAATCATTAGACCGCTGCTAATCGAGACTCGGTTGTCTTTTTAGGCGTTTTTTCATAAGTATCATATTATTCTGGGTATCATCTATTATTTACAAATATTAATATACATATTACACTTCGAAGACACCAAGTCTTGAAGCGCTCATCTAATGATACAAAGCTGAATTGATTTTTTTTAAACCTCCTGACCTCTCTGATGCGCCGACTTTCTTGCAGATGCAGCCTCTTCTTTGATCATTTCGTGCATTTCATTGATCCAATTCTCCTTCCAATCAACACGTGGAGTAGGAAACGCCGTTGGAAGTCTTGCCTCCCTCTTCACTTTTGATCTAGCCTTTCTTCCTGTTTCTTTAATGACAAGATTTTGCTCTTTCATCTCTTTTTCTTCGCTTGCAATTGTACAATTATTGCAGTAAGCTTTGTTCCACTTCTTAAATTCTTTAAAAGAGGATGAAACTTGCATAGCAACATAAAGGCAGCGTGTACCGGCATCCATGAAGCTATCCAGTGACTCTGTCGGCCTCAATTTTTTCTTACTTACGGAAATATCTGAAAGGTCAATGTTTTTTGGATGTTTAAGAAGTTCCTGGACTTCTGGCTTTTCCAAGATCTCATAGATATCCAAAGATTCACCATGGGAAATGGGTTTCTTGTTCGATGGAGTGATACAGTCCATATTAACCTCCTTTCTCAAGACGTGATCGATGTCAACAGCAGAGAAAAAAGAGCAACCCTGTGGAATATCATCAATTCCCAGTTGGTGGCAGAACATAGCCCTGGTCCATAGGTTGGCGATTTGTAGGATCATAGCACAGCGATACCGGTCTTCCAGTCTTGTCAGATATCTAACTTCATCATGAACGGTGAGGCATAGTCGAGCCTCCACACCATAAACCTCGCAGAGATATTCTACAGAGGTGAGAAGAAGATGCAAGTAATCGACACCCGACGACTGGATTGCCCAGTTAATTCTGGAAGGTAAGAACGTATTTTTATTCAAGTTCTGACGCTTCAATGCCGCTGTAATTCCGGCTCCAAGAACAGGCGTTCTCGGGTCGTCTTGTTCTGCAATTTGCTCCAACCTGTTAAAAACAACGGACTCAGAGCCCCCGTACCATATCCTTCTTTTACTGGCGTTCCAGTGTGATTTACCCTTAGTGGCAGCGTACAAGTTCTGAGCAGTCTTCCTACACTGCTCGTCCGTCATTTCTGGATTGAATTTTTTTAACAACGTGGTAGCAAAATCAACCCCTGCACCATAGATACGACCATAGTTGAAGATTTTAGCTTCCCCTCTGGAAATGCCCAAAATTTTAGCTGTCTTCGAGTGAAGGTCTGTTCCTTCTGCCTTGTTTCCTTCCAATGTCATCCATCCCATGGCAGTACCGCCGTGGATCTTGAAAACAGAATCTCCTACAAGCGAAGCGATCCATAACTCTTCGCTATCCACATCAGCACCAACAAAGCAGTATCCGGGAGGCGCCTGAATCATGGCCTTTAACTCCGATCCTAATCTGTTCTCCTTAGCATTAGATGCTGTGAGCCACGTCTTCTCAACTGCTCTTCTGGTTATAGTACCCATCGAAATGATTTGGGGCAATATGATTCCCATGGTGTTCTTTGTACCAAAGTTTTGAGATTCGTCAGCTTTGTTATTCTTATTAAACACCACAAACTGGTCCATGATCCGCTCTCTAGAACTAAGCCAGTAACTATTGGTAACCGCTGACTGCAATGCATCTTTGGCTACTTGAAACTTCGATGAGAGAATTCCCTGCTGAAAATATCTTAAAAAAGCTTTGGCCATCAAACTCGTAGTTCGATGATCGGCACCAGCTTCGTGAGGAACTTTGAAGAGCTGCTTGCCACTGCTGAATAGCTTGGCAGCAAGATCTTTAATATGCCCCTTCTCCTCGTCTAAAAGCTCAAGATCATCGATCTGTAAGTAATGGAGGTTGTTGTACTTGGCTACATCATTTTCATCAACTATGAAACACCAACCCTGAGAGTCCGTCCAAAACACTGGATTTCCTTCCCACGAGAGCTTTAAAAGTAACGGAGCTATCCGAGTCTTGGAAGTGATGGTTAGAACATTCTTGGTAACCAACTTCTTGTACCACTCTGGATATCCTGGCAGTTTCTGGCGCTTGTAAGGCACACCCTTTTTGGTGAGCTTTACTGGAGCAATGGTCCAGTCCAGCTGGCAAAGCCATGGATCTTTTTCCCATGGCTTGTCCTTTGCTCTTGTCCGAAGCTGAGAGGCATCTCTACAGAGCTGCTCTAGCTGATCATCTGTCTGCTTCAAACTATCCTGAAAAAGCTTTTCGGTTCTGGAAATGTAGTCATTCCATTCAGTAGTGGTCGGTAAAAATGACTCATTGATATGACGCAGGGCAGCAAAGCTAACGTCATGTGGGATAATCTTGCGGAAAGCTGGGAAAACCTTACAGAAGACCTTGAAAGTAGCGTCGACATCATCTGCACAATAGTTGACCAATTTCTGGAAATGTTGCCGGATATCATCGATTCTAAGAGTAGAAAATTCATCCCTGGTATCTTTCTTCATGTGAATTCCGCAATGAAACTCTGCAACTGCCTTCAAGCTGTTCATGCTGCTGTGTGTGACCCAAGGGTCATCTGGAGACTCTGCCAAGCGTCTCTCGGGTTCTAAAGTAGCACGCAATTCGGGATCTGAGATGTCCTGTGAGATCTTTACTATACTGGTCTCGTCAGAGACGTAATCCTTGTACCATTTCAGCCATTTGGTCCTCTGCCTAGAGCACATCCCATGGGTAGCAATGTGCAAAGACATTGTATCCAAGTAGAATGCCTTAGTCTGCCTGAGACTATATTCGTCCAGTACTCTCGCTCTATCATAGCACACATTGTGACCGATCACAACCTTGGGCCTATCCTTAACGCCAAGAGGGATTAGATGTCCGTCTATCTGGTCGGAGTCTCCCGTCAAATATGGTGAGCACCACGAGTACCAGGCCTTTCTGGAGACACAAGTCGCCAATATTGGATACTTCGACACCTTGTACATCACTTCCACATCGAAAACAAGTTCATCTTCGAGCGGAAAATCCACAGGCTCAGGTTTAAACTGATTCATGGCTGAATACCGGGTCCATCCGCTTCGAAAGCTCCAATGGTTTCGGGGCATCTTCGGTAGCCCACCACCTCCAAGCCTTATAAAGTTGTCTACAAGTTTGAGATATGGCCGACAGCTTCGACGTCCCAATCTCTGGAAATGCTCATTCATGTCAGAACCTTGAAGCTTGGGAAGAGGAAAAGAAATGGGAGGATTAATGGAACACTTCCTGCCCAAGAGCTCGTTGTCCTTTAGATGTCTTTTAGCCAATTCAATCAATCGTTCTCTTTCTCTGACTCCACCTCCCGCCTTCCTTGTACGGGACTGTTTTCGTTGTTTTGCGTCAGGAAAAAGCTGGGAATGGAGATTAGAAGATAAGTTTTGTATTCCCACCGGATTAACCCGTGGCTGCTCTGCTTCCGTGGCCGTTGCTACCCAACGAATCCCACGGAATAATTTCCATCCTGTTATTTGATATTTACGGGTCAACATTGGTGATGGAAATAGGATATAAAAAAAAAAAAAACAAAAGAGAAAAAAGTTGAAATTCAAAAGTCTGGTGTTATCGATTTTTGAGCGAGGAGATGAAAAATGTGTGATGAATTTGATATGATAAGGTGATAAGTAAAGATTGAACAGAACAAAGAGCCTGCCAGGTAAACGGAATGTAGAAAGTAGGAGAGGAGTGTATGAGATGTAGAAGGTTTAGTGTAGAAATTAAGAGTAGTTACGAAGTTACGGAATACCTCGTGAATACGTGGTAGAATATTGCTTGAAGATTCGTATTGGGACAGGAGTTACTGCGGTACGCAAGCTGGTGTGATAAAGAAAGGTCACCGGAATAGTGATGAGTCAGGAAGAGCAAAGCCAAGACAAAGAGGACAGGAACTTGAAAGGAGTGAGAACAGGAAAGAGCAGCGGGACAGAATGGAAGAGCATGGAGATATGGAACGGTATTTGGTAGCAGGCAGCGTTGACTATGAGCGATGGTTGGCTGGCTGTATGTTTCTATAAATGGAGGTAAAAGCAACTAAGCTGTGGAAATACTGTTTTACTGGAAAGATGACATGGACCGGTAGCTCGCTGTCGATTGGCACTCTGTGAAAGCGTGCTACCGAAAGCGTGCTACCAGCTGCTGGGCTTAGATTTGGACGGCGCCGAACAGAAAGCGGCAACGCAAAACTCCTCTGAAAAATGCACACTTAAATAAGTTTGGTTGCTTGATGAGGCGTTATGGGCCAAGCAAGGTACTGGATCCTTTTGGACAGTGCCAAGACCTTCCTGCCAGCAGCATGAGCTCATGCACAACCGAGCACGAACTGCCAAAGGAGCCAGCAGATCATTTTCTAAATGTACTAACAGCAGAATTTATGCTTATCCAGCCCAGACAGACATATCGCCGTGACCCGATATCTACATTGAATATACATAAGTATTACTCGCTAAGCGCCGGCTTGCCAGCTCGCTTGGAGCACCCCCGGTAAGCCATTACAGGCGGACACGAGATGGCATCAAGTACCGTTTTTTTTTTTTTTTTTGGATTCTCCAGACAAAGACCATAGCAGCTATTTCCTCTGGGACGTACTTGTCTCCTCCGGTGGTTCCGGAACGGCACGTTGGTGAAGTAGGTTCTCCACTACAGTTAAGAAGCGGTGTGTGGACCTACCAGTCACATCCACTTTTCTTCCAGCACCACCTGCACTGGCAACTACACCTGCCTTTTCCCCCCTCCCATCTTTACTGCACCTTCTGTCAGTCTAGTTCTAAACCTATTGAGGCCTTGATACTACACTCCTAGCCTTCCACCCGTCTGCCATGCTTTCTTCATCTCCTGCTTGACAGCTTAAGCGCCGACTCCCGACTGCCGGCTGCCGGCTCCCGCACCCCTGCACCACGCTTATCCGTGGCTGCACACACAGGAAAAAGTGGAAGGAAAAGAGATGCGGTAACTCAAACAGCAAGCAAGTAGTTGCATTGTTCGTTGACAACCACCAACAATTAGCAAATCAAGATGGCATCCACCAGAGCATTAACAGATGACCAAGTAAGTAGATAATGCAGTTTTCAGACAGATGGAAGCGTCTGTGCGTCTTTGTTGCTGCGGAAACTGACTCGTTCGTCTAGGTCCAAGGAGAGTTGAAGAAGATGGAAGCCTTCATCACAAAGGAGGCGGAAGAGAAGGCCAAGGAAATCAAGTTGAAGGCCGACGAGGAGTACGAGATTGAGAAGGCATCGATCGTGCGTTCGGAAATCAACGCAATTGACTCGCTATACCAGGCCAAGTTCAAGAAAGCTTCGTTACAGCAGCAGATCACCAAGTCCACAATTGCCAACAAAACCAGGTTGAAGATCCTTGAAACCAGGGAGCAAACGTTGGACGAGATTTTCAAGGAGGCCGAGGAGAAGTTGGCTGAGTACGGCAACAACAAGGAGCTTTTGACCGGCTTGATAGAAGAAGGTTTGGTTGCATTGATGGAGCCTAGTGTCACGGTCAAGGTGAAGAAGTCGGACGTCGACATTGCCAAGGAAGCTGCCGAAGCTGCTGCACAATCATACAAGGAAAAAACCGGAAAAGAAACGACAGTCACAGTGGACGAGACTAACTTTTTGTCCGACAAGATCGCCGGCGGCTGTGTCATTGCCAATGGAACGGGAAAGATCGAGGTCAACAACATCTTGGAGGAGAGATTGAAGCTTTTGTCTGAGACAGCATTACCAGGTATCAGATTTGACTTGTTTGGTCCTTCACCAACCAGAAAGTTCCTCGATTAGGCGGAGTGTAGGTTTACATCATTATCGGAGAAGAATAGAGAATATAGTTTTACTGTAATGTCGGTATAGAGGTAGACTTGGCGGAATAGGGGGCATCAGGCCGGTGTGTGAATTTGAATTGTTAGTAAAAGTGAAGAGTGAAGGCCAGAGCCACTAGAGCACACCGCTAGACCTGGACGCAGATGAGAAGTGTAGCATTGTATAGTATGTTATGGGGTTAGAAGCTTCTATCCGGATTTGGAGACCATACTTTCAGTGCATTTGTGGTACGTGACCACCTAAAAGAGCGTTTCATGTTGGTGACATTTCTTGGCTGCTCTCACTGGCAGGCATCAAGCACTGTGGCTACCATATTCTCTCATGGCCATACACTTGCAAACCATACATTGAGACAACTGTCTGCAGAAAACTATACGCTGACTGCCGTCTACAGACTGCTGGCCTGAATTAGTGTTAAAGCTTTTACTAACCCCACGCTGCGGAGCTCCAAATTTGCTTCTACCTCTTTCTTCTATCTCATAATCATCAAACTCATAATACATGTTGACTCTACTCACATCGAGGCATTCATTCCTACATGCCTACCTGCCTGCCTGCATGCCTTCATGCATCCCAACATACATCTGTCCAACAGAATTAGCCATATATACTTGTCTCTTCCTTTTATCTACTCCATCTTCTCCATTATCTTTCTTCTCCATTTCTTATAATCTTCTTTTTACTTCCCCTCCCTCCTCTCCTAGCAAAATTTTGTTTGTTAACGCGGAGAGAAAATTTCACAGCTTTTATCGAACTCCGTGAAATTTCGGTTCTATAGAAATATCTTCAGCTTCACAGCTATATGCCAGCTGAAAATGAAGATCCGGATTCGTCAACTTTCCAAGTTGGCTTATTCACATGATATTTTCACCGATATGGGCCTGGTGCCCTGCTTGAAGCGACTGCATGGAAAGCATGGTTCCAAGCATAAATCCATCACATATACTGAAGAAACCCGGATACGGCATCTCTATGGTCCCCGAACAGCGACATATTGCAACCACGATGATATGGAGGAGCCTACAACACCGGAATGTCTGCGTGCAAGTCCAAATTTCGGGAATGGACTTGTGGGTAACGATGTGACGCTCTTACTACATAATAATCACACAGGTGATCCAACAGCGTTGGGTACCTATATCGGAACCTATAGAGGTACTGTACCAAGATCTGGCTTTTACCGAATATCTACAGGGGTAAGCCATCCTCGCAGCATTAAGCTGCTGAAAAGACATTTGTCGGGGTCTTTGGAAGATAGGTCATTGTTTCGGCAAATTGGATTTTCTAGATCGTTTTCCACCGGCCTCAGCGCCGAAGATAAGGGCCGCAAAACCATTATACCACCAAACATGCTTCCTTTAGATCTGAAAGAGAAGCCGAAAAGTGGTGTCGTTGTAGGTAGCTCGATGACAAGTGCTAGTGCTCATATCCACAAAACCGATTTGGATGGGGAAGAACAGGAGCAGTTGAATGGTGGTGTCAGCGATGAAAGCACCATTAGCGCATCAGAGATTGCCAAGATCTTGAAACCAATCAAACCAGATGTGTCCACAATTAGTTGCACTATCTTCGATTCCAAGGGTAACGTTTGTGCCGTATCCAAGAAGTTCCCGAAGACCATCTTTCTTAACAAGAACAGGTTATTTCCCAGAGACTTGCGAAAAATTGACTCCTCCGATGTAGATGTTGCTCCGACAATAGCTGTGAGATCCAACTGTATTTTAATCAATCTCTTGCACATTAAAGCTTTAATCAAATCTGATAAGGTCCTAATATTTGACACAGCAAACCCCGAATCGGCTTCTAAACTTAGTCTATTCATGTACGATCTTGAAAGCAAGTTGAAGACTAAGGTTGTTCATGGCACATCATCAATATTAAACCAAGCGTACGAGTTCAGGGCCTTGGAATGCATCATGATCAATGTGATGGCAGTGCTAGAAAGTGAATTACAGCAGCATGTAAAGGTGTGCGGCTCCATATTAGGCCAGTTGGATTCCCAGATAGACCGTGTAAAATTGAGGGATCTTTTAGTGCACTCGAAGAGCCTAACTACCTTCTACCAGAAGTCACTGCTTATCAGGAACGCGCTTGACGAGCTTTTAGATAATGATGATGATCTGGAGGCAATGTATCTTACAGAGAATGAGCAACTACGGAAAGATGGCAGAAAAGCTGCTCCTAAAGATCCAAAAAAGGACATCACAAGGAAGGACAATGATCTTGGTGTCAAAAAGCCGATTGTGGTGTCGGAAAACACCGAACTCGATACCGGAGAGGTAGAGATGCTATTGGAAGCGTACTACAAGCAATGCGATGAAATTGTGCAGCAGGCAGAGTCGCTAATCAATGATATCAAGTCCACGGAAGAGATTGTGAATATCATTTTAGATGCAAACAGAAACTCTCTTATGGTTTATGAGTTGCGGATCTCCATCTACACTCTTGGATTCACCGTTGCAACCGTCATTCCTGCATTCTACGGGATGAATCTCAAGAATTATATTGAAAACTCAAGTTTGGCATTTGGGACAGTGGTGTTACTCAGTTGTATTGGAGGAATTTCCATGATTCTATATTCCTTCCGTAAATTAAAAACGGTGCAGAAGATGACTACAGTGAGCTCCAAGCAGCTTAACCACTTTGATGAAAGATTTAGGGCTAAGTTGATGAGGAAGTTTAGGAGAACGCAGAAATGCAACGGTGTAGAGGCACTAAAATCCAAGAAGGAGCGGCAAGAAATGATTTGGAAATGGTTAATCAATGATAAATATAGGTCTAAGTAATGGGGTATGTAAATAGATATAGACGCGCAAAGTAAAAGTAGGCTTAAATACTTGCTGTAGCACTTGTGTTCAGGGAGAGTAGTATCTGACAGCTGATCTGGAAAAGTAAAATCTACAAATCAAATACTTCGTCACAGCTTTTTTGAGTTGCTGAAGATAGATACAATCTTTTGATCTTTCAATTGTGGTCCTGCATCTTTGGAAGCTACTGGGACGGCGTATAATGGTGTGCTACAAGTACTGATTTCTTCATGGCTATTTTGGTTTTACATAAGAAGTTCTGGTTGTCTACTTGGGTTTGATGCATCTTTTCCCCTCATCACCAGCGTTGGCCGTGCTTTTGCGCCGAACTATGGCAATACTACATGACTTGTTGACAGGCAAGCAAAGTAGCCGTTTTTGAGGCGTGATTCCACATTCGCTGATAGTCAGCTCTTTCGGAGTTTTCAACAGAATTGCTTGCCTTCAGACTCCCTCCCCAGTCTTGTTCCCACAACTCTTCGTATCGGGCAGTTACTGTTCACGCAAATAATTATTCAAATTTTAGCGCCGGTCTTACTTCCCTCGCTGTGGCAAGCAGAGGTAGGTATCCGTCTACATGGCAGGTCACAAACCCAGCAGACAGCAGCAGACCACAAGTGCCTTAATCTATTTTGTTGCACTTATTTTTCAGTTGTTATACTGGCCTCTAGGATCGCATCTCCTCCCCACTTCTTCTTCAGGCAATCACCGTGCACGTCATTTTCTCCTTCACCACCAATCTCACCTCCCGCTTTCGCTCCCCCACAATGTACATGTGCACAGCCTTCATCGCGTCACAGACATCTCCACCTTCTCCATCTGCGTCTTCGTCTCTGTTCATACTTCCATCTTGTTTTCCCCAAAACAGACGATGACATCTATTGCCAAAGCTGCTGCTTCTGCCATCTCTGTAACCGAAAACAGTGTCTCATTGGACTCTTTGGACGCAAGGATATTGCAGTACCACTATGGAGTGCAGAAATGTCTTGACTACATCGATAAGGTCAAATCACTTGTACGACGGTGCCAGGCGGAGAATACGATACCTTCGCACAAGTTTACGGTATTTCTTAGTGGGATGGTCTTCAATGTCGATGAAACAGTGTCCCGGCGGTCCGAGATGCTCGTCAATGGAAACAAGTTCAATCCGAACCAAGCTGTTCAGCCTGCTCTCGAGCTCAACGCCATCAACTTCGACTGCCTCGACAATATGACGACGTACTTCTCTCTTGACTTCAATTCGCTTGTAGAATCCAACATGACGTCGTGGGATTCGCTCAAGAAGAGGCGTCTAGAGGGGCTGATGTTGCTTCAGTATCTCATAATGAATGCCTGCGGCATCTACAGAGACAAGCTAGAGCAGGCACTCAAGGAGCGTGTTCGCATTCCGGAAATCGTCCTAGACAGCTTCTCTACCATCTTGCAACTGCCGGAGCTTGGCTGCATCACCTCCTTTAACGTCCCCATGATAACGGGGTCCGATGCCTTACGCATTCTGACCCACGGAGAATCGGAGTTCTTCAGCAACCTGGTGACCGCAGTCGGTGACTCCTTGAACCAGATTGGTCAGGTGATTGAAGTCATCCCCACTTTACGCACAAAAGAGCAGATAGAACAGCAACCAAACCACCGGTACTTGCTCCATGTGATGTTCCTCGTTTTATTGCGCTTGGCAGACCTCTACACCGTCCTTCGTAAGAACGGCAAGCTTTTCTATGTAAATCACGGTGAACTGATGCGCAGCTTTTCCAGAGGAAAGAAAAACCTTCACATTCGCCAGACGCTCAACTCCGCTCAGACATACTTCGTTGACCCCAAAATGAACGGAGATCTCCTGGCCTTTATTACCAAGTTCACCAAGAGAAATGCTCCCATCTACGCCTTGCAGTTCGATCACCTTCTCGATATGTTCTCAGTGGCGTCTCGGAACCTTTCTCTTCTTAAAAAGATGCACACCACGTTACATCAGCTGGAATCCGATTGGCAGCATTTGGAACAGCAAAGAAAAGAGTTGGAACAACACAAGGACCAGATCAGAGAGAAGTTAAAAACCCGTATACTGCAACAAAGAAAATCTACCGGATATACACTGCCGACATCTCCAAAGTTTGCGGCATCCCTGGAAGCTCTGTCTTTAACTTCTCCTCGCATCAGATCCAGGTCCTCTTCCTCCTCATCCACCCAAAGCTTTGAGAGCACCGAATCTGGTCGATTCTCACTCTCTACAAATTCCACATCTTACAATATGCACTCTCCCAATGTTCCGAAGTCATTAAACTCTCTCAGAGGACAGTCGCTCAACTCCTCTCATACTGCGGGCGGCCCCTCCATTTCAAGAACTTCATCTGTATCAAGAAGTTCATCTGTATCCAGAAAGTCGCCTATATCGAAATGCAATCCTTCGATTTCAACCATGAAATCCTCAAAATCTCCTCTTTCCACAAATAACTCGTCTTTGACCACTATGAAATCCTCCAATTCTCCTGATCCATCTACGTTCCTTCCAAGCTCGGCGTCATTAACTTCTTCGCCCTCTCCATCTACAAGATCAAGGGCAGCCAACTTATCTCCAATAAAGCGCTTGTCTTTACATGCTGCCCCAGAAAATTTGAACAATCAAATCAGTACTAGCGATGCCGTCAAAGCTGCTGCTGCACTGGCAGTAAGAAGGCATCCGAAGTCAGCAATGCAGAGATTTCAAGAGAGGATGCAGAAGGCAGCTCAGAGTGGACAAGTGCTCAGTAAGCCATTAGAAGTTCAGAATGTTTCCCTAAGTCCATTAAATTCATTGCAGCAGAATTCAAAAGAGAGCCAGTTCAGGATCCAATCAAAGAAATCTACTAGAAGTAGTAGTTGCAGCACTAGTGCCAGCACCGAGAGTGATACCCTTTACTTGAGCCCTTCAAGATCACCATCATTATCGAGGTCTCCATCCGCTAAGACAGAGATTCAGAGAGAGCAGGACACAGCTCCGGAAGGAAACATCACTGTGAGCAGTGGTGATGATCAGCAATATGATTCAAGTGGTAATATCATCAAAAAGGTGCGTTTCATGGGCGTTGCGGAATACAGTAATAAGGAAGATGCACCGTCATCGTCACAAGTGCAGAAGCAGTTGAAGCAGAAGCTTGCCCAAATGCGTACGAAGATGTTAAATACTCAGGAAGGTACGGCATTTAAAATGCATTTTCATGGCAAGTCGAGGTTGGATGTTTTCTCTCGGTCAGGAAATATGGCTGAATCCAACGGCAAGTTTTCTATGATGAGTGCTATCGAAGAGGAGGAAAATAATAATCGGGGAAGGTTGAGAAGAATATTTAAGAGAAGAGGTTAGCGGATATGCCGAATAATGAACTATGTTTGCCGAGAAAGACTGAAAGAGATAAATTCATAGACTTGTAAGGATGCAACAGACCCAGATGAGTTACATATATATATCACTTTTTCTGTTAGGAAACAACGAACAAAATGAATTGGTCAATCGAGCGGTACAGATGATTAAACTATATCTGCCTGCAGTCACACTTTACTAATAATTACTGTCCTCTGTTCATTTATAGTTGTTCGTAATTTTTATCCTGAGTATTCGGATGTTGAGGTAGCAGAAAGTATGAATAGATTTATTGCTACCGCTTCAACTTCAAATTTGCAACACTATAACAATAATTCAACATCTTCATTTCTCTTTGATTACTAGACTTTGAAATCACTATTTCTGTGAATTCTGAATACACATTTACTCTTACCTATTATTTTTCCTTTTTCTTCCTCTCTTTTTCCTCTCTTCTTCTAATATAACCATTCTATCCCACCTAAAAGGTTCTTCCCCAGATCATAGCGCTTAAGTGCGAAAAAAAAATTTTAATCAAAACTTTTTTAGCAATTTTTTTCAGCTAACATTTCTTCTTGGAGAATCATTATTACCAATAAGATGTCGGTTGAAGTGGATCATAGAAGCCAGTCTAACACGGTAGGACAGTATGCCAACACTATGATCGTTGATGGAAGAATAAATAGGCGCAAATCTCATAATAAACGAGGTATAGACGGATTATCTAGATGTTTTCACAGAGTTCGGGCTAGAATGTACCTCTCACTAGCACCGTGCTTTTTGAAGCACCCATTAGATGGCATCAAGCAGCAGCATTTGGATCCGATGCTTATGACATACTCTACCAAAGCTAGAGGCATAATAATATCCTATTTCAACTTGAAGCTGGATACCAGTAACATCTCTGAGGATGGAACAGAAGCTCTTGCCGAGATCAAAGCCGAGGATCCTTTTGGATTTGTTTGGTGTCAGGTGGATTTCATTGTCTGGAAGCCGGAAGTGGGTGACATTCTAGAAGGCTGGTGCTATATGCAGTCACAGTCTCATATAGGTCTTCTTATCCATGACACATTCAATGCCACCATCAGGAAGTACAACATTCCACAGGACTGGCAATTCTATCCAAACCAGGCCGACGATGAGGCATATGTGACACCTGATGATGCCAAGGCTGCAGAGGCCACTTCAGAGGCCCCAAGCCAAAAGTCATTCTTTGGTAGATCGTTGGGCCAGTGGGTAGACGGAAACGGAGTACCAGTGGAAGGAAAGCTTAGATTTACGATAAGAGCACTAAGAACAGCCGGTAATGTGATGACTGTTGAGGGTACTTTATTGAGCCCAGGTGACGAAAGAGATAGCCAGCCTGTAATAATGGGAAGCAAGCCGGAGATCGCTGTTGTTGAAGAGCCCAAAGTGGATGAAGATGCCAAGGATGTGGTGGAGCAGAAGGTCGACAAAGGAAGCGATGAGAGTAGCTCCGATGAGAGTTCAGAAGATGCACCTGTGTATGACACAAGTGACGAATCGTCGAGTGATTCAGACTAAATACATAGCAATAGACAAGCGAGAGCGGTATGTCTTGTAGAATTTAATGAAGGTCTGTAGTATGCAGTCGCATAATAAGGTGAAATATTCTGTGATTTAAGCTGAATGATAGAATATGGGATGTCGGGTTTCCTACCTTGCAGTACCTTTGTCACCTCAAAGGCTCTCTAACGATTAGGAGCTTGGTTGTGAAGTTCGGAAAGTGATTGTGAGCATGGTTCTAAACTTCAGTGGAGTTTCCAAAAGGATTCGATTATCTTGATTTCACTACAGTAAAATTCATGAGACTAAATATTCACTGCGCCACATGCAATTGGTGCATATGTCTGGGCTTTTAGACTGTTCCAGCCGGACAACTTTAAACTAAAGATAAACACCTGCTCGTGAATCTATCTCGATTCATTATTTGCACCGAAATCAAGAAATGTACAAAGCATGCAGTAATGTTGATGAAAAATATGGTGTGGCGCAGTCTACTCTTATGCTACGGTCAGTGAGATTTAGATAAAGAAAGCATGCGCATGTACCAGCACATAGCAGTAGCAGAAATATCAGCAGCGGCAATAGTACCATTCAAAAGTGTGGGAATTTTTTTTTTTTTGATTGATTCCTGGAAAAACAGCCGATGTGTATGTAGCTTTGGGAAGATACTAGAGCCTGAAGAAAATACACGCTCAAGCGTTGGTCAGCTTACGTAAGTCGGAATACCATAGAATAGAGACCTGGAAAAGCACGCACTGCCAGCACAGTTCACTGTGGAGATACCCTGCATATTTGCTTCCTCTGTTACTTCTGTTTCTACTTAAAGGTAGCTCCTGTTTCCAACTGCAGCCCCCTTTCAGGCAATGTCGCCAGTACCAGATCTCCTTGCTCTGTGTAGCAGAGCAGCAGCACCGCCTTGGTCGCGATGATGTTGTCAATGTTTCGTTGTTTATGTGTTGTGTGATGACACTAACACGGTTATATGCACAGTCATATGCCCTTTGCAGCGGTTCTAGATTGGTCTAAAAGAGAATGAAGAATGTCCGAAAACGAAAATGAAACCACAACCGAAACCGAAACCGAAACCGAGATGGAAACCGCTCGAATTCTGAGCGAACACCTTGGGTTCCAACCCATTGCTGTTGTGGATGATGTTATTAATGTGATCAATGAAATCATGTATAGATGCACAGAGCAGCTTGAGACGATTTTGATGGAGAGAAAGAGGCGGCTGGAGGAGGAACAGCGACTCCAGATAGAGCAGAGAAAGCGGCGAATCGCTGGAGGCGATGCCGATGACGATAATGATGTGATCACGGACGATCTTTCCGGGTCCAGAAATGTGGAAGTTGAACAGGAGTGTACCAAGGAGGATATCCAGAAGGGCACAGCAGCCTTAGAGACTCTCTTGGAGCATCTTATCAACAAAAACTTCGACAAGTTTGAAGTTTACTGTCTGCGAAACATCCTGACGGTTCCAGCAGACCTTGTGAGCGGCGGCTATATCCGATTGAAGTACCAACAAGACCTGAGAGTCGACCGTCAGGCAGAGGTCAGGTACAGCAGGCTAAGCGTTCAGTATGAACGGCTTATGGTGGAGATCAAGCAGGAGGTGGAAATGAACAGGATATTAACGGACATGGTGCTCAAGTTTACCAAGATGCTACGACTGTCAAAAATCATTCGGGAGCGGCTGGCATCGTTTGACTTTTCGAAGAAGCTAAAGGATGTAGTGACGCAGAGAACGGCAGTTCCGGTCAATCTGCAGCCACTAAAGGAGACATATCGGTACCTCGTGACGGAGGTGAAGGCCACTTATACGGTATTTGAGGCCATGAAAGAGAAGATGGACAACCGAAAATTGTACGAATTAGTAAAGCCAGACGCCAACGATAAGTTTCTCAACGAACGAATAGACGGTTTGTTGGGGAAGGTTACGCAGGGTGATGGCCAGATCGAGATGCTGGAGAGGTTGGACAACCTAATGAGCAAGTAGTGTATAATAGGATTGTATAATAGGAAAAGACCAGCGCACAAGAGTAGCTGGACCATGAATTAGGTATGGCTGGAACAGTCCTTTGTCAACATAGATGAGCGGTGAGTAATCTGTTTATTGAACATAGCTTCGGCAGGTCAAGATGCAGCCTGTGACCAGTTCGAGCGGCTGTAGACTGAGCTCTAGCGGGAGACTGAGCTCTAGCGACTGAAGACAGAACTCTAGCAGAGTGGTTAAGCTTGTGAGCACATTCTGGCATCCTCTGGGTTCTCTCTATCTTTGCTAACACTAGAAAAAGTACTAGACGGATCCGAGAGCCATCTTCCATGTTAGTGGAAGACAATGGTCTCACTTGTTCTGCACCACTGCTCCTGCCAGTGCTCCTACTACTCCTACTCCGGTAATCCATTAATTATCGTTAACTATATATAAATACATGTAAGATACCATAAGATCCATATCCATAACTGCAAACCTGGCCTAATAGCCAATGCTTGCATGCTCCGGTGCCACGCATCTGCAGACAAAGATCCATCAGATCCTGGCTCTCTATCTTCGTTAAATCTACCTACTTGCTTGTGTATTTACTCCCGCACCATATCTACAACTCTGCCGGCATTCTATGCCTCGCAGCCTTGCCTCGGCCTACATAGTTTACTCTCATCAGAGAGCCTTCTTGGCAAAGTGAATAGCAGTAGGAATCAACCAGATTCCCACTGCCAACACGGTGGCGATCTTCAGAGTCAAGTTGGTCTGTTGCTTCTTCAATTCTTTAGCCTGTTCTTCGGTGATTCCGTCCATTCTTGTTCTAGATGTCCAAATACCTTGTCGGATGCAGAGAAGAAAGAGTTTTCCAGTTAGCGCCAACATGCATGCTCGATTCCAGTTCGAGAACAAAAAATTTTCCAGCGTGCGTGGCTCACCAGGCGCACACAGTTGCGAGAAAGTTATAGTTTGTCAAGATCGAGACTGCTGAAACAATTGCTTAGTGTTTTTGCACAGAAACGACAATGAGTGAGCCAGCAGAAACGGGGGCTGAGGCTGAGCCTTTGCAGTTGCAAGCAATCGACAAGAAGGCTGAGGTGACGGGTGCTGAAGTGCTGCCGAAAGTAGATGCAGCCGCCGAGGCCGGAGAAAGCACCCAAGATGGAGCGGAGCAAGACACAAATGCTCAAGGCGCAGACGGTGAAGTTGCAGGTGATCAAGATGATGGGGACGCCAGGGATGCGGCAGGTGAAGGAGAAGGCGAGAGCGAGGGCGAAGGCGAAGGCCAGAAGACCCCTGTGCCTTCCGGGCATGATGAGTCTGGCGATGTTGCAGAGTCTTCAACAGCACCAGCAGCATCAGCAGCACCAGCACCAGCACCAACCGCCGCTGACAAGCAGCCGAGACATATTGAGTCGCATGACTTGGAAGACGACATAGCCAGGCTAATCAAGCATAAAAGAGAGGGAGCAGAGGCTAGGGACGAAGGCACAAAGAAAGCCGACAAGCCGGAGGCCAGCCAGGCAGAAGGAATTGACGTCGATGCCAGCTTGAGCAGCGCCGACCAGGAGGAGAAGAGAAGACAGCAGTTTGAAGAGAGATTTGCCGCCGCCATGAAGAAGCCTACGCATCGGAGAAAGAAGGACGACGCCGACTTAGAAGCAATGCAAGATGAGGCCATCAGCCGGTTGAAGAATGAGATGAAGGAGGCTGCGTACTTGGACATCGAGGCAGTCAACAACAACCAGCCGGCCACCCACAAGTTGAAGATGCTTCCGGAGGTGAAGGACACGTTGCTCAAGTCGAGCTTGTACGACTCCATTCTAGATAACAACATGTTGGAGGCTGTGAGAATATGGATGGAGCCACTTCCGGACGCATCTCTTCCTTCGTTCGAGATCCAGAAGACGCTTCTCCACGAGCTCGAGAAGCTTCCGATCAAAACCATCCATTTGAGGGAGTCTGGCTTGGGAAAGGTGATGCTTTTCTACCAGAAGTCCAAGAAGGTGGATCCGTCGCTAAAGAGAATCGCAGAAAAGTTGATCAGCAACTGGACTCGTCCTATTATGGGCCGGTCCGATAACTACAGGGCCAAGCTGGTGCCTACAGTGCAGTTTGACTTGGAGAAATACAAGTCGCAGCTCAAGCTCAGAACTACCGACCAAAAGGACAGACCAAAGCGCAAGACACTATATCAGGAAAGTGCAGATAGGCGGAAGAGAGCAGCTGCCCCAGAGGCCAGGAACTCCGTCTATACAATTGCTCCTCATGTCAATGCAAATCTGCTGACCCACAGAAACAAGGCCAGCATTGCATCCATGGGCATTGGATCTTCGCTAAGCAGAGATGAGCGGTTCAAGAGGCTTAACCAGAGGTTAACGCATCTATCGCAGAAGAAAAAGACGACCAAGAAGAACGGTGTGTCTCTAGAGGGCAAAGGATTAGGTGGACAATTCTAGGAGCTAACATAAGATAAGTCTAGATCTGTAGATCCTGTAGGTAGGCCTATTGGTGCATGAAGCTGAAGTGTGGCACCAAAAAAATGTCGACTACAAGGTTTGTGATGAGCAGTTGAGGTCACACAGCTCCCGAGGTTGGGCACCCTATAAACTGCCTTTACCAGGTGGTGAATTTGGCATTTCTAACAGCCAGGTTCTGATCGCTACAGTGCTGGGCCTCCATAATGAACCATGAAGAGTATGCAAATGCTTTCTGACGCCGAAGGCCGGCGTATGCCATCGTCCGGCAACAGAAAGTGATGTTGCCGTCTCCAACACCCAACTACACCATAAGACGTGGACTGGACGACCAGATGACGTCGATCGGGCCCCCAGCCTCCAACCAAACGCCGTTGCTCTCCCAATCTCCTACTCCCTCTAGTCTCTTAACTAACTTTAGCAGTGTATTATTATGTATGTATAAACCAGAAGCTGTTTACGATCTTGGCTTTTCCTTCTTCTCCTTCCAAAGAGCATCCAAGGAGACACCAGAGACCTTAACGACCTTGAATCTAACACCTGGAATATCACCCTTAGCCTTACCTCTTCTACCGAAACCGGCTAACAAGACCTCATCGTTCTCATCGACAAAGTTCAAAGAACCATCGTTTGGAACGAAAGCAGTGACCTTCTTACCGTTCTTGACTAATTGCACTCTGACACACTTTCTGATAGCAGAGTTTGGTTGTTTGGCTTCAACACCAAGCTTTTCCAAGACGATACCCTTGGCGTGAGAAGATCCTCCGAATGGAGAAGACTTGTACACGGTACCCAACAATCTAGTCTTGTAAAGATGGTCGGCCCACTTGTTGTTTCTTCTGTGGGTTCTCAACTTTCTGGCGGAGTTTAATCCTCTTGGCTTTCCCTTACCCATCTTTGTTGATTAACAGTACCTGAAGTTCAAAAGAGTACAAAGCTGAGGAGAAAGAAATTTAGCTGCGCACAAAAATAATTTTCAGCGGGAAAAATTTTTCAGGAGGTGCAGGTGGGGGGGAAGGCCGGGGACTAGAGACCAGGGTATGGAGCTCTCTAGGAGGCGTGTATTGGATGTGGAGAGAAGGAATGCAGTAATAGACGCCATAAAAGAATGCTGATATTATGTGACCTTTGATTCAACGTACATTTAAGGGTTTCTCTAGGGCGTATTCACCTGAACACTCGGCTCTTCTGCACTCCAATACCTCCAGTCATGTGACAAACCCTGCAATTGCTGGACCTCGCGCCAGCCAGTTGAGGCAGTGAAGCCGGCCCGCCTTGGCTTCTTGAGCTGTATAAGAGACGGCTTATTGGCCATGGATTAACTGAACTGCCGGTTCCTAAGCTTATCATGGCGTAATCATAAAAAAGCATTTTAATACTGTAGTAACTAATGATGTTGTAGATGCTGGTCGGAGTCGCCGGTATCGGCAGTCTCTCCTTGCTAGATGTGTCCTGGTCTCACATTCATCGGACCACAATGCTATCCTGGCTCACATCAAGTCTTATGTCCACCCTAAACCCGTCTAATCGAAAATTCTTGACTCATCCATTTTCTAGCCTTATGCTGAGTTCCCACTGTCTCTCCATATTCTTCTTTCCCGCCCATTCCATTTTCGATTACACCCGTCCTCCATCGGGCGCTTAATCGTAATTACTTCTGTATGAATCCTCCTCCTTGGATGGGGGCTTCATTCTCCCAGTACTTGATCATTTGGCTTCCCCTATTTTGTCCTGGCTTGATCTTGCCTTTACTATTGACTTCAGTTGATCTCTGCAATCTCTTACCTCTGTGCAGTCTATATTTCTCCTCCCTCAACCAAGCCTTAAGCACCGGTAGGCGCCAACTCTACTTCGAACCTCAATTTTGAACCTTATCCTCCTCCTACTTCGGCTTACGCAACTTAGAAAATACCTTTTTTTTCTCCTGTTTCTGGTTCTTTTCCAACCTCTGAGTCTTTCAGCTCTTCCCTCCCTCGTTTTATTCTGCTCTCCTATTACCTTCTAGTCTCTTCATCTTACAGCCAGTCCAGACACACTGCCGCGCCCGATTCTTCACCATTACCGCGCCTTGTTTCCGAAGTGGTAGCTACCAAGTTTCCTAGTATCAATCTTCTTTTTGCCCATAGTTAAGGTCTCTAAAGCTCCTCATGAATTCAGACCAGCATTTACAGAATCTCATTGCTCACTATCTAAAGCAGAATAACTTGCTAGATACTCTCAATGCCTTTGAAATCGAGTTAAACCGAAAGTTCGACATTTCCACTATAGATGAGTCTTTGACAGCTATTGTCAAAGACAGAATCAACTTCAACCTTCTGAAGCAGCAGCAAGGAGAAGATGCACATATAGATCCTGTTTATTCGCCTCAACAGCTAGCTTTAATCCGAGAAAAGAGTATATCTGTGCCTGGATGGTCGATTGTTAGACCTTCTAGTAAGAAAGAGTTGGACTTCGGTTCCGTAGAAAGTATGGTGATCGACTCCAGCTATGCCTGCATGGTCATAGGGGGGAAGACAAGGAACCTCGGTTTATTTTCCACTAATGAACGGGGCGTGGTTGTCTATGATCTTGATTATGCCACAGTATTGTACGATGGAAAGAGTCCTGTGACCAACTCCGTTATCAAGATATTCCGTCCAATTCCTAACTCTGATCTCTTATACATGTGTACTATGGACGGCAGTCTATCCATATTTCGCCTTGTAATCCAGAATGAGCGGGTTCTATTTGATCTGTTGGTTTCTGGTGTCAAACTACACAAGCGTCTTGTCACAGACGTGCAATACATTAATAATGGACCCAAGCAGGGCTTGTTTGTGTCCATTGGCTGGGACTCCCGATTGTGTTTACATAAACTTGAGATGGAGCCCCAGGTTCATGTGTCAAAACTTGATGAGTATAAGTTGATGTCGAATCCGACATGTATTCTCCCTATGAGAGATCCAGCGGGACTTCCAGTCATTCTTTTGGGCCGCATGGACAGTTCATTGTGCTCAATTATGGCGATATTCAAGAACTGCAAGTTTGTGGAGGTTGCTAGGTTATCTTTAAATGACTCCGAATTCTCCAACCACTTGTTCCAGCCCATGGCCATGGCCGATCTTGGTGGTCATCTAGTGTCAATAGCCACCAATGATGTTCCATACATGAGATTGATCACTGTTCTTGTCCCATCGCTTTCTGAGGTGCTAAATAATCACTTCTACTACCCCAACTTGTCCTCCTTTGAAACTTTGGACGACAAACTTTCAAAGATCTCCCAGCAGAATAGCTCCCAGCAGTTGTTGCGTTCCAACACCCCTGTAGTCAGGGGCGTCATTGTCTCTAATCTCAATGCCATGTCACCACAGAACAAGTATTCCACCCCAATTCTACTTACAAGGGCCAGAAAAGAGGGTCTCTGGATTCTGGGGGATGACGGTATAGTTAGAGGTTTTGATCTCAGCTCTGCAAAGGTCACTGAGCAAATGAAGGGTCACAGCGGACGGATTAAGTCGGCACTTCTGGGTGAGGACAAGGATGGACGAGAGATAATAGTTTCCTGTGGTGCAATCGACAAGACGATTGTTCTGTGGAAGTGAAATGGTGGTAAAACATGTTTCAAAAAAGGCAGTTGATTACGATAGTATGGGAAGCAAATTACGACGAGTACAGCAACATGTTCGGAGTAAAATGGTTTAGCTGTTCCTGTGATGTTCTCAAGAGGAGGTGTTTCTCAATTGAACTGATGGTGGAAGATGAATCCCGGCTGGGAATCATCTCGCTCTAAGGTCTCAACGCGGTAGACAGCCGAATCTGGTATTTGGGTTTATCTCTTTTTGACCGTAATTGTATATTTTTTCAGTGCTTTCATCAATCTGACCTACGAACCATCTCTTTCTGTTTTCAGATTATCTAAAAATTATCTGCTCTCGCCAAAATCTTATGTCTTCTCTCTTGTGATGATCTTGCCCGATCAAGTAGGCGAAATAAAGTAAGGTTCTGTTCGCCACCATAGGACGACTCAATTTGCATTTGGCCTTATCTGTTCGCCCTGCTCTAGATCAGTATATAAGTATACTCATTTATCAAATGACAATAACTTCTGGCGACTATGTTCTTCTACTCCTACTCTTTATAGGCTGTCCCGATATCTATTAAAATGTCCGTTTTGCAATCAAAACCACAACAAAGTTTCAAACTCTTGATAAATTTCAAAAAAGGCAAGATTGTTGTCATTCCTATCCCTAAAAGGCCTGTGGCCACTAAGCGTCAGGCCAAGAATGTGAGGATGAAAAACCGGTTTAGGTTGAGAATCACCCAAAGCCCAAATCTCAAGGTTCAAGTTCTTTAAGGCACCATTGAATTGCGGAGCAAACCGATTCTACTGTTTTTCCAGTTTTTGTACTATATTTCATGTACTCGTTAATTAAGATTACCCTGCATTCCATTCCTCGTATTATGCTGTAACAAGATGTACCGTCACCTGCACTCTTTAAAAAATTTCAGCACATCACTGCATCATTGAAGTGGCGGAGATCAGTTGTTGTATCAGCTGATATTGTCGATTTAGAGAAGACCTTATAAGCGATATCAATGAAAACAAACTTGCAAAGGCAAGTTCAGACCATGTCGATGTCATAATGTACAAAGAAGCGAGCCGTAGAATGGTCACATTCGAGGTTCTTCAACTGAACGTTGGATGAACACGGTCTGTGTAGCAGCTTAAAATCACATAACCCTAAATGCGTCCATGTGCCATAAGGTTCTCTGCTGAGTAGCAAGCCTGAAAAACTAACGCTACTGGAAATACGCTGGGATCTGTTAGAGATCTCTTGAACAGCAAATCTAGATGTCACAGCTTCCAACGATGTAAGACCTCCTTGAGCATCTTTGGAGAGTGTGAGTGACTGGAAAGTACTCGTCATACGATCTGATTAGTGTGCAACCGACAAGCTTCAGAAATAATCGTCTTTATAGTTCCATCTTGCCTCCTCTAAAACACCACCTCTTCCGGAAGCACATGGTATTTTTCTCCGTTGGAACGAACGCATTCATGCTTTTTATCTCGCTTCAAGCTCTTTCTCATGTCAAAAGCATCGATCTCGTCGTCGGATTTCTTCCTATTCCGAGTCCGGTTGGTTCTAGAATTTCCATAATAGCCTACCACTCGTCGATAGATGGAATAGCCAAGCTTCTTGTAAAAGTTGATGGCCAATACATTGTTGCATTTGACAAACAAGTCGATGAAGTACGCATAGTACGGCTTTTCGTCCTGTGTGTATGTCTCTAGCATTTTGCAGAGATATGAGCCCAATCCTATGAGACGATAATTGGGGTCAATGGTCACTGCTGAAATGTGTGCATGCCATTCTTTCCTCTTACCTTCAGTCTTAGCTAGCATGTATCCGGTAGGAGTTTCTGTAGTGGAAACTGACTTGTAGAATAGTGTAGGCCATTCCGAAAGATACTGGAGGTAAAAATATAGATAGAAATTCTCTGTAAGAGGATCAAGGTTTACTGAGTTAAGTTCGAAAAGATCGGTTGCCTGGAATGGTTTAATGGATGTCATTTTGTAAGGCGGCAGAAGAAACAAGTAGCAATAATAGGATAAATTTGAAACTGCGAATTTCATGTAATCGAGTGCTGGCATTTTTGTGCGTGTACAACCACACTACAGGCATCTAGGAGAAAGGATATTCTGGATTGATAAGAAGTTCTCATACAGGAGCCAATGGAGCCAGTATGCATCAAAAAAAGAATTGTTATATGTTGGAAGCAATTCCTTTGATGGTCAGCAGACTGGCTGCTCCGAAGTAGATGTGTCTTTTTCCTGCATCCATAGTGAGACCAGTACATACGGTTTGCGTAGTCAAAAGACGTAGGTGTGATGGTGCCCCCCAGTTCTGTCGGCAATTTATACCTCCAGTAAGGGGCCTGTAGCAAAAGTCCCAGCAGGGTTTCTGGAAGAAGTTATGGGCACCTCTGCCATACCACCAAACTGCTAGTCACCGTAGAACTGGATTTGGCGCTGTCAGCAAGTTCTCCAATTTCCATTGCTATTTACAGCAAGTATTCCTTTTTTCATGTTGAGTTCCGCCTTATTACAGCAAGAAAAATGCTTGAGACCAATGTGCTGCACCTTCACAAAAGATCGTCTTCTTTCCTGTCCAAATCGCTCAGCATCCTACCACAACGCTACCTCCATGATCCTCATGTAACAGAAAATATATAGTACAAAGCCAGTCTAATAAGCCCATTGAGGCGTGTTCTTGCCGTCACCGTCATTATTGCTGCCATCATCATTATTGTTGTTTCTATAGCCATTTCTGTAGCCACCTCTACCTCTTCCTCTGCCTCTGCCCCTGCCTCTGCCTCTGTAGTTTCCACGTCCTCTGTAATTACGTCTTCCGTGCTTGACATACGTTTCCCCAAAGGTATCCATATTCAATTGCTTCTCTTCCGACCACCACATTCTGTCATTGTTCTTCTCCTCCGTTGATGACGAGAGATTATCAAAGAATGATGACTTCTTGTCGTAAAATTCTGAATTGTCCAGATTCGAAGGCTTATTTTCCTCGATAGCCTGGACCTTTTCGTTGCTGCTCTGAAAGTCGAAGTCTTCACCAGCTTCCGGTTTAGTGTACGCCTTCCTGTCACTGTATGAAGTCCTCTGTTGTGCGGCTGTCTTTGGATGCTGAACAGACTTTTCTTTCACTCCAACTGCTGGTCTGCTAGCTGCCACCTCGTCTACTGCTGCTGGCTGTCTCTCTGAAGCTTGCTCTGGCTCTCCAGCCTTCGTTGTTCCTTCAGACTCGGGCTCTTTTGGCTGTGTAGGTTGTTTTGACTGTGCTGACTGTGCTGACTGTGCTGACTGTGCAGGTTGTGCAGGTTGTGCAGGTTGTGCAGGTTGTGCAGGTTGTGCAGGTTGTGCAGGTTGTGCAGGTTGTGCAGGTTGTGCAGGTTGTGCTGCTGATGCGGCTGGTGTTGCAAGACCTGCAGGGCCGGTTGCAGTCATAGGCGAGGTCTGACCCTGCGCAGCCTGTGCAGCCTGTGCATTCATTGGAGGAAAGCCCATCGGAGGAAATCCAAAGCCCGGCATCTGTCCAAATGGCTGGAATTGTGGAACTGGAACTGGTTGCACTTGGTCAACTGGTACATCCAAAATGTTCAAAGACTTAACACTGGCACCAGTCAACTGAAAATGGCCGTACACCTCATTGGATGGATATATGACCTTCGATGGATCCATCACTCTGTCTTCAGTACCAAAGCAACGCACATTGGCCAATGAAATGGTACCTTTATCACCGTCTATATCTTCCAAAGAACCCACATAACTACCCAGTTAGTTCGACCACTGTTCCCATAACAAACCAAAAATGTTATGTTCACTTACCGTATATCTGCCTGAGAAATCAAGGCAATGGTTTTGCCCTTATATTCCGACATTGCTTAGTAAGAAGAAAAACCCTTTATGCAATGGATGTGATAACCCCACATGTTGAAGCGCCACGAAAAATGGTTCGAAAATTTTGTTGGTGCAGAGATGCTCAACCAGAGGTGACAGCTAGCCGTGCTTGCTACCCTTGGCAGAAATTCTATACACGGATGCATGTAGCAAAGTCTTGCAGCAAAGGCAAGACTATCTCCCACAGTCGCCTTGTTTTAAACACTTGTTAGCCCCTTGTATAATTGCTGATCCCTGATTCAGTTTCTGGGCCGTCGTACCACTGGCTGCCGGGTGATATCTCTAGAATCGATCTCTGTAGCGTTATCCAGGGGTAACCTGTTATATGATGCTAATTAATCGTCATCATTTAGTCAGTCGGTAGTAAATTTGAGTAACTTCGGTCAGGAGAAACTGACAGACTCCTCCTCAACCTTTAAGCACTACTCTGCTACGAGCAAGCAATTCACAGCGTTTTTGAAGTTGTCGGCCCCAGAAGCTAACAGGAGCATGCGTAAGTTTGCTCCGAACTTAGTCACAATTTTTGTTGCCCTACTAAGCATCTTTTCATAATTGGACCTCCTGGAGTTTCTTGATTCTCTAAGCTGTGCTTCCCGCAGGTGAAACGCTGATAGCGTTAAGCTTGCCATCGCCAATTCAGCCAGAGCAAGTCCTTCACCCTTGGGACCGATCCACTCAAAAGCATCTAACAAGGATCGAGATCTGAAGCTGAGATTGCTAGATATTGTCAACTGTTGTTTCCAAAGGCTGGTGCAAGCTGTTCTTCAACTGAGTAGCAAGGCCTGCTCGACGACACTACTTCCACGAACTCGGAGCTCCACTCCACTCCATTGCCTCAGATTTGTGATTATTACAGTTGCTTCTTTTCGGCTTCCTACTCCCGTAAAATTACACGTTTTTTTTACTGTACATCACCATCTTCCCGCAGACCCGTTTATATCGCCATATGCAGTCTGGCCTGAGGAATCATATCCATTATACTGTGTCACGGCACCATTGCCATAGTAGTCGACTTCCTCTGGAGGAGCCTGTCGGCCATCCTCGCCGTGGTCCTGGCCTTGTTCATGCTCCATTTTGTCTAACTCGAACACGATATTGGCGACTTTCTTTTGAAGCTCGGTGCAGCTCTTGGAAAACACTTCGTTGGGCTTTAGCACGCCCGTGGTTTCAAGGTTGAAGTAGAACTTGTTAGGTTTGGCATTGTAGTCGAACTTTTCACCTGGAACCGGAGGCTCCTCCCACTCGCAGTTGGCCGACTTGGGCCATTCCTTGTCGACATCTTCTTCGTACCAGAAGTCGGTATGTCTTAACTTATTCCAGGGATCGTATTCAAAGCCGATGGCAGCGCACGGAGACCATTTGGCGTGCTCCTTGGCGATTCCCTTCTTAGCTATGCATGTGAGGTTAATCTCCTGGTGCTTCTTGAGCTTGCATATGAGCACTCCCTTCTTCATTGGGTCACGGATCACCGGATGGCCCAGATTGAGTCCTCTGTTGGAGCTGGTTATGACCAGGTGGCTGGAATAAACGTTCATGGTCTCCTCGGAATCGCATTTGGCCTTCAACTCCATCGTCACCGAGCACTTGTCGCAGTGGTCCTCGCACGTGCAATCTCGGGTGTACTTGAGCTGATCGATGTCCTCGCTCTCAAGAGGGATCAATCCCAGTCGATGGGTCAAAAACTCGTCGGCCAAAACGCTGGTGTTTACACGGATATCCACCAAGTCGATGGCTAGTGTAGGAACCTCTGCAAGCATCGTTCTTCGGAGCGAGTTGGCCAAAGCCAGATCCACGTCGCTGAGAATGAAGTCGACATCGTCTCTGCCGGCCTTTCTGATCGTCACCTGTGGTTCTTGAGACGACATGTTGAATAGATCAGTCGGAAAGCAGCTGAAAAGCAGTTTTTTTCGTTGGCACAAGTTGAGCGATGAATTTTTTGGCTGGAGTAGTTGAAAAAGTTTTCGAGGCGCGGGTGCTGCAGGCGAGAGGATAAGGAAGTGTGAAAGAGAGCGCAGAGAGAAGAAGACAAGATAAGAGGATGGAGAGAGAAAGAGGATAAGGGAAGGGAGAGGGAAAGGATGAAGAGAGAAGAAGACAAGAGTGGAAAAGGTTCAGTGGGAAAATTGTAAGTATAAGTCAGTAGGCTGGGGAGAGTGTGGATAGAATGGAATATGTGTGTAGATGTAGAATAATGTAATGTAGTAGCAAGCGCTGGAGTGTGTGACTGGAACTGGAACTGGAACTGGAACTGTAATAAAAAGCTTATGTGGGCGTTGGAAAATGTGATTTCAAGGAACGTAAGGCATGTGTGAAGAACATAAAGGAGTGAGATGAGAAGAGGAAAATAATCGGAAACGAGTGAGAGAAAACAAGAAGAGAGGTGAGATGGGTGAGTTGAGTGAGTTGAGTGAGACAGAGATGAGACAGAGATGAGACTCAAGTGAGACTCAAGTGACACAGAAATAAAAATATAATTCAAACATCTCCAACCACCTTAGCACGGAATCCCGGTATTCATCTGCCAAAAGCGTACATACTGTCGTTGTTTCCTGCTGATTCCTGTAATATAGAAAAAAAAAGTAGCTGGATACAAAACTTAAGCACCAAAGTTCCCTCTACATATCCAAAAGATGTCATACCAAGTACATAAAATAAATTCTAAACCTGGGCATCCGAATTGATGCATTCATTTGCTGCGACGACATCTTTGCTGCTACCACTGTACCGTTATGTGCTACTTCCGTACTTTGTAGCCATGTTTGACAGTACTGAACAAGCAAATTGGCTGCTTCAGACCTCAGTGATATGCTTCAGTTCTTTGAGCTCCATTATAACTTCTTCACAGTCAGCCTTCTCCGCTCTTACCTCAAAGCTACCACTTACTCCACCTTTGTATGCCAACATCCACGCCTCGTCGGCTCCAGTGAACCTATACATTTCTTCACTATTTAATGCTCCCAGAATAAGTATCAGTAATTCAAGGCACAATTTCATCTGTTTCTGCTTCTCTCTGTCTCTCTCTCTATTATTATCCTACGATAGAGTCTCTCTCCCCCCTGTACATCACTCTACAGCTCACACCCGCATATTTGCTACCACATCCGTGCACCGCGCATTTGTTCACCTCCATCTTTCACTTCTTCATTCTTCATCTTCATGTCTACCAAGGTAAAGATCCCCGATCTAAGGTTCGAACAGTCTTTTCTAGCTAAGCTATCAAGAAATTCAAAAAGTGCTGCGGTACATAGGCAGAAACGTAATGCAGAGCTCACTTCGGAAAGTGCCGCATCTGATCTTCCTGATGCTCCACTTCCTATAACCATGACAGTGCTAATATCGACGATCATAAAGGACCAGGTGATGATGCCATTCATTCAAGGCTTTGCTATGGCGATGTTCTTTATGACGATGCGGCCTTGGATCCGTGCAGCGTTTTCCAGTGGAAGAAAGTTGGGAATCTACGTCATTACTGGAATCAAAAACGTTGCCAATGCCGTCATCCATCCTCTTTCTATATAGTCACTAACTGTAAATATAACCGCTACCCGCTAAACTCATTGTATGCATCTGCCGGCGCTTGCGAAGGTCCGCAACAGCCTTTAAGGACCTGCACATTCTGCTCTCTGCTGGTGTTCTCGATTCCACTTGCAGCACTCGTCGAACTTCACCAGCTTTCCTCCAAAGATATCAAGAGCACTTCCAAAGGTGAGATCAACCTTTCCGTGGCTAAGTCTGTCCACCCGCTGCAAGTCGTCGATCGATCGGCCTCCTCCAGCATACACAATCGGAAGCTTGCACCATTCTCCCAACTTCACAACGAGGTCCTCATCTATTCCCTTGCAGAGGCCTTCGACATCGGCAGCATGTACCAAGAACTCTGTGCAGTATTCGCTCAACTTGTCGAACAACTCACTTCCAAGAACGACGTCCGTCAACGTCTGCCATTTGTTCATCGCAACCACCCATTCGTCTTTGCCTGTGTCGGGGTTTCTTGTCCGACGGCAGCTGACATCAATAACCAACTTGTCTCTGCCAATCAAGCTCCTTATCCTCTCTAGCCGCTCGTAACTTAATTTCCCCCCAGGAAAGAGCCACGAAGTAATGATCACCTTACTAGCTCCATGCTCAATCCAGTACTGTGCATTTGTATCGTTGATGCCTCCGCCGATCTCCATGTGACCGGGCCATGCTTCTAATGCAGCCAATGCAACCTTGTTATTGGCCTCCAATGATCCTAGCTTGATTATGTGTGTCCTCTCAATGCCATTCTTCTTATAAAGTTGGGCATAGAATGACGACGGCTTCAAGCTGACAAAATTTGTCGACACATTTTCGTTGTTTAAGTCCTCACTATCATCCTTCTTAAGACTTCCTCCAACGATTTGTTTCACCTGTCCTCCATGGATATCAACACATCCAACGAATGCCGTCATATTAGCTTCAACGCTGAATTTAACGTACTATCTGATAATAGTGAAGTTAAAAGTGTTCAGCGCGAGATCTGGCTTTAATTACTGAGATCTATTTTTCACTTCTCTTGCAAATGTTCCATACTGACCCGGGCTTTGGGTGTCTAAATCGATTGCTAAAATGCGGTAATTTCTGAAGCTTTTGGCCGGCTGGGCCTCTGTTTGTGTACAATTCCATTACATTCTAGGTTTTACTGCAATTTACAGGATAACACCATGTGATTTGAGTCACCTGATTGGGATATGAAAAATTTCATTTTCAACAGCAACTTTCAGGCGCTATTTTTTTTTTTTTTTTTTTGTCTGGAGGAACCATTTTTTTGGCTTTAATCAACCATATTGAATCTATTATGGCGCCTATCGTTGTGAAATTTCAGGACAAGTACGATCCGAAAAATGTGAAGGTGACAAAAGCAGAAAAGAAAGTTCTCCGAAGCGGGAAGCCAATATCACTAAGAGAAATTAAAAGAAAGCGGTTATTGGCATTGGAGCAGCAGAATAAGCATAGTCATGACAAAGATGACAACGAGAATCTCAAGAATGATGTTCAATTGCAGCAGCTACTTGAGGAATCCAGTATTATCAGTGATTTGAAGAGATCACAGGATTATTCAGGAGCAGAGGTTACCCTAAAGACTTTAAATGAAGACCCGCTTATAGGAAAAGCCAGGATCAGAACTCTAGACAGTCGGATGTCGAAATTAGCAGAAATAAATGGACCCAAGAATAACCGTAAGCTAGAGAAAATGCCGATGAATTTGCGAAAAGGTATGATCAAAGCAAGGCAGGCTAGGATAAGTAAGTATGAGAAAGAGGCCAGAGAAGCTGGAATAATTCTGGCCAAAAACAAGAAAGGACAGTTCAGAAACATATATGATACTGGAACTACCTCCATCTCACGCAGAATCGGTAATGGTGTGACAAAGCAGAAGAAGATGAGGGATAGAGGTTTGAAGATCAACAGCATCGGAAAGTCTACCAAAAACGGATTGTACATATCGAAAAGAGATTTAGAAAAAATCCGGAGATCCTAAAAGTAGTAGCACTGTGTTCATAGTCACTTTGATCACTTGCTCATTTTAATGTTTTCCTACGCTATTGTATCTCCACGCACTTTACTATATATGAATTCCAATCTTAACAGCTCTCAAGTAAATCCCATCCTTGCCTCTCTTAGTTTTGTAATCTGGTTCACCAATGTCACAAGCTCAAGGCGTTCTGCCATTTTAGAGGCTGCTGCCAATGCCCTCTCATCTCTAAGCTTTGTGGCCAAATAATAGGCATCTAATGTATTTCCTTGGTTGCACGACTCGCCAACTTGCTTCAAGATGGCAGCATCATATCTCACACTCAGCTGGGACAATCTTTCTTCGGCCGTCTCGTCTTCAACGTCATCATTCGCTATAGCATCGTTGAGTAGTTCGGCCATCACCACACACTTCATTAGTTCTTCCTCATTTTCGTCGACCTTTGTCACTGGAATCTTTATTGGCATTTCGGCAGGCAAAGCTAATGGGAATGTTGGGTACTTTGAGCCCCTAATAACGATAAAGTTGAATTTATCCTTGAATAAGCCTAGCGGCCAACAGCTAACATTGTCTCCACTTGCCATGCTCTTTATGCCATCCGATGCGTCTAGAACCGGAACCCAACACGATTGGAGCGGATCCCTCCATCGTGTCAACACTAATAAAATGTCATCTGGTCCTATTATGCATGGATCTCCGTCTGAAGAAAAGAAAAGGCCCTTTATCGGATGAGAAGAAGATGACAAAGGAAGAGACTCGTTCTTGATGAAATACTTTCCTTCTAGGTCTTGCAAATTGAATGTTAGACTAAATGGTGTCTGGCTTGTTACCGTGAACAAATATTTCTCATTATTCACGCAAGCTACCACTGGAAGCAATTTCTCAAGTCTTTCTAGTCTTCCGAATAAACTGTAACGTCGCACAAACCCGGAAGATGTGCAAACAAAGATCGAGCTCCTTCCAAGAGAAATAGAAGTCAAATACTCGAACTTCTGTAGATTGATATCTCTCTCCCAGTGCGATGTCTGGTCATGGGATCGATAAACAATCTTGGCGGTATTATCTCCAAATTTCCTGTAGCAGCTTGCACCAAAAAGAGCTGCCTCCTCATTCATTGAAGCCATGTCACAATTGTTGAGGTCTCTGAAATGATATTCTCGATGTAGGCTTCGGTCAAAGAATGTCACTGTAATGGTATTATAGCCGTCCTGCTTCACTGACCACGTGTAGCCAATTGGATTTATCGTGAGATATCTTCTTGTACCTTCCCATGGTGTGCCACCGGAAGAGTAGGGAACAATGGAGTGTCGCAAAGCAACAGGAATGTCTTCCTGCTTATTCTTTTTGCGTTCTACAATGTCTGGTTCGTCTTCTAGAGTGTGTTTTATGCCGTGCTTCTCGACGTAGCCTGCACCATCATCGTCTATAATGAAATCATCCTCTGCTTCGTCCCCAAATAGTTCAGGATCCGGTTCGTCCTCAGATTCTTGTGATAATCTCACCTTCTGCTGCTTAGTTGTGCTACGAGAGTTCGGTCCCTCCTCTTCCTCTTCCTCTTCCTCTTCTTGCTCCACCTCTTCTGCTTCACTTGAAGTGTCTTCGGCAGCCTCCTGGTCAACCAATGACGGCTGGGATAAATTATCAAATAGAATTATGCTTCCCGATGTTGTTCCCACGACAATCTGATCGGACTTCTTATTCCAGGTCAAGCTGTAAGGCCTCAACGTTAGGTTGAGGGACTTGGTAGCTCTGTGTGTCTTTGTATTCCAGATTATAAGCCTATTGTCGAGACCAACAGATGCCAGATATTCGCCATTTGGTGACCATTTGAAGTCAACGATAGGTTTTTCGTGTTCATCTCCTTTGAAATAAAAGGCTAACTTGGAAAAGTCGTTTCTGTCGTAAACTCTGATCTCTCTGGTTCTGGTAGGAACAGCTAGAAGGTCTCCATTGGGGTGCCAGTCGGGTCGAGTGGTGCTGAGTTTTGTGGTCTTCAAGAGGGAGGAGGAGTCTTTAATTTCTCCCTGCTCGTCATCGACGTCCTCGTTTTCCCAGCTGTCTGGGCCTTCTTCTTCTTCTTCGTCTTCGTCTTCGTCGTCAAGTAATGCCTGCCCCATGACGGCTTTCTTGTCAACTAGGAGCCGAGAAAAATTGAACACTTTGGTTGGCTCAGGTGTCGTGTAGGAATATATTATGAGATCTCCAGTGGAAAGAGAAACTGCGGCAAGATCTCCCACGTTGTTGTAAGAGATGGAGCATATCTGCTCGTGTACGTCCAGAGACTGCCTGCACTCTGCATCTGCAAGGTTCACCAAATTGAGCTTGCCCTCCATGCCACCACAGAGGGCCATCGAGCCTCCGTGAGTGAAGGTGGCAGACGTAAGCGCTAGAGACGACCGGCAGAGTGTCTTGAGCTCTTTGAGCCTGAGCAAGTCGTAGTATTTACACTCGCCATTCTGTGAGGAGACTATTCCAAAAGTGTCCTTCTTCGTGCTGTTAACTGTGAACGATGTCACTTTGTTTATAACGTCTAGAACCTCGGGCTCCTGCTCCGGCTTCGACAGATCGAAGATCTTGACAATTCCATTGCTGCAAACATAGAGGATGTTTTCTCGAACGCTGTCAAAGCACGAAGTAGTATATCCTCCTGAAACAAACACCTTCTTCACGTTTTCGCCCATGGTCTTCTAGCTAGCAAAGGTGCAGCCTATTGTGAGGGGGTGTAGTGTATAGTGAAAACTAGCAGCTTCAGACACGCGTTAACGCGAGTGCACTTATGGTACGCCAGCGATGTATACGCGAAGAAAAATCCGGGCGGTGAAGCGCGCAGTAAGGCCAAAGACGTTTTGAGACACAGAAGGGCATAGAGGGGAGAAGACAAGAGCAGAAAAGGGAAAAGAAAAAGTGAGCAAGAGAAGGAAGAAATCGAAGAAGGATCATAGAAAGAAGAAAATGTACTTGAAAAAAAACTGGGAGATAAAAATGATAGAATTATACAGGAAAGGTTTTCAAGCGTATAAATTGGTGACCTACACAGCACAAATTGCCTCCTTAAATGCCTATCCATATAGCATAGTCATTCGTTCATCAGCAAGGTTCTCATCAAAACCTGAGTCTCCTGAACTTCCATGCTAAATCTTTTGCCAAATCTTTTTTCTGGCTTGACTTCTTTTTGTGCTCCAACATCTGCATGCATGCATGCATAACAATAGTTCCACTCTTTTTTTTTTTTTTTTTTTGTTGTTTTGCAAAAAGTAAATAAACTGGAAATTTGGAAAATTCGTCTGCTAAGGAGTTAATCAAATACGTTAAAGTACATACACAAGGCTAAGATTAAGCAGATTCCAGTAAAATATAATCCCTTGATTTCTTTTGAACTTATTCGAAATAATGGACTATTAGCCGCACTTGAAAATAAGCGCCTAAGTCTTGTAGCCGCCCAGAATCCAGAATACACCCTCTCATCCGGTAAATTATTTTCTACAGCTTCTTGCAAAGCCTGGGTCTTATATTCCTTAACTATATGTCAAGATTTCCAATACCCAGGTGAGTAACGAAACGCTGGTGTGCTAATGTAACGGGTAGCAGCTCAAGTCCAATTTTCCCCGCACGCTTTGCATTCTAGATTTGTCTGTAACTTGATTTGCTACGACTTATTACTGTCTCATGTAGTTCCTGTAGATTCATGATCTTGCGTTAGGCATCTTCCTCCCCGCCATATTCATATACTGGAATTCACACACCGTTACTCACATATTTTCGCTGAGAGAAAATACGCTAGAAAGCCTACTTATGCGCTTGCTTAAGCTGGACCCCACTAATAGTGAATCATTGTCTCTTTGCTAAATATAATGCACATCATCATTTCTATCATTCTAATTTAACCCTCCTAACTCCAGCTACCACTTACTGTTTCCGCTTCTACTCGACCTTATCTACCTGGTGTGCAGATGTAGATAAGCGAAAAAAAAAAAAAAAAAATTTTAAGTGAAAAATTTCAGGATCTCTCTTTTTTTGGCTCCGGTTTTCTCTGCCTGACATATTGCATTTAATTCCGGGAAGCATGTCTAATGATCCATTTTTTAGTTCTGGAAGAAAGAAAAGAAAGGACAAACCAACCTCCGTCTCAAGGAATAAGCGTAGAAAGCAGGAGGAAGTTGTGGAAGATGATGAAGAAGATTTAGAAGCTATTGAGAATGCCGAATCTGATAGCTCGATTTCAGAAGGCGAACAAGACGAGGACATCGAAAATGAAAGCGAAGAGGAGGCTAATGAGAATCTGACAGACAAGCGCCGAAGACTGGCCAAGCAATATCTCAAGGATCTTGAGGAAGAGGTGAGTGCAGCCAGCCTAGGAGGAGATTTTGATGCCAAAGATCTAGACAATGAGATCATCGGTTCTAGATTGCAGAAAGACGTCGCAGAAGAAAAGGGCTACGTGTACCAATTCATCGGAGACAAATTGGACCTACAGACCATACAGACAAACGTAACAAAGGTGCCCAGCTTCGGGTTGACTTGTCTTGCCGTGAAATATCCTCATTTATATCTAACATCCAAGGACATGCAGCTGGATAAATGGAACATCTCGAAGCTCAAGCCAAGGAAGTTAAAGTACACACGAGGAGGAAGAGAAAAGTACAGAGAAATTTCGAAAGACCCGGCAGAAAATGGTCATTGTGACTCGATCCTTTGTGTTGCTGTGAGCCCTGATGGAAGGTATGTTGTAACTGGTGGCAGAGATAAGCGGATAATAGTATGGTCGAGCGAGAATCTTTCATGCTTGAAGGTGATTCCTACGCAGAATAATAAGGGAGACGTTATTTCGCTGGCGTTTAGAAGAAACTCTGATCAGTTATATGCTGCATGTGGCGACCTAAAGGTGAGAACTTACAGCATTAATCAGTTTGCACAGTTAGAAACTTTGTACGGTCATCAGGACATGGTGTGTGATATTTCTGCACTTAATCAGGAGCGTTGTGTGACCGTCGGTAGCAGGGATCGAACTGCTATGCTTTGGAAAATTCCTGATGAAACCAGGTTGACATTCAGGGGAGCAGACTCCATTGACAGATATAAGAGGCTGCCTCCAGAAGAAAAGGAAAGCTTTTACATGGAGGGCAGTATCGACTGCGTCTCCATGATTGATGATGCACACTTTGTCACCGGCTCTGACAATGGTAACGTGTGCCTGTGGTCGATCTCTAAGAAGAAGCCAATATATACTATCAGGCTGGCCCACGGGTTACAGCCAAAGAAGCATTCTCTCGCCTCCTCTGCGGAAAAGAATAAGCTTGTTGCTGAAAAGCAAGTTCCAAAGCCGGAGCCTTTTTGGATCACAGCAGTGCATGCCATTCCATTTTCCGACCTATTCTTAACTGGATCTTGGAACGGCAGTTTGAACTTGTGGAAGTTGTTACCAGAATTAAGAGGCTTTGAAAAGGTTGCGGAGTTACCTAGAGCACAGGGAATCATTACAAAGATCGATAGCCACGTCGAGAAGGATCGATTACTTATTTTTGCTACGTTATCAAAGGAACACAAACTAGGAAGATGGATTCAGCCATTGAAGGGGTCCAAAAATGGCATATATAGTTGCATCATTAGGATTCAGAATTAATAGACGATATAACTGTGAGACAATGTAGGGTGATCTGGTTTGGATCTTGCATGGTATACAGGGTGTAATGTGAGTGATCAAAGAACAATCGATACAATACTGACAAGCTGAATTATTTGGGTGTCAAAAAGCTTTTGGAACAAGTTTCTATTTGGAACCCTGAATCTCGGTTAGATAACGCCAGCCAAAGCGTCAATATATCAATTCTAGGTATGGGGCAGGTCCTTTTAATCTACTGGATATTTTACAGCTACCAATTGGCAGTCTGTTACACCGCTACATGCCTTGTAGTAACACCGGGATTTTAAGATAATCGGTAATCCATTAAAGATAGAAATAAAAAGAACGATGTATCAATACAAAAAGAGAAATAAAAGATATTAGAAGCTGGAGCAGTGCCAGTTGCGCTAATTGAACAATTGAGTGACGCCAGCAGTTCAGTAGGTGACCTGAAAAGCACCTTCGACAACCAGAGCACGCATTCCTCTGTCTAGCTACCAGAAATTTCAGCCTCAGAATATGGTCTCGTTCAAAACGACGGAAGAGTTGTCGTAAGCAATCAAATTGGTAGCATTAAGATAGGTGCCGTTGACGAAGACAGTTGTGTTGGATGTGGTGAAGTTACGGAATGTACCATTGACGTACGAGGCATTGAAGTAAGTGCCGTTTGCCAAAGTTCCGTTGACCAAGGTGCCATTGATGAAAGCCTCTCCCAAAGGAACAAATGGGCCTGCAATTGGTGCTACGGTAGCGGTTTCGAGAGCCTTGATGACGGTGATGGTGATCAAAGAGGTGGTGACAGCAGCATTTCCTGGTTGAGCCATGGCGGAAGCTAAGCCGACAAAGGCCAAAAGAGCTGGGAGCAAGAATTGTAAGAAACTCAAGGAGTTCATTGTGTCTATATCGTGCAGTCTTGATAGAAAGGAAGGACTAGGGTGAGACTACTGTTAGATGGAGGTAGAGAAGAGACAGGAAAGAGAGAGTAAAGGTGAACTACACATTGAAGGTGGATTTCAGGACACAACGGCAAGGTGAAGCTTTGGGAACACACAGAAGGCCGGGTATTTACATCTGAAGCATACGCGTAGCAGAGAGCCATTGTTAGACGAGCTCTGAGAATGAAGACCATTGTTTTAGTACGTAATATTTTTGCAAAAATAATTGTCTCAAACGGCAGTTTCAGCGCCTCAGCAATGGAAGGCCGAAAGAGTAGATCTTCCGCACCAGAATAGGAAGGCGGAATTTCGCCAGAGTGCGCGCGCTGCCCACACCGGATACCGAACGCGTATGACGACGGGGTGTGGAGCGCACCGAAACAGGAAGGATCAATGGCCGGAAATGGGTCCTGGTAAACACGGCACGCATACCAGGAGGGAATGGAGCAGGAGGGAAAATACACACACACACACTTGCACACCGCCCCCCTCCCTCATGATATTATTACACCACACAGCGCGACACTGGTAATACCGGTAAACCTCCTGACTCTGGGCATTGGCTCAAATAGGTAACCGACCGCTCCCCTCCTCCAATTATCTGGATGCCGGTCGTATTCCAGAAAGAGCGCCCGCAGATACCACTAACCTCTTGTTTGCCTCCCTACACCGTGGCTGTGAATAATTTTTCCACTCCCGGAATTGCTTTGGCCGGGCAACGATTCGCTTGTAGGTACCACCAACCAAGCAAGTATGTTGTGTCATGCATGAGACATACGCCTGCGATTTGCTTGGGTGCAGGCACTGCGTTGGGTACTAAATGTGATGTCTCCGGTTGATTGTCTATAGCACCATTAGCAACAGAAGAAGACAGCTAGTCCATGTATTTAGCACAAAGTCTGGCAGATGTGGCTTGCTAATCTATGGGATGTGAGACCACCACCGCTGATAAAATTCCTTTTTGCCAGCTGTCTGTTTTGTTGCTGCATTTATCATCTTCTCCAGCTGAAAAAAAAAAAAAAAAAAATAAAAAAATAAAAAAAAAAGCATCGACGCACGGCTGCCACCATGGCATTTACTGTGACAAGAGCCTGTCCGGCTTCTGTACATAATCCCAATGTTACAGTGATTTCCTTAACAGAAACGCACAGTGCTTGGGTGACCCGACTCTTCACGGATTCGCACTGAAGCAGCTTATGCAAAATTTCAATGTCGCACACCAGCTCTCTCGGCGACCGGCCTGTAATGCCTATTCTTCACCTACATTCGAGGGTCGTCGACAGCCCTGAAAGTCTAACGTTTGTCGTTTGCAAAATTTCCAATATCGCCAGAATTCTTGTTCAACTCTTGCCAACCTGTCACTTTGTTTGTTATGCGGTTGGCATCTTGGTCCGTGTTCCTTAGTCGTAGGCTTTCTACCGCTTCTGCATCTCTTGCTGCAGCGTCCCAAACAGGAAAAGCCCCCGACGAGAGGAATTTTCTAGGTACAGAATAAGAGCCCCAGAACGGATTGGCAACCAACTTTTTTGTCAAGCAGAGAAAGTGCCGTTATACGATTTTGCTGAGAAAAAGCCCAAAATATGCAGATGTTGCCATAGTTGGAGATAAAAAATAAGAGTGCCTGCGTGGATAGATGGCCTTTACACCGTTTACAAGTGACTTTTGTCCCTATTGTAATTATGCACTGGACTAGGAGCTTCAACGGGCGCTTTGCTGGCTATATGTGATGTAATTGCTCGCTACTTCTTGCCTTAAAGCTTGCCTGCAAAATGTGGACCCTGGCGCTCACTGTCTCCAACCAAACTTTGGTTTCTGGTGATATTTCTTTTTGAAGGCAGATCATTCGGTAAGCACCTCACTGTAACCTTGTCATCGAATCCTGCAGATCGTCGAGAATCTGTCCTAACGCTACTCTTCTGTAAATCTATCTCTAATTGTGATGCATAGTAGCTGCACCTTGGCTAGTTATTGCCATCCTTTGCGTTTCTTTCTTGTCTTAGCTTGCTATCACTAATTTACATCAATAGTATCCGTCGGCAACCGCATGTTCACACCTCGCACCTTTGTCTCCCCTGCGCCGAATAGTGATTCCTCACAATAGAGTCGTCTTGGAATCACAATAAAGGCATCATGTATCCACAAATGCAATACCGAAGTCACAATGAATGTTACAAGCAAGGTGGTGCTCCTAAGCACCGAAGAATTCCAGAGAACAAAAACCCCGAGGACAATTGCTGATTTCCGGTTCATACCTCTACCCGTTTTGGCATCCGGTTACCGGAACGAGAATACCGGTCTTGTTTGTGCCACTCTCTATTGTGCCTGTTTGGGTCGCGTAGTCTGTTCCCGGCAAACACTCCGCCTTTTTTTACGGCTCATTATTTCTTTTTTGTTTCTTTTTCCCGTTTGAGCCGAGGAATCCTGTCCAACTTCGGTGTGTTTCCAAAAGAAAAGTACTCGCCACGCTCCACTTTTGTTTTTTTTGGCTTTTGGAGAGCGAGTATATTCTGCGGGCCTATGTCCGGATATCCAAACAGGTTTGTATCCGGCACTAAACCTACCGTCGCTCGCCTGCTGCAGCAACCGCCCCCGTTCGTTTCTTTGTTCTGCGCCTGTATTCGCGCCGGCCTGCACTAGCTGGTTGTTGACTGCGCTCCATTGCAGTGGCGGCTTGCCTATGATCTCCCCATAACCTGCCCCTACCCGCAAATAATATATTTACATCTAAAAAATAATAATAATATTATTATTATTATTATTATTATTATTATTATTGATATCCATGCAATCCAATAATAATAACTGGCTTGTGTGCACTCTACACTCTCTCCTCACCTCTGTACCTGGCGTTATCACCCACCACGATCTACTAAGCTTTGGCTCGCCTGCCTCGCGCTCCCACACTTACCGAAGCCGATGCAGCACTCTACGTCCCAAAACAATCCGGTTGTACAAATCCGTGCATGCCAACAATAAGTGGTTGCTGCCTCCCGCCTGCGAACTCGCCATTTCCTTTTTCATTCCGGCCTCCTTTTTGTTTCCCAAAGCCCTTGTCGATGGAAAAAATTTTCCCTTCTTCTCACTTGTTCCTATCTATTGTTTCGCGCGGTTTTGGTTCTGCCTTCCTGACTCACGGCTCATCGCTCATGGCTTACAGTTCCGAGCCTCGTTTCATGTTCAGTATTTTTGCGCATCTGCTCCTGCTCCTGCTCCTCCTGTTTTCCGTAGCTTCTTCACCGGCTACTCATCCGCCAGTCTTGTGGCATCTCTGCGCATTGCCGAGTTTCAAACCGGCACCACGTTCATCCCTCTTCACTTCTTTCTTTTACTCTGCCTCCTCTTGCCTGTCATCATCAAAATCACTATTCACTTTACTTGTCACCATCTGTTTTCCATTCATCTCGCTGTTTCCTCTCCCCACCATTTTATTTTCCTTTTCCTTTGTCTCCCGCTGTCCCGCATTTTCTTTCTCTCTCTCTATTTCTCTCTATCTCTCTTTTCTTTTTCCTTTCCTCTCCCTCCTTGTTCCATTGCTTTTTTCCTTTTACTTTTGTTTCTTTTTTCTCTTTTTCCCTTTTCCTTTTTTCTTTTTCTTTTTTCGTCTTCTTTGTTCTTCCTCCATTAACTCTGCTTTTTTCTTTTGAGTCCTCTTGAGTATCTCGTTGCGCATTTACACTTATTATTTCACTTATTCCTATTATTGTTCTTGCTATTGTTCTTCTTCTTCTTCTTGTTTGTTCTCCTTCTACCAACCTCTTCTTGTTGATCTCTTCCTTCAACCTGTCTCTTTTTCATTCTGGCCCGTCCTTCACTTAAGTTTCACTCCAGCATCCCAATCCTGAACTGCAGTGATAACCGCTCTAACAATCACTTATCCAAGCAGAGCCATCCATCCCTATAAGTCTCCGCCCGTTTTGTGCCCGTTTTGTGCCCGTTTTCCGCCCGTTTTTCGCCCATTTTCCGCCCGTTTTCTGCCTTCCTTTCCACCTAAAGGCTTCACCATCTACTCGGCTCAACTTCCAGCTCAACTTCATCCTTAGTGCTTGGAACAACAGCTGCTTCCACTCAGCCTTCGTGCTTGTGCTTGTTTTCTTACGGCTATTTTCCCCCACCTCCCCGTGATCTCTCCACCTTAGTCCCCTTCACTACACCCAATATCTTGGGAGTTTCCTATTGTCACACTCATCATGAACTCCACAACTTCGAACGCTAACTTGGCCTCGTCAGTTGCCCAACCAGCCGCTTCTTCCCAGTCAGCTGTCTACAACCAGTATCCCTTTATGGTCGCCAACTCGCCGTCCCACCATCTGTTCCAGCAGCAGAGCCAGTTGCCCATTCCCCAGCAGCAGTACCAGTATCCATATCAGCTGCCGTTGCAGCAGTATCCGCTTCCGCAGCCCATGGGCCAGCTTGGTCAGCTTGCTTCCCAGCCGCAGCAGGCCCTTCAGCCACAGCAGAACCGGCAGAATCAGCAAATCCAACAGCAACAGCAACAGCCTCAACAACAGCAACAACAACAACAACAACAACAACAACAACAACAACAACAACAACAGCAACAACAACAGCAACAGCAACAGCAACAGCAACAACAACAACAACAGCAGCAACAGCAGCAACAGCAACAGCAGCCTCAGCAACAACAGTCCCAGCAATCTCAACAGAGCCTTCAGAGTCTCCAGACGTTACAGTCAATTCAGTCCTTACAACAGCAGCAGAACTCCGGAATTGCCCAGCAGCTGCATCCCGAGTTGCGTTTAAGGGAAAATTTGGAAGAGGACCCCGAAATCGACACCAGCAAGCTTCTAGAGAAGTGTACCTGCAAGCGTGAACGCAATCGTATTCCTAGACCAAGAAATGCTTTCATTCTTTACCGCCAGAAAAACCATCAGGCCCTGATAGAGGAAGGTGGTGATATCCGAACCAATCCTGAGGTGTCTAAGGAGCTAGGCAGGCGCTGGAGAAACCTCCCACCGGAGAAGAAGCAATACTGGATTAAGCTGGCCGAGGAGGAGAAGAAACGCCATGCCGAAAAGTACCCAAACTATAAGTATACACCTCGTAGGAATTCCAAGAAGAAGTGTCCTCACTGTCTTGCCAAGCAAGCGCTCAAAAACCGAACTCGGGCCAATAAGCTAAAGAAGGCGGCCGAAAAGAATGCTGCCTTGACTATAAACAAAGTGACATCAGTCTCCTCTTCTGCATCCACTCCAGCCATCTCCTCTGCTTTCCAGTATTCTTCACAATTCCAGCCCCAGCAACCGCAGCAGCGCCAGACTCCACAGCAGCCGTACTCGCAGGGCCAGCCGTATACTCTTGCCATGCCATCTGCAAACCAGTTCTATGATTTTAATCAGCAGCTTCATTTCTACCCGGCTCGTCAGCAGCAGCAGCAGCAGCAGCAGCAACGTCAGCAGCAGCCTGCACAGAACCGTTCGCCTGCACAGCTTCAAACTTCGCCTTTACAGTCGCAGATGCAGACGTCTCCGCTTCAGCAGCAGCAGCAATTGACCACTCAAGGTCCTGCTGCCGCTTCTAATTCGCAAATGTATTATCCCCCGAACATTATGGGGCTCCAGCAAATCGTCCTGGTGCCGCAGGGTCAGCAACAGCAACAGCAGTTGCAGCAGAAACAGCAACAGTCGCAGCAGCAGCAACAACAACAGCAACAGCAACAATCACAGCATCCGCCTGCCAGAACTCAGCAACAATTGATGACCCCTGCCACTTTGAGTATTTCCCAGTACCAGCAACCCATTTTCAAGGCTGAAGACTTGTATCCAACTTTAAGTGCAGCTCCCACCACTAATTCCTCTAGCTCTAACGTCGGTTCGTCGACAACGGCTACCTCTACCTCTCAGTCTAGTAATACCATCGGATACGTGTATTCCCCAGCAACCAAGACTCCAGTTTCACCAAACATGCAACAGGTTGGATTTCGAACATAGTAGAGGGAAATTGGAAGCTGTATGTCATTTATTTCCAAAATTAGACTTAAATATTAAAATCTTACAGATAGAGCAAGATAATGACGTTATTAATGAATGCGCTAGTCGCCTTTTTTTAATGTATATTCTCAATATTTCGTAGTTGATTAATGTAGTTTCTGGTTTGCTTAAAGTGGCTACGTTACTAGTGCCAGAAAGATAGATATGGTCGATCCACAGCGTAGTAAGGCATTTAGTCGTGCTATATTTGACGGCTTCGTGCAGGTACAGTTGGTCTATATACAAAAGTTGAAATGAACGAAAGATAAACCAGTCGTTACACTTGCATGTCAGGATATCACAAACACCTTTGATCGGGATTGGAAAAAAAGCTGTATGACCTGAGGCTTATTCAGTTACGGTGGCCATAAATAGGCATAGTCTGCGAAGTTTTAGTGTTGCATTTGTTATTCATTATTACTATGTATGCTCATGATCTTGTTGTCTTCCAATTTTCAATTGCTGTTGGATCAATCTTCAGTGCGGCACTTATCTGCAAATTATCTAGTAAGTTTTTGGGTGCTCCAACCAGTTTATCCATACTCTTTCTGTGGTATCTTCATCAATAACTGAGAAGCAATCCTCTCTTACCGCACACATATAGATGATCATCCGGCAAAAGAGTGAAATCCTTAGCTGAGTCCAATCCTACATAGATCTCCTGCATTTGGCCCGTCTTTAAGTCAAATACGACCAAGTTCTCCGGTGTTAAAGTGTACACCTTGTCGTGAGCAATTACTGCCTTCAAGATATCTCTGTCCCCAAGGTCTACCGTCCACCGGACACCAAAAGATATTTCTTCGGCATTGACCGACGATAGTTCAATGCACTTCAATCGATGAATGGTTCCAACAACCAATGTACTGGATCCACAAGCAGCCAAAGACACTATCTTGTCATCTGCAGCCGTGAATTCTCCCACAAAGGTCCGGTCTCCAAGATTCCAGACAGTCACCGTACCAGAGACATGGCCGCAATAGAGATCCTTCCCTGTACACTCAAAGAATAACTTGGCCTCATTCTGTTGTTCAATCTCCTCGGAGCCGCCCCTGGATGTTGAACTAACGGCAAGACTGGAAACACCGTCAGTCAAATTCTTAATTCTCTGGAATGTATGAAGACATTTTCCAGAGCCACATTCCCAAATGCAGGCCCTTCCGTCTAAAGAACTACTCACAAAGTTCCGGCCCTTCGATCCAATAAGCTTGATATCCGTCAATGTCTGTTTGTGCACCCCTTTCATGGTCCTTGGATTACTTCCATCTTCTAGAGACCATATTTTGATCTGGAAGTCCAATCCCAACGTCACGGCAACTTTTCCGCTCGGGAAAACCACTGTCTTCAAAACGTCCAGATAATGGGCCTCTTGAATGTGAATTTTCCGCTTTAGCGGCCTGTCAACTGCATATTCGAATACAGTGACTGCTCCTGAGTCTTCACCAAGACAAATCAAGCTCTCTCCAGCATCCACATCGATACAGTCCCAGTTGTTCTCGGGCTTCGACGAAGACATCGAAAGCATACTTCTTGGTGTCCTGATGGCCACAATATCTCCATCTGGAAGCTTTAGGTCGAAGTTGTGCATAGCTGTCCGAGTAAAAGTAAGAGACTCAGATCCGAATTTCTTGGCATCATCTACCGTCACATCGTAGCTCTTAGAGCCCACTCTCACCCAGATATTTTCCTTCTCGATTTTTCCATTGGCATAGTCTTCGACTACGTCCTCAAAATCCGGCTGCACATCTACTTGGTGATACTTTGTCATTCTTTATGATAATAGCTTTAACAGTTAAAATGCGGGGAAATCCGGAACTCGCGCAGCCTGCTTTTAAATTTTAGTATGGAAAAAATGATCTACTCTGAGAGTAACGAATGAATTGGGTACCAAGAGGAGAGTGCTGCTGCACATTGGTGTGGACAACAAACTACAGTAATCATCAGACTGGTGTTTTGGCGGATGCTTTAAAGTTGAAGATGCTGTTTCGTCGACACTTAACGGCCGACTAATTGAAATGCTCACAAAGAGACTCTAAGGTCACGTGCCTGGTTTTAACACCTGGCTGGCTAAGTATCTAAATTTCTTTAGTTAATTGTGGCATTGTGGCATTAGATGGTCCCAGATGGCTTATATTTGGGCCTCCTCTCTGCTCTCCTATCTCTTCTTTAATTTCTCTTACTATTACTTCTCTATAAATCTCTGCTCCGCTTTCTTGCTATTTCCTTCTAATACAAACTGTGATGATAGTTTCTTCCCTCCTACTTCCATTTACCTTTTTTTTGGCCTCATAAATACGTTTTTTGACTGTATAAATGATGTACATCCATAGCTAGTTGATGAGTAATTATAGAGTTCCAGTTATCCACGGAAGGTTAAGCGCCCGAACTATGCGGTCAGAACTTTGACACCATACGTATATGTAACTTTGCGGCCATGCGGAACCTTCTATTAACAAGTATGTAACTACATCTATTGGGAAGCTCTACATCCAGAGCTGATTGCATCAATCTGGCTTTTCTGTTCAGGTTCTGTTTTTGATCTACCTCCCGACAGAAGTCAAATTCTGCAGTCAATTATCAAAATAAATGACTAAACTTAATAATTCCTGTCCGAATTTGAAAGGTCGTGGAGTAATGAATGATTCAAGTGTAAACGACTGGATTTTTGTTGCTAGCGGAATGAAACGCATACCATCTACAAGATCCGACCTTCGCCAGCACCCTTCTGTATCTGACCATCAGTAATCTATAATTGTGATCGGTCGAATGGGGTCCCTTATCCGTCCAGCCATCGCTCTCTTTGCTCTAGAGAACAATTCGTTTTCGTCGAAGCACTCTGCATCAAGAATAATAAAATTAAGGTGGAAATCTATCGCACCCTAGAATATACCTCCACATTATGAACATCTAACATTTGTCAATTTTTTTGGCCCAGGAAACTCCATTTTTGGTTCCACACTGGATTCAAAACACAATAGATCATATATACAGACATTAGAGTAAGAAAGTCTCATCTGCATTCTTCAGTCAAAGGATACTTAGATTCACTAAAATTTCTGCAACTTTAAAGTCGTCGTACCATATCATATTTTTTCCGAATTTCGTTGTTCCGCGTTGAGCTTTTCTCTTCTCATAATAACCAATTTCTTTTTTCAACTACATCAGAGCATTCGAAATGGATGAACTGGAAAGAGAGAAGAAGGTCATCTCCATGTTCTTCGATGAACAGTTTGTTCCTCATGACTACTTAGATGCTCTATTCACTGCCTCATTGAATAGTCAATCGATCAATAATCGCTCTACGGTGTTTGCTAGTGTTCCTTCGTTGGCCAACTTATCGAACAAATGTTCGACCTTATTGACCCATCTCAATTACTATACAACAGAATTGACAGAGCAGTTTGAAGACAAGATAAAGACGCTTGAGAACTCTTCGGCTGTGATCTCCTACCGGGATAATGTGAACGGTGTAGAGTCCAACGAGCTAGTAGGAATAACTCGTTTGGAATATTACGTAGAGAACCTCAGCAGTTCTATAAACACATTAAACAGGGACATGACAGATGTGAATGCGAAAGTGGCGAAATTGGGCTCTAATGATAATAGTTCGGTGGACGATCTTCAGAAGTTGATCGAGATAAGACAGAAGATCCAACAGGTAATTGATGTTTTCGAGACTATCAAATCTTTAGTGGCGTCGGGAAGTTCTAACAGTTCGGCGAATACCGATTCAGGCTCATTGTTGGCACCAACAAATGCATTGGAAAACTCACATAGCCAGGAATCAAAGCTCTCGGTAGAGTCCTTTGATTCTGCCATCACAATCTTAAAGGAGCTTATCCTCGAACAGATAACAACGGATAGAAAGGAAGCACAGACACAGAGGGAGCAGAAAAAGACAGAACTACAGCCCAGAAAGGAATTTTTGAAGATCATTGATGGTATGATAGAACTTGAGCCCTGCTTTCACAAACTATCCAACTACTCTAGCACTTATTCTCAATTTGTCCAGTTCTTAGATGCCGAACGGAGGAGGTACTTGAATATCTATCAATAGATAGATAGCCTCTTATAGTTTTGAGACAAATCTGTATAGGCAGAACATGAAAATTGCTGGTACGATTTTTTAAAAAGGCTGGTTTTACGCTGATGCAAAAATTCCTATTTTAATTACTGGTTGAAATAATTAACTTCGACGGTCCACGGTTGTCGGAGCAAGGCAAATGATGCCTGTCTATAATCCTCCATATACTATCGGCAGATTCTGAGAGACATTGACTGAATATATTGCATCGAACGTACAGACGAGTGCAGTAGATGTACATCCAGTGTACAGATTGCAATTTCCAGGTTTATGACTTTCTGAGATATGCCTTTTTTTTTTTAAAGAAACAAATAATCTCAACGCTGCACTACACCGAAGCTGCTAATTTATCAGTTGAACATATTACCTCTTGTAACAATTCTACATGATTTTAGTTATTTTTCTTTACGAGTGAATCATGCAGCATAGAAATACCTACCATACTCTACTACAATAACACAGATCTTCATACGAATATATTTTTACCTATTTTACATTTTCCACTGCGATACTTCTGAACGCCATTTCAACTGTAGGTGGAGGAAGATGCAGGGGTAGCTACATCAGAAGCACCCTCCATAGATGTCTGACATAGCGTTGACTCGGTTGTTGCGGTAGTCGAGCCTTTTGAAGAATATGATGTCGATCTTTTTCTGTAGCTGGGGACCTTTAGAAGCTTTGTTGAGCTAGAATTTGCATCAACAAGTTCTTTGTGATTTTCTTCGTCATCGGATACAGATTCAGCTTTTCCTCTAAGCTTCCTGTACCATTTTTTGATAAACCGGAAGTTGACGATATCAAGTAGAACGGCAAAAGCATGCTTAGGAAAGATCCGCTCAACCCAAATGTCTGGAATTATACGAATAATGAGACCAACTGGGAAGGCAATAAGACCACACAATATGGCTGTAGCCCATTGAGCAGGTGTTTGACGGCTGATGGAAAAGGCTGCTCCACCAACAAACATAATGACAATCTGGAAACCACCAATAATTCCAGCGATGAAGAGGAAGTACCAGTTGCGGAATAGATGCTGGAGGAAGTCCAAGTTGGATCTGCTGATCCTTTGGCTAATCTTGGTTAGTCCGTCACCTTCATCCAATTTACGGGTGACGAAAAGTTTGAAGAATTGCAACCACACGAAAGTGTTGAAGGTCAATGAATTGATCTTTTGCCGCTGATGCGAATCGGCGTGACTACCATAAAATAAGTAGTCACCCCGAAAATGCAAGATCATTGTGACTATAAGTTGCATACTGGACTGGCCAAGGATCATCTTCCACATGGAGATGGTGATCAAAGGAGCATGCCTACCGGAAGGCTTTCTGTTGAGAACGTCATCGTCAGGTTTGTCAGTAGCCAAAGCAAGTGCGGCTAAGGTGTCCATGATAAGGTTAACCCACAATAATTGCACAGCAGTAAGAACAGAGTCACCTTCAGAGGATGCCACAGAAGACACAAAGGTCAACACAACAGCAGTAATATTGACGGTCAACTGGAACTGCACAAACTTCCGGATGGATGTCGACACAGTCCGACCCCATTTGATAGCATTGACGATGGAAGCGAAGTCATCTGTCATCAATATGATGTCCGAAGCTTCACGGGCCACTTCCGTTCCAGAAACTCCCATGGAAAAGCCCACATCGGCCAACTTTAACGCAGGGGCATCATTCGTACCATCTCCAGTAACTGCAACAACCTCTCCTAATGTCTGCAACGTCTGCACCAAGATACGCTTGTCATCCGGCGAAGATCTTGCCATCACCCGAAGATAAGGTACAAGCCGCAACCTCTCGGCATCGCCAAGCTTGCGGAACACCGGACCTTCGATACAGCTCCGTGGGTCACCGAGATCTTCCTCCGATAGAATACCACAGTTGCGCGATATGGCGCGCGCCGTAAGAACATTGTCCCCGGTGACCATACGCACGGTTACGCCTGCCCGCCGGCACTGCGCGATAGCTTCTTTCACTCCACCGCGCAATGGATCCTGGATTCCCACGATGGAGTCAAGCACTAGCCCGGAGACTGTACTGGAGTCCACGGCATCGTCCTCTGCATTTATCACAATGCTAGGCACGGCCCCAGTGACCTGCTTACCAGGGGCTGCAGATTTCGAGTTCACCAACTCGTCTTTCAGAGCTGCTGCTTCCAGGCCGAAGAGCTTATCCGGATTAGCGGCCAACGAGTTGTCCGCCGACATCAGCTCCTTAGGCGGCCAAGATTGCAACCCTGTGAAGTCTCGGTGAGCTAATGAAAGTGTTCTAAGCGCTTGGCCGGCCATGTCCACAATAAGACTGCTGATTTCTGCATTTGTGCGCTTATCGATCTGAGCGACGGATCCGTCATTGCAAGACCGGTACTTGCAACGAGAAAACACCAATTCCGATGCTCCCTTTATGTAAAAACGGAACTTTCCGTCCCCCATTTTAATCACAAGGCCAGCCCACTTCCGAGAAGATTCAAAAGGAATTACCTGTACCACCTGACTTTGGGATTGATCTCTAGTGAGTTCAAGTGGCTGCACATCACTTATTGCATCAAACTTATCCTTTGCGAGCACGAGAAGAGCACATTCTGTCTTAGAGCCGACGAATGGCTCATCTTCGACAGTTTGCGTAACCTTCTTCTGCGTTTTATGCAGGCTGAAGACATGCAGAAGCCTTCTCCCTAGCCTTTCAGCCCAGGTAGTTCCAGAAATCGCAAGCTTTTCGACAGCGTCCTCATCTTCTCCGGGTTTGTTTTCAAAAGCAGTCGAATTCAATAGAATATTCTGTAGAAGAGCCTGCTTTAGTGATGGGGAAAGAGTTGGGATAACGTGCAGAGATGTATGTGTTTCACCTTCGTTGCTAACGGTATTATCAAACAAACTTGCGCCAAGCACACCCTTAACGACCCGCATTCGGTTCTCTGTTAGAGTTCCAGTTTTATCAGAGCAGACGGCAGTAGCTCCACCCATGGTCTCACAACTCTTAAGCACTCTGACTAAGTTTCCATCCTTGGTCATCCTGGTTGTCGCAAATGCCAAGGCAAGCGTCACAGCTAATGGCAAACCTTCAGGAATAGCCACAACCACGATTGTAATTGCAGTAATGAGAATATTTAAGAATCTGGAACCCTTCTCTGCTGGAGAAAAACCACTATAGGTGGTTTTCAACTCCGCAAGGAATCGAATGAGAAGCACCACAAAAAGTACCACTGCGGCAATAAAACCATACTTAGAAATTCCGTTAGCCAAGTTTTCTAACCGTATTTGTAATGGCGTTGGGGGGCTCTCATGGTTCAAAGATACCATGATTCGTCCATGCATAGAATTCAGACCGACAGCAGTCACAACAGCTCTACCTTGACCACTGAGAAGTTTGGAGCCAGAGATAAGCATCGGATCAAGCACTCTTTTGTCATCGCCAATATCGACATTATCTGGTAACTCCTGTAGCTCCTTGAGTGCTATTTTGGCTGGAACCTTTTTCATAGTCTTGGTCTCACCTGTAAGTGAGCTCTCGTCGCAATCGCAGGCTCCCTCAACAAGGATGGAATCGCCCGGAACAACGTCTCCGGTCTCGATATAGATTATATCTCCCACAAGCAAGTCGTTGATAGAGATCATGTGCTTCTCGCCTGAGCGGAAGACCACGATCTCTCTGTCCTGCTTCTTGGCATTTAACCGCATAAACTGCATTTCTTTATTATAATCGTTAATGGCCCCAACGATCACCACTATGGCAATGGCCACAATGATAGCGACACCTTCAACCCACTCGACTTTGGGTTCAGCCTTTCCTTCTTCGTCATACACTGTTGGCTGACCAAACGTCTCGTACAATCCCAAAGCTAGAGAAACGACTGCGGCAACACTCAAGATAATAAGCACCTGGTCCTTCATCGCTTCGAGACAAAGCCTGAGAAACGACTTAGGCATTCTCTGTGGTAATCTGTTGATGCCATAGTGTTGCTGCCGCTGCTTAAGGTCTGTAAGGTGAACGGAAAGACCTGACTGGCTGTCTGTATCTAAATCTGTCAGCACCCGGTCTATTCCACCTAAATTCTGCAATTTTCTAAGAGATTTGGGATCATGCAGCTCTGCCAAATTCTCCTTGGAAATGGTGAAGTGGTTACCATACGACTCTAGGTCAATACTAGAAGACATGATGGAACGGTGTATGGAATAAAATTTGATAGCAGGAAAGAATTCAGTTAAGCAATATTAGAAAGTGGATGTAGCAAGATATGATTGGTAGTTGATGAACTGATAAACTGATGAACTGATGAAGAGATGATTGGTAGTCGATGAACTGATGATTGGCACCTGATGAATGCACCTGATGAATGCACCTGATGAATGCACCTGATGAATGCACCTGATGAATGCACCTGATGAATGCACCTGATGAATGCACCTGATGAATGCACCTGATGAATGTACCTGATGAATGTACCTGATGAATGTACCTATGATAATCCTAAGAAAATCCTTGTCGTACCCTTGCAAAACCCTTGCAAAAACCCTTAAAAACCCTTTTTAAATGTATTGCTAAAAGCCCTTATTAGCTGATTCCAAATATCAGCAAACACTTTCCTTATATGATATACGGCACCCGCAATATTTCCAAAGTACTTAAGTCCAGAAAGTGACGCCGGTCCAATCTCGTAATTACAAACTTTCAGCCTTGGCCTGCCTAGTTTACAAATAAGCCTACCTTAAATCTACCGAGGCAAAACTAGCAACCACTACTACTATGCTAGACGAGAATCAATACCATTTATTATTCCAATTCGGGCACAATCTTCAGCCCATGCCACCACTGCTATCTATGCGCAGGTCTAAGCCTCTTTTATTTTTTTTTTTTTTTTGCTTTTACCCTTTTTACTTTTTCTCAACTATTGCCGATCCAGCCAGGGGTAAATACGCTGTAATGCAAACTCTTGGGTCCGGGCTTTTTCCGGTCACAGCCTTTTTTTTTTTTTTTTTTTCTACTTCTTCCTTGGCTTGCTAGTTTCCGGCCTACTGCTCCTCTAGTCATTCACCTCTTTACAGTTCGTTTGCCTTCACCTACCGACTTGCTGCCACATGACCCTGGTTTCTGCTTCCCACCTAGGTGCATTTGCTTTTTCAGGGGGCTGGAATTTCTGGAGATGACACACGCTGTCTCGGGTCTCACAGCATCAGGATATCCACACCGCGAAGAGGCGCAAGCTTTCCGAGTGGATGCAAAAAGTAAATGATTCTTCGTCTTTCTCCGAAAAAGGACCCCTGCGCGGCGGCAGACGGCACGGGTCACGTGGAGATAGGAGAAAGCAGATTAGCGGAGCTTGAACAATGAAAGTGTAACCGGAGGTGGGGGCAAAAGCATCCTGAGATCCTGAGATAAGGATACCTAGGGTTTGAAATGGATCGGACCAGCAGTAGAGACGTAGAAGTAGTTTATATGACTATATAGGGGCTAAGTAGAGGTGGTAGAACCATGCATTGCTGTGAGGCTACGACATGGCTGACGTAGTTAGGCTGATGTGCCACTTCTGGCCTTGAAGATGATGCTCCCAAATCGACTGCTACTGCTGAATGAACTCCAGGCAGTAAGTACCAGTAGCAATAGTAGGTTTTCAGAGGAAACCATGCAATAAGGGAGCATGCTGTGGCCATCAGATTCCAATCCTGTCTACTTCTAGACCAGACTCGATAACTGCTACCATTTTCGCAGGATGCGGCGTTGCTTCCATGACATATTCTCAGCATCACCTACGTACAATGCGTGCAACTAAGAACACATAGCTACATCAGCACTTAACAATACCACAATACTGCAATGACAGACTTGCAAGAAATAGCATCTCGGGACACACACTGCAGACCCTGCATCCAAAACTGTCCCAAATCAGCTACCCGATCTGGGTTTTTACTACATACAGAATGTAGATCCTAACATCTATACTTCAACTACCTAGACTTTTGTTTTCGGTTCAAGTCAACCCCAGTTTCTAATGAGGGCCTAGCCCAGACCTTGCGTTTACTTTCGGTTGTATGGCGGCTATTTGGTATCTGTACGGGGCTTAGACCCCTGCTCTTTCTGGAAGTTGCTGTCGATAAAATGGAACCAGATGGAGTGGATGTACTTTACCACCATCATTGCCTGAGAATGTCATATCATATGTGTAGGTAATTGACAACACATGCGTCTGATAGTATGCACCTTTCTATTTGCCGCAAACCATAAGAAACTGGTGTGCAGACCCCACACTGGAGTTTGAATCCAGGTTCTTCATCTTCTCTTCGCAAAATTATCACAGCGCAGTCACCTGCCAAGCCTTTGGCGGTGTTGCAAATCCCCCAAGCAGCTATCAACTTAGCCTCCATTCACATTCCTGCCATGGCTCCTTTTTGACTCCACGATAACTTTCATCTCTGACTCAGCCTTACCATAATCATTATTCTATCGCCCATTAACCTGTTACCTATATACAGAATACATAAAACTAAACCTTTTTATTAATGCCGGCACCAGCTTGAGTGTACCGACTTGCCGCTATGAACACTTCTCCCACAAGACTCAAAACTCCACAATAGAGACTAAAGTACTTGTAGTTTGTGATGCTTTCATGTCCTATGATGACACCGCCAAGATTCATACCAGCAAGAACCAATAAACCTGCGATGAAGTACAACGTACCATATCTCTGGCCGTAGACTCTGGTTGGCGAAATTGCTCCAATGCATGAAGGAGCCAAACTCAAGACAGAAGCATTAAAGAAGCCATATGTGGCAGCAAAAGTGTATAGAGAGGCAAGACTCTGGCTGTTAGTAGACCAAGCCAACCAAACTAACATGATCGATAGTCCATCGCCCAATATCATCACCGTCATCACGTTAAAGCATCCTATTTTGTCTGCAATTATGCCAGGGAGGTACCGTCCTATGAATCCCATGGCATTCATCACTGTAATCAAAATGTTGGCTTGCGTTTCACTGTATCCAATGTAGGTGACATATGAAGGGAAGTAGGTGGTCGATGCCACCAACGATAGTTCATTAAGAGCGATTCCAGCGGTGCAGAAAGTGTATGTTGCATCTTTAAATGCTTTAAGGTCCAAGGACTTCTTTAGCATCTGCACGCCGATGCTGAATAACCACTTGCATTTGGAGGCAGAACGATCAGTAGTTTCTAGCAACTTCCCACCACCGATTTCCTTCTTTCTGCCCCTGATCAAACAGCAAGAAGTGGCCATGAAGGCTGCCAATATAAAGGCAAAAATTCTCATTGTCCATTTGTAGCCTACTCTTTTGAAAAGAGCATTTAGTATTAACGGGAAGGTGATGCCTCCGATCGACCCCCCAAGTGTAGCAAGTCCAAATGCTTTCGATCTGTTCCTGTAGAACCAATGGCATATCACTCCAGTCAACGAACTTGCCATTACACCATCTCCTAATCCAGCAATTATGCCGAAAGTGACAACTAGGCCCGGCACTGTGCTGCACTCTGCAGTTAACAACACTCCTACAAAGACAAATAGTGCACCAACAGCAGTTACCATGATGGGACCCACTTCGTCGAACACTGGACCAGCCAACACTCCAGTCATATAGTAAAGCATGAGGAACATGGCATAGATCCAGGATGCAGACGAAGTTGGAGAATCTTTTAACTGGTGGAGATTAAGATAGGATTGGATTGATCCAACCGTGTTAACTAGGCCGAAATCAACCGTTAACCCGAGGAAAGATCCAAATAGCACCATGTACGCCTTTAGTCCTCCGTCAGGATAGTTTGACGGGGAGTCATAGTCGAACTCCTCTTCACTGTCTTCATCAGAACCATTCCTCTCGTTGGTCTGACACCTCAATTCGATGTCATCCTGCACGGACTTCAGACTCTTAAACCGACTTGTCGTCTGTGCGCTCATATTCACATATTTTACTTAGACAAGGTCAAATGTCGTTCTACAGCTACGATTCTAGAAGCTATATATATATATATATGCAGATGCAAAGTAACGCAGAAAAACCCGTCTAATAAATCCCGATACGGAGAATGCCGTATGTGGAGATATATCTCCGTATTTCTCAACTGTCAGCCTCGACCTGTCCCTCCACCTTAAGAATTCTATCTCTGTCGAGTTGTGAAGCATCTGCGTACACATGCCGAGTCAGTATATGTAAAATAAGTCATTGTGTGTACCCTGTGCTGCAGTCACTTCAGGATACTAAAACCTTACTCCAAGCTTTCTGGAAGTTTCAGACAGGTTTCCCGGAAATATATTTCCGGCGGTCGATGTGAACTATCGAGGAGTATTTACTCCGGTGGTATCTGCTTAGCGAGATCGAACACCGTTGCAAAGAAAGACACTCTTTTCAATCAGATCTGTAAATCCAAAAGAAAAGAGCCAAATAAAGAAAAGAAAAGAGCAGAAGAGTGTTCAAAATGTCTGTACCTAAAAGGATCCCTGAGACGTCGACCAAAGAGCTCGTATTGATTACACTGTGGTATCTGAGTAATTCCAGATCTTGGGCCTCAGAAACATCAGTGGATTATTAGCAGAGAAGCAACACCAAAAGCTTCATTGGATTGGCATTTCATCACCAGTGAAAGCGGTAGTTGTGCTGGTCGTTTACACAAAGTTTGCTCGCTTCAGCTCTGTCACATATTCCGGCGCTTAATTGCTCGAGCCAATTCTGCTGTGATCATTAGCAAGAAGAAACTCCTTTGGGGGGAAATGCCCCAAACTGGAGCCACAAATATATTGGTGCTTATCCTTTACTTGTTCATTATGATTAGCTAAAACTGAAAAACAGCAGAGCTGCTTTTATATTTAATTGTTACGGCATTCTCATGCGCTTATTACATTGACTGCGCTTACATATATAAAGCTCTCATGGTTCTCCGTTTGATTCTCCTCTTGGACTTCTACTGGGGGTTATTCAATACCATTCACTACCTTGCATCTGTGGCAATATTCTTTGTAGAACCTCATTGACTTTGTTTCATGGGATCAGCCACTATATTCAGCTGCTGAGCTATCTAGTAGTACCTCACTACAATGGTTGACACACCCGTACACCACATACGCGTTGTAGGCGAAAAACTACCGTTAACGCGTTTCTTTCTTCTATCACTACCTATCAATCCATTTGCAGCTTATTCATTATTCAACATTCGACAACAACACAGCTGCAAAAAAATGGATCACGTTGTGTCGGGAAGTATTATGAAGATATGCAAGGAAGGTGTGATGCCTTCTGAGCTTTATCTCCAAGCACACCAGTCGAAATCGATCAGTGAAAATAACGGCGAAAGATTGAGACTTATGCTGAATGACGGCAAATACTCCATTAATGGAGTCTTCAAACCAAACGAGGAGCAATCTGCCATTGACAACTTCAAGAGATATTGCATACTAAAAATTACGCAGTACGAGATAACGCCTACACAGGCGGGAAAGAACTTTCTGGTTGTTGATAGAGCCGAAGTTGCAGGCTACCAAGAAAAGCCAACCAAGCAGTTTGAAAACGTCGACAACTACTTCAGAGAGCATCCGGCCGAAAACTTCTACTTAAGAAAGCAGCAGGAACACTTTAAACACCAGAGATCGATCTCTCCGCCAAAGCAGGAAGCTCAGCAACACAAGACTAATACCGAACACAAGAAGCGAGAGAACCTCTATTCCATTGACCAACTTTCTCCGTACCAAAACAATTGGACCATCAAAGCTCGTGTGTCGTACAAGAGTGACATGAGAACTTGGTCCAACCAAAGAGGAGAGGGTAAGTTGTTTAACGTGAATCTTTTGGATGAAACTGGAGAAATCCGTGCCACCGCCTTCAATGCCGTCGCAGACAAGTTCTACGACCTCTTGCAAGAGAACAAGGTTTACTACATCAGCAAAGCGGCCATGCAGATGGCCAAGCCACAATTCTCCAACTTGAAGCATCAGTACGAGTTGCAGTTCGACAGAGACACCGTGATCGAACCATGCGAAGATGACTCTGACGTTCCAAAGCTCCACTTCGATTTCGTCAAGCTAGACAAGATCCAGAACTTGGAAAATGGTGTGGTAATTGACGCTATCGGTGTTTTAAAGGAGGTTCGGGAGAAGCAGGAGATCGTGGCTCGATCCACTGGTAAGCCTTTTGACAGAAGAGATGTCGTGATTGTTGACGACACCCACTTTGCGGTGACCGTTGCTTTGTGGAACAAACATGCCAGAGATTTCAGCCTTGATGTTGGTACCATTGTTGCCTTCAAGGGTTGTCGTGTTCAGGAGTACGGAGGAAAATCTCTCTCATTGATCCCTTCTGCCACCATTGTTGCAAATCCTGACATCCCAGAAGCTTACAAATTGAAGGGCTGGTATGATTCCCAAGGTTCTAAAGATACTTTCAAGTCGATGAAAAATGAAACTGGAGCCTCCGGAAAGTCTGCCAATTTAAACACAAAGCAAGGTATACTCGAGAGAAAGAGTATTAAAGAGGTTCATGACTCGAAGCTTGGATTTAACGAGACCCCAGACTATTTTTCCATGAAGGCCACCATATCTTTTGTCAAGACAGACAACTTCTCCTATCCCGCATGCTCTAACGAAGGTTGTAACAGGAAGGTTGTGGAACAGGCAGATGGCACCTGGCGTTGTGAAAAGTGCAACATGAATCACCCAGAGCCATCGTACAGATATATCCTTACTATTTCGGTTGTGGATGAATCAGGACAACTTTGGTTGACCTTATTCAATGAACAGGCTGAAACCTTGATTGGTATGTCTGCCAAAGATCTTCTCAAACTGAAGGAAAGCTCCGAAAATGATGGTGCTTCGCTGAAGAAGTACATTAACGACAATATCGCATTCAAAGAATACTCCTTTAGAGTCAGAGGAAGGGTGGATAATTACAACGGTATCGACAGGGCCAGATTTAATGCCGTTGGTCTGGCTCCGGTTGACTATAATCTTGAAGCAGATGCTCTCGTTGATTACCTAGACAAAGTTAAGTTTTGATCGAGTTGTCGAGATGTCTCGTTCTTGCTTTTATATTTGTACTTTATTTAGTCTATAAAATGGTGATCGTGCTCGTCCCTTTATTATAATCGACTAATCCATTGACTTCGAGCCAAAAGTCTTTTATTACATTATTAGCACTGCGGGTGCCCTTAGTTATTAACAACTTCTTGATAAATATGTCGTAGTTCGCTAATTCTCTTAGACCTGTCTTGACCCGTTCTTGGTTGATTTCATTAAACGATTCAAGCAGCCATCGGTTAATCAGGAGTGAATATTTCGAGACCAAGCTCTTCAGGATTTCAATGAAAAACTCTAAATTAGATCTCTGTGACTTGAGTAGGTATTTCAAAACATTGAACGTCAAGGTATATCCCAACTTTGTTTCATTGAATAGCCGCTTGACTGTCATCGTATTCTGCCTTGTTCCCCGTCTGAGATGAACAAGCTTTGTCCAGAAGCCTTCCAATGATTTCAATACGAATCTTTCGTTGGAACTAAGTTCTTCTATTCCAAACTGTAAAATAATTCCCAATGTATCTACGTTTGAAACCAATAAGTCTGGTGTGGTTATTAAGATAGTTCCAAACAAGTTGAATAAAGACTGAATAATATCAGGATCTTTCCATTGCTTTATATCATTAATTTTTCCAAGAAAGATATAGTTCAAAGTTTGTTCACATGATTGGGGATCCATCACTCTATGATATGCCTTAATGACACTACCATATAAAGAGTAAAGTTGAGGGTAAATCTTGTTGGTCTTCAATGTTTGAAATTTTGCAACAATAAACTGTAGAATAACCGAAAAATCAAAAACAAAAGGGCCTGGAATACCTTCGGTTAATCCACTTTTAAAAATAGTGCTGATTTCTTGCATTATTGTAATATTATCCACGAACTGATTACAGACAATTCCATAATTATTGACAATCTGAAGAATCTGCTCATGAATCTTTAAAGGATCTTCTGTCCAGTAGTTGATTATCACCTGAATTTCTTCCTTATTATAGTAATCGTCAAATGATTCAGGAAGCTGCATACCTTTGCCTATTGCGCTGACAGAGCTGATTAAACTAGTTAAATAATCGATCATCTGCTCATACTCCGGATCACTTTTCTTCAAGGAATTTAACTGCAGTATCACAGCCAATGACCTCTCACCAAGGAGTGAGAATAAGTAATGTAGATGCTGACCTTGAACAGCCGGATCCCTTACTCCCTGAATTATAGATGCATAGGAATTGATGATTCTTTCCCTTGTTAGTGCTTCAACAGAAACGTTATTAACAATTTCCGTTATAATCTGTTTGAAATTTGGTAAAAATGATGCTAACGATAACCTGCAATTATCGCATATGTCAGCAATTGCTTTTGAACAGATTAGCCTGTACAACTGTGTGCTTATCATGGTATCAAATAGGAAGTTCAATATCGTAGGAAGGTACGGTAGACCGATAGAACTCTTATAGAACCAATCTATAGCAGAGAGAAATTTTATCGTTGTGTGAATTATGTACTGGAATTTGTCTGGGTCTCTGCTTGAAATCACTAGTTGTAAGTAATTGGAGTCTAAAATCTTGGCGATATTATCCAAAATGTCTTTTGTAAGATTGCTTTCATTGAAGTCGGCACTGATAGCATTAATTAAATAAAGAGAAGCCTCGATGTCACTTAGAGAAAGATTCGACCGTCCAGAAGAAATGCTCGAAAGAATAGTGTCTATTAAATTTGAGTACAGTTGACTTTTCACAATGGGGAAAATTGTCTCAAACAGATCCCCAACATCTCTTCTATAGACACGAAAATCATCCTCGTTTCCCTCTATATCCCGGGGAACATGGATTTTTTGCCAATAAATCTGGGCCACTTTGGAGAAGAGAACCTTTGCTTTATTATGCAACCGCTGAATCTTAGCAGAGTCATTCTTTAAAATAGCTGAAAGTCGATCATCATCATCTATCAGGGAATCAGCGAACTGCATCCAGAAGTCAATGAAGTCACTGGAGATAGATTCCTCTGTCACAGGTAAATTTTTAAAGTTTGTCAACTGGAGAAGAAAATCAAATTTGGAGTCATTAGCATCATCATTTAGTCGCATTGTAAAACTTACCATACCCGTCTCCAAAAATAAGATTGTCATTCTGGCAAATTTGGCACAGTCGTCTATATCCAGATTCGAATCTTGAATAAACGTAACCCCCCAGTTTCCAAAAATGTAACCGCAAAGCTCCTTCCTGAGATCGATGTTGAGGAAGTTCGGATTGATGTCCAATGTCTCAATAAGAACATCCAGAGATTCTGCGTAGGTTGCAGTTGAAAGAAGCCCAATGGTAACCTTCAAGATTTTAGCAAAATTGTATCTGACAGTAGAGTCAAACTCGGCCTTAGAAGCATAGGATATCCAAGAGTTCAAGCAGCTAAACCAGATTTCTAGTGTCTTGTCGTCGAAGGAGTCTACGAGAAAAAGCATCAACTTCTCCGTCGTCCGGAAAACGTTATCATGGACGAACCTGTGGAGTTCGGCTTGCTTGTTGTCGGTAACCTCCTTCTTGATGATCTCTTCCACTAAAATCTGTGAAAACATAAGGACAGTTAGAAGCAAATTCTGCGGCAATTTCAGCATTGGACTCTCATCTATCGAGGAGGAAGCTGAATTGAAGACATTGTCCACCCTTCGCTGGACAATGCAAGAAACGTACGTTAGCAACGGATTGGACCAGCAATTATAGACCTTGATATAGATCAAACCAAGATTTGACATCAGTTTCTTGATTACAAACAAGCCTCCTCTGTTAAGTAGATCTTCATCGAGAATCAGGTTCTGCAAGTGATTCAATAACCTCGATACTATAGGCTCAAGCGCAGAGCATCTATGATCTTCAGGTTCTCCACTGAGGCCAAGTGACTGTTGATGCAACCTCACCGTATAGGTAAGAGCGCCAAAGAACTTACAATTCAAGGATGTATGCCTGAGAAGCTGGTCAGCTAGGACGAAGTCCTGATCGGCTCGTTGGATATCTTGCAATTGTCTTTGAATCTGAGTAATACGCTGAGGTGCATTATTAGGTGCATAGAGAGATTCAACCAACTATATGTGTTAGAGAGGGTAAAATGATAAGTAGCAGGTTACATACTTCGATTATCTGATCAAAGTTTAGAGACGAACTCATCAGTTAAACAACAAATGCAGAAAAGAATGCCGTTCAAAAAGAGTCTACTGGTAATCGATTCTGTGGTGCAAGGATGTACGCACTAAAATAGATCTGCGACGGAGGTAAAGATGGTCAGACGTAATAATAAGTAAGAGACGGTTCAAAAAACAAACGAAAAAAGAAGTAAAAAAAAAAGCACAGACACCAGCTTCTTTGGTAAAATACAGAGAAAAGGTTTTGTGGGCTACAGCAAGTGTGTGCACATTAAAAGCAAGGCCGACTCCACCAACCGACTGCTATATTCAAACTCCAAATGGATAAGAATTCTCGGAAAGATATCAGGAGGCACCTAGCAACATTAGCTGGAAACAACGCTCCCAATCAGAAGTTACACTTCCGAACTTCATGACAAGCATTTCCAAGCCTTCGAAGTGAATACATTTCGAGTTGACAGCTACCAAATCGTACTACAAGCTACACTCGCAAAAGCAAGGGTCGACATCCTCCAACAGGGTTTCTTCATAGCACGACGCTAAGAAAACTTGTCAGACATCCTTTGCACCCACCCATACATATCCCTTCCGAAGAAGTCCATAAGCAGGGTAGAGATCATCGCTCCTTTTAATTCACTATAAAACTGAGAACGTAACCAAGCAATCTGCCAGAGCGCGGAGGCCGACACTAGCGACGAATGTAAACCATGAGTGAAGCGTAAACGCAGAAATGAAGAAGTTAGAAATGGAACAAGTCCTATCCACATCTCCTATCTATGCCACGCAAAAACTCATACATAGTAAACACCCATATGCCGCTAGCGCGTGATTCCCCCTAAAGCTCCAAACAGAGTAACTGCATGGCCAGAGGTATCTCAAGTGAAAAAAGGAAATATAAATAAATGCAGAAGAGCCAGGTGATCAGACCGCTAAGGATCACAATCAGGCAAATGCTCTTCAATTATACTTAAAGTTCCTCACTCTAGGGCGCAAAGGTATTCTGCTCATCAACCAAGTTGGATTCAGTGGCTCTTTTGAAGAGTCAGAAAGAGACGATTCCTATAGAAATGATCCTATGGAGTACGTCGACGAAAAAAGAAGAAGAGAAAAAAAGAGACCTCAATCCGCAAAACGAGAAAATTTTACTCCTTATATAACAGTGAGAAGCGGGAAAATTTTTCACTGTTTCTTTTTGCAAAAAAATTTTTAGTGCCTTGAGTTTTTTGTGGTGCAGAGATGTTGGGCGGCTGGCCACCTCTCCCAAAAAAAAAAAAAATTAAAATCAAAAAAGAAGGCGGGTTTGTCAACAACAGAAAAACTGAGATTACCTCGGTAAAGCACTGGTTATTGGGCACCGCATTGTACAGAGTAATATCTAATTTGTTGTTTCATTGTTTAAAACCACAACAAGCATCACCACCAGAAGCTTCCTTTCATTTCACCTTTTATAATTTCATCGTCATCTGCTCTAAGATTCAGAGCTTAGAATACATTGATAGTTGCACCATATTCGCTGTCGATCCTTAAACGATCGATATACAGTTCAGCAAAGAGAAATATCACCATGTTTCAGTCGCAACCCATGAGTCAGAAGCCTTCGATGTTCTCGTTGATTTCACAGAACGGAACACCAGGCGCCACCACCATCAGCCAGGCAAATGCAGGACACCGACTTCTGGGAGGCCACAGAAGGTGCCATAACTGTGTATGCTCACCAGGGCTTCTGTCCAGGCAGAATCGTGGCAGTTCCATTTACCTACGACGTTTCACCATCAACCGGGCCGAGTCTCATCGGAATTTCTCGTCGTCTTCGTCTCCATCTGCTTCTCCTAGGAAGTCTCTGACAGCAACTCCCGAATGTGAAGAGGCAGCCGAATTCACAGAGCTCAATACCTCTATGAGACTCCAGAGGTTGAGAGAGGAGATGAAGAAGCACGATCTCGGGTTGTATGTCATTCCTTCTGAGGACGCACACCAGTCCGAGTATACATCACCTGTGGATCAAAGAAGGGCTTTCATCAGCGGATTCAGCGGCTCTGCTGGTGTGGCTGTGGTTTCCAGGGATGTTACTTGCATGAATGACGTTCCTGAAGGCCTGGCAGCGTTGTCCACCGACGGCCGTTACTTTACGCAAGCCGGCAATGAGCTCGACTTCAACTGGCTTCTATTGAAGCAAGGTGTCGAGGGAGAGCCAAGCTGGGAGGAATGGACTGTCGACAATGCCATACAAATGTCTTTGGACTCTGGTACCGAGGTTAAGATCGGGGTTGATCCGAAGCTGATAACGTATGTTCATCTGATGTCATTTTCGAAACTTTTGGGCGAGCGTATCTTGCAAGCCAACGAGAATGACCGTAACAGAATCAAAGTTCGCATAGTTCCTGTTAGAGACAATTTGGTGGACTGCATCTGGAAGGAGTTTGAATTTCAGCCAGAGCGTCTGTTCAAGCCAATCATAAGGCTCGACGAAAGCAAATATGCCGGCGAAGACACTCTTTGCAAAGTGAGGCGGTTGAAAGCTCAGTACCTCTCCAAGTATGGTTCAAGCACCATGGTCCTCAACTCTCTAGATGAGATCGCATGGTTATTGAATTTAAGGGGAGATGATATTGAGTACAACCCACTTTTTTACAGTTATTTGATCATTAACGGTAGCCATCTAACCCTTTATACCGACAAGCATGAGAGATTTGAGAGTCTCAAGTCTTATCTAAAGGAGATTGACTGCGAGCTAAAGAACTACGATGACGTTTGGTTTGACATCAGAAAGCTTGCCACCAATTTGAATGCCGAATCTGGAAGAATCATATTGACTGATGATGCTTCATGGAAGATGGTCAACTGCATTCTGGCAAAGAACTTTGTCCAGGTAGACTCGCCTATAAGGTCCATGAAAGAAGTGAAGAATGGTGTCGAATTGGAAGGGCAGAAATCTGCCCAGATCAAAGATGGCTTTGCGTTGATTCGGTACTTTGCTTGGCTAGAGCACAAACTCGGTGTGGAATGTGAATTCATCACCGAGTATGAGGCTGGAATGAAGCTACTCAGTTTTAGATCGGAATTGGATAACTTCAAAGGTCTTTCGTTCGAGACAATTTCGAGTTCTGGAGCAAATGCTGCTATCATTCATTATGCCCCAAAGCCTAAAGGAAGTGCGGTTATTAATCCGAACAAGATCTACTTGTGCGATTCTGGATCACAATTTTTGGAGGGTACCACAGATACAACTCGTACATTGCATTTTGGTCAGCCTACCCAGGAGGAAATCGACAATTATACGTTAGTGCTAAAGGGACACATTCATTTGGCAACTTTGAAATTCCCTGAAGGAGTGACTGGATACCAGGTGGACTGCATTGCAAGGCAGTTTTTGTGGCAGCAGGGGCTCGACTATGCTCATGGAACAGGTCATGGTGTTGAATCTTTTGGTCCTGTTCATTCTATGGGTGTCGGAATTGGCTACCGTCCATATTGTAACAAGTATACACTAAAGCCAGGTCATTTGATTTCAAATGAGCCGGGATACTACAAGCCAGAGGAATATGGTATCCGGATTGAGAGTATGATCTACGTCAAGTATGACACAGACCTCGAAGATAAGAGCTTTAATGGAAGAAGGTTCTTGAGTTTTGAGACTGTTACGCGGGTTCCATTCTGCAAGAAGTTGATCAACGTCAAGATGCTAACGGAAGAGGAGAAGAAATGGGTTAATGATTATCACAAGAGCATCTGGGATTTGTATCATGACAAATTCGCAAAGAAGAGCTGGGACTACAATTGGTTAAAGAAGGAGACATCGCCGCTATAGGGTGTATTTAATATAGCATGTAAGCATATCTAGGAATAATCTAATAAAGCGAGATTATATTGGAGTAAAGCAGAATGTCCATCTCATTCCAATCTCCTCCTGTACCGGCAGAAGCGCCGGTTTACAATCTACTCCTTATAGTATGCTCGTTATTTTAATAAATAGAAATGCGTTTACCTTACACCATAAAAGACTCCCCACACCCACAAGTACCCTTGCTATTTGGATTCTTGAAGACGAATTTCGATACTAGATCGTTGTCGACCCAGTCCATCTCGGATCCAATGATTGAGAAAAGTGCTTTAGAATCTATTAGAATTTTCACTCCGTCTTGCGTCACTTCTTCGTCAAACTTCTGGGGCTTTGTGACGTACTCTAGGTGGTAAGACAATCCCGAGCAGCCTCTGTTTCTGACGGAAACCCGGATGAGCTTTGGCTCGGGCTGATTCATAAGGTTTTTCAAATGACTGACTGCGTTGGGCGTCAACGTGATGACGGCCTTCAATGGTTTCAAAGCTCTTCTTCGTCTTCTTTTCTTGCGAGCGCCGACAGACTCATTCGCCTGCTTCTCTGGCTCATCCAGCACCCTCTTGCTGGGGAGCACGTATTTAGACCACTTCTTGGCGGAGCCATCTTCGTCAATCGTCGGGGCAGGAGATGACGCAGAAGCAGTAGATGTAGCAGCAGACGATGACGCTGCCATGTATTCGGCGGCCTGAGGGCTGTTGTCGTCGTTCGCATCCTGCTGTTGTGTGTACAAGTGTCTGACGGATCTAGAGTGGTAGCCACATACAGAAATCGTTGGCTTTATCAAATGGTACGAAGTCTTTCTGCTGAGATGACTATTCAACAGAGGAGAGAGAGACACCCGATGGAGGGGCAGGGGCAGCCTTGCCCGGGCGATTAACGTTATGCCAGACATTGGAAGATCTTCTTTTTTTTGCCTGTAAAGTAATGTAGGAAAGAAATTATTAGGCAGACAGCAGGCAATCAAAGAAAGAAAAATATTATGCTTACGAGGAGAAGGTAGTGGCAACCAGAGGGAAAATGTCCTACTTTTTTTTTTTTTTAAGTGAAGCGAGAGTCTCTCGATTCCCACTTCGATCATCACATCACATCAGGGGCCAACCGCCGACTGCCCCCGCGCAGCGCATCTAGAGCAGCGTGGTGAATGCAAAAAAAGCATGGAGGCCGTGGTGGAACAGCGCATGTACACCACGCCTGGGCGATGACCTTCACCGAGACGCAGCGAGACATTACACATGGCAGAGCAACCATTGGAGGAAAAGGCGTACGAGGGTACGGGCGTTGTGTGGCGAGAAAAAAAAAAAAAATGGCGGTACAAAATGATTCCCACAAAAAGCCGGGGTAGCACTGCCTGTTGGAAGATCGGGCAAGCGATCGGGCAAGAGATCGGAAGAGAGATCGGAAGAGAGATCGGGCAGGACTCCCGGTAGCAAGATCGGCTGAGGCAGAAAGCAGTGTACAGGTGAGCAGGTATTCTGGTTGATTGACCGCTTTTTGGTTTCTTGGGATGGAATTTCGTAGAACTAGGAGTTGTGAGAATAGATATTGGCAGTAGACATGGCAGTTAACCCTGCGAGACAGTAGATTCAAGGGTTTGTGGAGCGAGACTAGAGGCTAGGTTGGTGGTAGCACCCGGTAGGTGAGATAATGTGGAAAACCGCGTAAGGGGTAGCAGTTACTTACTGGAGTATGTGCATGTGGTATAGTTATCGTGTATAGCACTCACTGGTGTCTGTCTATAAGTATGGGGGCTACTGTAGCACGGACTGTTGAAGCTGCCGCTTGTGGCGTGGGATTGCTGAACCAGCTGTTAGCGGACTGTGAGTTACAGAGGTGGTAAGCTGCTGCACTGCAATGGATTTAGTAAACGGAAATGGAAATTGGATAATGTAGAGCCAGAAATGAGTATCAAGAGATAACTTAAACGTAGTCACGTATTAACGTGCTTGTCGACGTAGCAGAAATTGACTATCGCCTACCCAAAACTGAGATTACAGCAGTCAGCGCCATTATCTTCCTCCTTAGAGCTTTTCTCCGGAACTGTCCTCCCCATACTGGCCTTTTACTCAACCGTAAACTAATGTTTTTCAGTCCTCTCTGAATGTACTATCATCAAACAAAGGTATTTTTCAGCAGTCTAACTCCCAATAGCTGTCTGAAGCTGAAGTCACTCTCTTGATGCTTCAGCTCTCGTCTGCAAATTCATCAAACACAGTCAATAATGAGTATTTATTTGTAGCTAGTCACGTCCAAGATTCTCATCTACTTCAATCGGTAGGTATGGTATCATTTTTTCTGCCAAATCCTTAAACTCATGAAGCCAGAGCCGGCTGCTGATAATTTATCCCCGATCCACCGCTAACATTCTTGTCTCATTCATCTATAGCAGCTGTAGCTTTCCTATTAGCGGCTACGCTATTTATTCCTTACTATTATATAGAATCTCACTTATCCACTACGGTTAGCTCTTTCCCAGCAAGACTACTCTTCCGAAGATTCTTCCACTTGCAATAACATATGCTCAACTGAACTGCCATTTGCAGATACACCAGTCTACATTGAAATTTCGAATCGTGTCTTAGACTTTTGTTGACTTACCAAATTTTCGGGAATTCTTCCGGCTGAATTCCGTATTGGAAGTTTCAGATCTCAAATCTGTGGAATTTTGTTTCTGTATTTTATCCAACAAGTGTGAGATTTGCTCTTTCTCAATTTGTCTGTCCCGTAGTAGCGTATCTATATCAACACATGCTCTCAGAAAAGTCATTGCATATAGCAGCAACGCTACACTCCCGCTTTGGGCTTCACGGTGTCTCGAACTACATTATGAAAAGTTTACATCACTGGACCAGTACATGGCTACGCTATATATACATTACCAAGCACTACTAGCCAAGTGTTAGCGCCATAACTATTCCTTTTCCCTATTTCCAAGTAACTTTCAATCTCAGATTGACCACCGCTATTGGATCTATCCATCAGTGGTAGTCAGTCAGTCACAACTCCTCATTGCACCGATTTTCATGCACAGGATTCTGTGTCAGCTGCTCCACCAGTTGCTCTTCCCGCACTACCCCACATTTGGTGGAGAAACTTCAATACTCCGAGACCTTCAGTAATTGACCCGAACTTTTGTGGGGAAATTCCAGCCGTAATACCACTATACAAACAAGCATATATATTTTCATATATAGGAGTATTCATTGTGGCTAGCTGTAGCTCTTCTACGTAGTTAGTAATTAGTAAATTATTAGCGGAGTATGGCTGCTATAATATCGACTTTGAGCTCGAAGCTGAACCATATCGGCAAGCGGGACTCAATAGCAAGATTCGTCAGGCAATATACTCGATTATTGAAGTACCTCAACTTAGAGTATGATTCAAAGCCAGTATTGTTATTCATCATAACTATTCTATCCAGTGGTACCATAGCATCTGTTTATAACATTATCAAACTGTGCAACTTCATTAGGACAAAGCTCCACGAACGTGCCAAGTGTTCGGGAAAATCTTCAGCATCAAGGCTCAACCTCAGTAGGTTCAATTTCTACGGCAGCAACAAAGAGAAAAAGATTCGAACCATCTTTGTGCCCTACAAAGACGGCACCATCCGTGTCAACATAGATTCAATAAACCATGACAAATACGAGCATGACAAATTGATCTTTAAGAAGTATGTGAACGAACACGAATCAGTATCCAACGCCTCATCATCATTGGTGGAGTCTAAGTTCTTTGATAAGCTCTATATTATTTGGAAATTGGTACTAATACCAAAGGTGGCCGACAAAAATACTTATTTGTTGATTTCACAAATCGGCTTTCTAATTGCAAGAACGTGGCTAACGTTATTGGTGACCAAATTGGACGGTCAGTTGATGAAGGATTTGATTGGTTTCAAGCTCAAATTTTTTATGAGAGATATGATATACTGGTTTTTGTTTGCGGTGCCAGCTTCCTACGTCAATTCTGGAATAAAGTTTTTGACCAAAAGATTGGCGCTTAATTTCAGAACCAACTTAATCCGTTATTGCCATGATCTCTATATGGACTCTAGGTTGGTCTACTATAAGCTACAGTTCAACAATAACAAATTGAAGGATTATCAATTAAACTACCAAACCATAGATCAGGTTATGACAGAAGACATCAAAAAGTTTGCTGACTCTTTGACATCTTTGTTCGCCAGCGTTGGTAAGCCAACCATAGACTTAATATTCTTTGCATTCTACTTAAGAGATAACATTGGAAACCTAGGAATTCTAGGAATCTTCCTAAATTACTTCCTCACTGGCTGGTTCCTTAAAAATAACTCACCAAATTTCAATGAACTCTGGAAAAAAAGAACTTATCTTGAAGGTATATATCACAACTATAATTCGAACTTGGTCAACAACTGTGAAGAAATTTCGTTCTACAAAGGTATCAAGTTTGAGAAACTTAAAGTGCTCCGAATTTTCGATGACCTAAAGGTCCATATAACGAAGGAGATAAAGCAAAGGTTTAATTATCAGCTTTTGGAAGACTATATATTGAAGTTCACTTGGCCTGCATTTGGATACTTCTTCGCCGGTTTGCCGATAATCTTTGATTCTTCTCAAAGTGGTCTTAAATTTGATGAAACATCCAATATGAAATCATTTATTGTTAACAAGAGATTGATTTTGAGCATGGCGGATGCTGGCTCGAGGTTAATGTATTCAATTAAGGATATTAGCCATTTAAGTGGAGTTACAGATGTAATTTTCACTCTATTGGTGAACCTCCACCAAGTTCATGATGTCAATTTCCAGTATGGTCTAACAAATTCTCAAGGAAACGGATTTGGTTCCGTGTACAATTTTGGCTCATTTGCCTCCAGGCCAAAGCTAAGCCGCTCAGCAAGCTCTACAACTGCCAAGTTCCTGATCAATGGCATTAATGGAACAATTCAAAGATCTTACCCGGGATTAAGATTGGAAAGAATTCCGGTGGTTGTGCCTTCCTCTAAGGGAATATATGGTACTCATTTATTGAACAATTTGAACTTCAAGATTGACCAGGGTCAGAACCTCTTGATCCTCGGTAAGAATGGTGTAGGTAAAACCTCCATCATTAGGTTGATAAGTGAGCTTTGGCCTCTATATTCAGGTTTATTGTCCAAGCCAGGAAACAATGAGATCTTCTACATTTCTCAGAGGTCATACTTTATCAATGGCTCCCTTAGAGACCAACTGATATATCCTTTAAATCATATTGAAATGCTTCAAAAAGGTTACACGGATGAGAACTTGATCGAATACCTCAACCAGGTTGGGTTGGGTTATCTATTGGAAAGGTTTGGTTCACTTGACTTTAACCCCGGCATTGATGCTACACCAGATGACCAGTCAGATAAGAGATTAATAGAGGAAGTTGTAGTTAACGGTAAGCCCGTTGAAGTCTACGACACAAATACTAGAGGATCCATTGACGGAAAACAAACATGGTTCTCGTTATTGAGTGGAGGTGAAAGGCAGAAAATGATATTTGCCAGGGTTCTTTTCCATAACAAGCCATTTGTGGTTATGGACGAACCCACCAGTGCAATTTCGTATGAATATGAAGACTCGTTATTCGAAATGATGAGAACAAAGAAATTCACTCTTATCACTATTTCAAACAGAAACTCACTAATGAAATATCACGATTACTGTCTAGAATTGGTGGACACAAACCGTGTGAATTTCAGAAAGATAGATGAAACCTACCTCAAGCAGTTCAAGAATAGGAGCAGTGAAATAAAATACTTGAAGCAGGAACTCAAGAAGATGGAGCAACTCAAGAGAAGGAAAGATGAGTTAAGGGAGTTGCTAGAGGGATATGAAGATACCCCACGGTTAGTAGAAGTGAGCAGCTGATAAGCAATCGATTAACACCAAGGAAACTTATTTTTACAGATTTCACTGTATAGTTTTATTGCATCCTCGTATTTCATATCGTCAATGTCAAGTAATGTATCCATAGCTCGATCTCCGCATTTGTATGTTGCAATCAACGGTTGAGATTTTCGAAATGGATCTCTTTTTTGTTTCTTTTCGTACAATTTTGAACCTCGAGAGCCGAATGGATTCTTCTGAAAAAGGTCTGTAGCATTCGATCTCTCCGCCTTCTCAAGGTCTCGGAAAAACCTGTCTTTCGCCGAGCCGTACTCCTTCTCTGAAATTCCAAACTGACTCCTAGGCGGATAAATGGGTCCTATTCCAATATACTCCACCATGTCTAGCGGAAGTTGAAGCACTTTAGCATGTTGCTGCAAAAATCGAAATCTTTTGAATTCGAATCCCACAATCTGAACTCTCCGAGGCCATCGACCAGTAATCTTCCGGAAGATATCCAGAGAAAATACCAGATTTTCATATGAATCACGAGAGGCTTCCTCCAACGCTATTGCACTCCGAACTTTATTGTCTGGAATCAAAGAACGAGCTTCCATCACCTGTAAATAGCTTGCACTCTCGGACTTCTCCACTTGGGCTTTGGTGAAGCCTCCGGAAATGACAAGTAGGCTGGCATCAAGGCTATTCATCAAAAGTTCAATTCCTTTGTAGATATGGTGTAGAAAGGAAACCTGGTCTTGCGATTCTTTTTGAAATGAAGCCATTAGCCAGTCATTTTCTGATGAACCAGGACCATTGTCATCAGGTGATGAGAGTCTCCGTGACGATTTTGCTACTGAACCAACAAAGATAGAATGGCAGGGTAAAATTATTAAGTTCTGCGGTATCTGCTTCGACATCTTTGAGGTTCTCAGTCCGATAACCAATATGAAAGTGTATTTTCGATGATGACAAAATGAAGATGTTGAACGCGAAGAAAGTGAAAGAATGGTTCGAGAGCACTAGCGTTAGAAAATCGGATAAGATGAATATGCCGGAGACTACAAACCTCGATTAGATTATGGTGTGAAAGGAAATTCCTATTGGAAATATGTGAATTATTTGTTACGGATTTTTGGATGGGAAATGTAAAATACAAATGCATAAAGTGTTATTTTATTGAAATTTCGTTTTCCCAAAAAGTCTAGTGCAGACATTTTCAGAAAGCATTGCTATCGAGAGAGGAAATTTTGTTTCATGCGCAAACCCTAAACATACCTGATTCAAACCATAACAGTCCTAACCATATACCCATAGGAAAATATTACGCAATAAAAAAAGATGCTACCAATCTAAATAGTAAAATAGACGGCATATAAGGGAAAACAGATGAGGATTCCGGATCCTATCTCGCAATTCCCATATCTCTCTCAATGTCGTACCATATCAAGGGTCACCACACAGAACACAAAGTCACCGCCTACATCCAGAGTATTCTTCTTTACTTAACTGTATTCTAGTAAAACCTGACACAAACCGTGAATATAAAGGATAAATATACTGCTTTAACACAAAAGTTATCCTCTACTTAATATTATTAAGCCTGGCAGTAGCCCTTGTGACCTGATCGTCCATCGTATCAACATGGCCAGAGAACTTTGCCAAAGTCTTATTTTGACTGTCCAATTCAGACTGGATTGCGGCAGTCCTTCCTTGCATCTTGTTCACCTCGCTCAAAGCCGTCTTCAAATTGTTGGCAATTTCGATCTCATCCTGCTTGTCGTCCTCATCATCATCAGAGTCCAGGTACATTGCAGCATTTTCTAGGATCTCTTCCTCCCTTCTTCTTCTCTGCTCTTCCGTCTCCACGTTGGATCCATCGTTGTCCTCCATCTGTCCAATGATTGCATTCTGAGACTGCCTCAAGTCCTTCGCCTGCGCCAAGTCCCGCTCTTTCTCAGCCTTGTGTTGGTTCACTTCGGCGTTAATGGCAGCCCTTTTTCTAGCATTCCTGGTGAAAGGATTGGCTACACTGACATGCAACAATCCCCTATTATAGTGCTCCAACTTCCTGGTGTGCTCCTGGATGTTGGCGTATCTACCATCCATACCGTTCAAGTTCTGCTGTGCTTCAAATAGCTTCTCCCTCTGCGCACCCAAGACCCCTAGTGTGTTAGCTGCATGGGCGTTGGATGACTTCAATGAGTTCACAATGTTTCTGGTAGTCTCGACGGTCTGATGACGGACGGTTTTGCTTTGCCTGTTGATTCTATTAAGCTCCTCCTGCTCTTCGCTCTGCTGAGGAGCGTTATATCCTTCTTGGTTCTGCATCCAAGGCTGGTAGCTCTTGTCTTCTTGGGCAGCGGCTGCGGCTCCAGCCGGAATTTCGTTGAAATCCAGACTCTCCTGGTCTCCCGTCTGACCGTAAGGGTCGTATGAGGACTCTGGCTTCTCAATCTGGGCCTGGGTCTGTGTCTGCGCTGACACATGCGATCGTCCTTTCTGCTGTGCATACGGATCGTTGAAGTCAGGTTCTTCCGTGTATCCTGAGTCATGGTAACCGGAATCTCGGCCAGGAAGGCTGTTGAAATCTGGAGCAGGCTCCGTGGTGTTGTAGCTGGACTGTGACCTGGCTTGGTACGAGTGTGACGACGAGCTCCCACCTCTGTTATAGGAGTTTCCAGAGCTTTGGTATGGGTTCTGGGGAACATTGTGGTACGGATCATGTGGAACATTGTGGTATGGATCCTGAGGAACGTTGTGGTAAGGATCTTGAATGAACCCACCTTGTTCAGTATGTGATTGCGTATCGGCCATCTGTGGCTTTAACGTGTGATCGCCAGAGCTTCTTTGCTTAGCGTACTTGGCAAACTCGCCGAACTTGAATCGGCCAGAGTTGTCGTACTCTGCTATAGGCACATTATTCTTGTCTAGAATCTTCTTCTCATCTTCCTCTGTAAGTTCCTTCTTCTTGAAAAACTTCTTGAATCCCATTGCTGCTCTCCAATTATTCTACCTGCTGTAGAACTGGCCAGTAGATCCAAACTGCAAGAGGCAAACGACAGCTTTTTATCGCAGGAAAAATGCTGGGCGCTCTACATGGAAATTTAAAATTTCCCCGGAGTGGCAGGCAGCTCGAGTGACCAGGAGAATGCTGCTGCGCCTTGACATTGCTAGCGAAAAGTGGCTTGTAGAGATGCAAGAGCAGGACCGGCCAATTGCGTCTGTAGTGTACTGAAAATGGTCAGCTACGCCCGAGAAAATACGTGTGGAGATATGTGTTGACATCATTAGCTCACATAGTGGATGCGGCCTGCTTCAGACACCATCGTGGAAGGTTGATTTCTGTCACCTGCACAGCCTGCGACATATATGAAGCCGCCTACCTAGTATGCCTCTGACCATGGGACCGATCGGAAGCTTGATATTCAACAAACCTCCGTATTGCAGCTAGCAGTCGAAAGCCTCTGGATAAGCAGGAGGAGCAGAAAACTTGGCCAAGATACTATCTCCATAGCCCAAACCCATTTTGGGCTTTTTATTACCAGGCAACATGCTGCGGTACACCTGCCATAGTTGTATGTATAACAATACATAAATTTTATGTCTAATTCATTATATTCAGAACGTTTTATAGGCGGCCATGGATAGATTCGGGATTGGGAAGACTCTTTTTCCCCCACTGTGGGAGCATCTACATGTTATCACATAATCTCGAGAAAAAGCATCCTGAAGTTGAGTGTTTCTTCCGAATGAAACTAAAGAAATACACTATACTTACTAGACAACTTATATAAGCCTGATATCTGCCACGATCATCATAGCCTAAGATAATTTACGGAAGCTGCTTTCACCTTAACTCTTCTCTACCAATTAGTGATGATAGCACAGCCTTTCGCAGAGCACTATTTTTTTTTTTTTTTTTTTTTCTTATCTGAAAAATTTTCAACTATTATTCTTAAATCCTAGGCTTTCGTTAGATTGAACAATGGAATCCAAAACAACGACTGCAAAGATGCAGCCATCAAAAAAAAACAAAAGGTCATGGAGGAAAAATATTGATCTCAGTGATATAGAGAAAAGTATTGAGCAGCAGAGAGAGGAAATTATCGAAAATGGAAAACCTTTGGATGAGGTGGAATCCGGAGAGTTATTTTACATCGATGAGGAAGAGGACCAAAAGATTGTGAAAAAGCTGAAGAGAGACAATGTCAAAAGTCTGAAATCACAGGAGATACTAAACAAAAGATCTAAGGTTCCGGGCTTAGTTCTAGAGAGAAACAACCGTAAATCGAAAGTAAGCGGGAAGGAGGTTCACACGTTGATGAAATTGGCCGGTAAAGTTGAAGGAGTCAGCCGGTTAAGTGCCAGAATAGAGAAATATGGAATAATGAAATCAAAGAACTACGATTTATGGACAAAAACATCTGAGAAGAACACACCTGAGATTGTTGCCAACGGTTCTAGCACAACTTCCTATACCCATGCTAAGGTCATTCCTAAGACCCTAAAGGAGAAGCCAATCGAAATCAGGGAGGTGGAAAAGCTACCAGCAGAAGGTAAATCTTACAATCCATCTTTCGAGGACTGGAGAGAGTTGATCAAGAAAGAATACCTCAAGGAGAAGACTAGGGTTGAACAGTATCAGGAATTAAAGGAAGAGCGTAAGAGAATACAATTTATAGTTGATAATTATGTTGATCATGAGGTCGAGACAGAGGATGAAGAGGAGTCGGAAGGTGAAGAAAGGGCAGAGCAAGAAGAAGAAACAGACGCCGATCACTTTAGACTATCGATGAATCCAGCAGTGGAGGTGAAAATTAAGAAGAAGTCTAAGAGAAACAGAGAAGAAAGAGAAAAGGAAAAGAAGAGAATACAGAAGGAATTAGATGCCTTGAAATCCACCATTCAAGAATTGGAGAAATTACCTGAGATCATGAAAGAGCTGGATAGTGAGAAGCAAAACAATACGAAAGCTACCAAGACACCAAGAAAGGCCAAGATGGAAAGAAAGAAACTCGGAACAAAGTATCAGGTTATATCTACGCCCCTTGAAGTGAAACTCAGCGACGAGTTAAGTGACTCCTTGAGGAAATTGAAACCGGAAGGTAATCATTTTTATGATGAAATCCGGAAACTGCAGGCCAGCGGTAAGATCGAGGCCAGAGTGAAGAGAGCAAGAGCCAAGGGAAAGAGAAGAGCTACGGAGAAGTGGTCATACAAGGATTTCAAGAGGTAGAGACGCATTTAAACATTAGTGTATTATATATCTATAAACAAAAGAGCATTAAAACATGAGAAATAGGTGGGCCTAGTAGAGAGCTCCAAATGATTCCAAATAACGGTTAATTATGTTGGAGAAGTACTCAGTTTTCAGCTTCCGATTTGAACTCTTGATCTATTAGCCGAAAAATCTCCCTGGTGCATGGCATAAAGCTCTCGAGAGACATGTCACCACTTATGCTGACATAACTAGGAGAGTTGTACTTTTTACTGAGAAGCGTTCCTAATTTCTTGGTGAGATCCACTAGGTTCTCTGAAGAGTTATTTAGTAAAGTCTGGTATACTGATGCTCTCTGCGAACGATTATCAACAATTGAATAGACATAGCATCCCAAAGCTGTGTCTGGGCCATTTACACTAACATGTAAAGTGAAAGGAATTTTATTTTTGTCATTTCTTGCCGGCCTCTTTTGTGGCATTGTCAAGAGAACTTCAAACTCTGGGCCAAATAATGGCTTGAGCTTCTTGGTTACAGTTAAACTAGAGGAAGATCGGTATGTCACAAATTCTGGCTGAGCATCACAATTTACTCCCTTTTCTTTGGCTTGAATAGCTGAATCCATTTCAACAAGAATATTTTCTTTAGAGAAACTCAAATTAGGGAAACCGGTCTTTTCGTCAAACTATTTAAAGCACTGTTTAATACACTTCAACATTCTATGAAAAGTGATTTTCATCGCTTCAGTGTGAGTGCGGAGAATTACAAGAACTGCTGAGATAAGCTCTTAGCTTTGGATTCAACATTCTTTCTCTGCACACATCCTGATACATCATACGTGTAGCAAGTAGATACCAGAAAAGGAGCAAGACACAACCGATAAAAATAAGGTGAAATATAGTGTCCACTTACAATAGGTAGATAGCTCTTTAGCTTACCTTGAAAAAGTTCTTATTTCCTATTATTTTATCTAGATTTTTTTGCCTTTTGCTACTCATCGTATTATGCATTTATTAGATAAAATAATTGAGTTGAATGTTTAAAAAATACAAGTACTAGTTCAACTGACTTTTGAGGGGAAGATGTTTCAATGCACAGCACTACCAGTAGCTTTCCTTTTTCACAAACATAATCAGACCGTTTAGATCCAGGAATTGATCCTGGGAAACAGCTAATTGTCTGAGTACTGCGAAATCCAAGAAAGGAAAACTTTCGGATTTGAGGATATCTATTATTAAAATACTTTGTATCACCCTTATGCCTTCAGTCTTATCTGATTTCACATGCTCAGGGTTTTCCAAAGACTAAAAAAAAAAAAACGTTTGAGCCACATGCCTCGGAATTTTTCATTTTTCACTGATTCAGCCGGGGTTCGATTAGCCTGAAATTTATTCGTATCAGATAACCACTACTCTTCCGCTAATCATTTCAGGCATCAATGTCTATATTGCTGATAGATTCTTATGACTCTTTCACTTTCAATTTGACAAGGCTTCTCGAGTCAGCCACTGGTGCCCAGGTATATGTCATTCATAATGACTCTTTTCAAATTCCTCGGGGATCCAGAGCACTAGATGACTTGCTCGCATCTGTTGATGCTGTAGTTGTCGGTCCAGGGCCCGGATCACCAGAAAATGCCCATGATGTGGGTGTCATTTCCTATATCTTCAAAACACACCCGGAGGTACCAATTTTGGGAATCTGCCTCGGGTTTCAGGTGCTAGGTGTAATACATGGATGCAGACTCAGATACTTGGATCCACCTGTTCATGGACAGATCCATAAAATCCAAATTCTATCTGAAAACCCTCTTTTTGATCAGATAGAATCGGCTTTTGATAGTGTTCGATACCATTCCATCTCGATAGATGCTGATGGAGTTGGAAATATTGTTCCTTTGGCCGACTGTAATGGTGTTCTGATGGCTATGAGACATTCCACTTATCCACATTATGGTGTCCAGTACCATCCGGAGTCGATCTGTTCACAGTTTGGTGCTGAACTCGTAGCAAACTTCTGGAAAATTGCCAGATCCTTCAATATCTCGACGAACAGACAAATCAACCGAGAATTCGAGTTTGATCAGAGACATCTGATCCATTTTGATCCGCTAATGAGGGATAACAAGATGAGGGCCGAATTTCAGTATCAGTATCGACAGATTAGCGGACTTTCACAGAGGCTAGTTTTGCAGCTATGTGATAAGCTGAACCTTGACTTTCTTCTTCTCAACAGCGCCTCTGCTCCTGGAGAGTGGTCGATTATTGGATTACCTATCAAGGATAAAAGTGATGTCATTACACATTCAACTGATGATCCAGATAATTTAACTCTTTCAAAGTGGAAATCTACCGAAGCCGAATGTATAACAGCGGATCTATGGCAGTATCTTTCTGATTACATGTCTCGAAGGAAGTTCTTTCCGGATGTAAACGATAAGCTTCTCCGAAAATGCCCATTTATGGGTGGCTTAATAGGATTCTTTTCTTATGAGGAAGGACAATACTTGTCTACCAAGAACCTCGAGAAGATCACCCAAGGAGACATTGTCGATACGAAACTATGCTTTGTAGAAAGATTCATAGCACTTTACGGAGACAAATGCTTTCTAGTGAGCATAAGACCTGGAGATCTAATCTGGCTTACAGATACATCTAAAAGACTCTCTCATTTGTCTCTCATAACTCCCATTAATACAGATATACATTCTCTGCTCAACAAGGAGCAGAAAATAGAGATATCTTGTCCTAACAAGGAGTCATACTTAAAGAGTTTTAAGGAATGCCAGAAGGCTTTGAGGAGAGGTGACTCATACGAGCTATGCTTAACTAGAGGTACCCAGATTTTTATACCCAAGGTCGTAAGCTCATGGGAGTTGTACAAGAATCTTGTTTCCAAGAACCCATCACCGTACTCTTCATTTCTAGACTTTGGGGATGCAAAATTGCTGTCTACATCTCCAGAAAGATTCCTTTTCTGGGATAAAAATAGATGTGAAATGAGACCAATTAAAGGAACTGTGAAGAAATCCAGCGATGTTGGCTATTCTCAGGCATGCAAGCTCTTGCAGGTGCCAAAAGAACTAGGTGAAAATTTAATGATTGTAGACCTTATCCGTCATGATCTCTTTTCCTTTTTACACCAAGTGAAAGTAACTAAGTTGATGTCTGTGGAAGAATATCAAACAGTTTTTCAGCTTGTCTCTGTCATTGAGGGATCGTTAGGAGAATCTCCTTATTCAGGAATCGACTTGCTCCGCCATTCTCTTCCACCAGGTTCTATGACTGGAGCGCCAAAGAAAAGGTCCGTGGAGATACTTCAGAATTTGGAACATGAGCAGAGAAGGGGGCTTTACTCTGGCATCAGCGGTTATTGGTCTGTCAATGACACCGCAGACTGGAGTGTAGTAATCAGATCACTTTTTGCTTATGAGGATGACATACTTTCTTCAGAAACAAGAAATTGCTATCGATGTGGTGCTGGTGGTGCAATTACTGTGCTGAGTACTTCAGAAGGGGAATGGAACGAGATGAATGTGAAACTTAATAGTGTACTCCAAATCTTTGGAAAATGAAATAGATGATGGGAGAATATGAAACTCAGATATGATAACAACTAAGAAAAGACAAGCTTAATGATATAATAAACACGCATAAAAACTTCAATAACACATTAGGACAAATTCTTGCTAGTGTGCATGGACAGCATACAAATTAAAAACATGATGACTAATCCCCAAACTTTCACCTGCAATCGGACCATTTCTGAAAGAGCTCAAAAATGTTGACGTATATCGCAAACTAAACAAACACTTCACCTCAAACAATAAACACAAATGAACATTAATTGAACGAAACTCTCCTCCTAATATGGATAGAGCATAATACATATATATTTATATACGATGACCGTTTTAATTGGAGTATTGAATCTGTTTTCTTGCTGCAAGAGAACCCGTACCCTTGTAGTGTAGTTCTGGAATAAGCTTTCTTTCTGAATGCGACACAACGTTACTGTCAGGTTTACCCCAACCACCACCTCCAGGCGTTAAGATCACAATACGATCAGTTGCAGACACATCGACGCTGGCTTTTCCTCCTATGTTGATGACTTGCTTTTTCACGACATTGCCTTCTTTATCCTTTATATTTCTGATCCAGAGATTAAGACCTCTCTCACCATCTTCACCGCCTTCCATTCCATGAGGGGCAATTACTCTTCTTTCAGAAAGAACAGAGGCATTCACAGGAACACGGAACTCAATCTCCTTTCTAACACCGCAACCTCCCTTAAACCTACCATTACCACCAGATCCTTCTCGTATAGAAAAGTCTCTTAGAATGATTGGATATCGTTTCTCAAAGATCTCAGAGTCTGTAGTTCTAGTGTTCGTCATATTAGTATGGACACCGGAAACACCATTCCACTTAGCAGATGCACCATGACCACCTGCAATTGTTTCATAGTATCCGAAACCCTGGATGACATCACCATTTTCTGTTTTACCACCACTTCCAAAAGTGAAGTTGTTGCAACAACCTTGAGAATCGGCCATGACATGGAACGCCTTTAAAATAGTGTCAGTAACTCTCTGGGAAGTACAGACATTACCACCAACGACTGCACATCCATCATCGGGATCAAGGATAGATGATTCAGGAATAATCACCTTCACCGGCCTTAGACAACCTTGGTTCAACGGGATATCCTCATCAACAAGACATCTCAAGCAATAGATGATTGCAGAGTAGGTAATGGCATGAGGAGCATTCAAGTTATTGTATGCCTGACGGGCGGATCCACTAAAATCAAACACCACCTTGTGGTCCACTGGATCACGTCTGACCTGAAGTTTAATTTGTGAACCATCATCCAAATAATCGGTGCAATGGAGGGACTCCAATCCACGCTCCTCAATTACCTTATTAAGCATTTTTTCGACAGTTTCAGCAGCATTGTCCTGAATTGCATGCATGTATGCCATGATAGTTGGCAAGCTGAACTCACTCACTAGACGTTGAATTAATCTTATACCCTTCTGATTTGCAGCTATTTGAGCCTTAAGGTCTGATAAGTTATCAGATAACCTTCTGGATCCAGAACAACCTGGATATTGGGCTGGCTCATCCTTCAATTTTCGGATCACCATATCTTCCTGGAAAACTCCTTCCTTGACCAACAGCTCTGAGAAAAAGGTTGCACCTTCCTGCCATAACTCCTTCGAATTTGGTGGCATAGAACCGGGTAAAAGACCGCCAATATCAGCATGATGAGCTCTGGATGCAACGTAGAAGATTAATTTTCCCTTGTCAAATGATGGCGTGATCACTGTAATATCTGGAAGATGCGTTCCACCAGCAGATGGGTGATTAGTTATGAGAACATCACCTGGTTTCAATTTACTTGCCCACATTTTGGCTTGAGCAGCAATGCATGTTGACATCGAACCAAGATGAACTGGTACATGAGGGGCATTCGCAACTAGATTTCCTTCTAAATCAAACAAAGCGCAAGAAAAGTCCAATCTTTCCTTGACGTTGACACTGACTGAAGTCTTCTGAAGAGAAGTACCCATTTGTTCTGCAATATCCATAAATCTGTGACTGAAAATAGAAAGCAAAACTGGCTCGATCTGGATACCTCCCTCAGTTTTAGCCTCCTTGAACTTGTCCTTTTTATCGAGATTCAACGTGACAAAAAGATGGGTCTTCAAGACAAGAGCTTGACCAATAGGTGGAATCAAGTTTGTCTGCGTTCCATCAGCAATGATTGCTGGACCATTGATAATGGTACCCACCTTAAGGTCATCCAATCTGTAAACATTGGTAGGAATCCATTCGTCCTTCCAGAAAGTTTTCTTAGTCAGACAGACGTTATCAGAAGAGACCTCCCTCAACTGGTTAGACAATTTAAGCTCTTCTATTTGATCGTCCACATATTCCTCATTTCTCTGCATGGCTTTACCGATTCCTCTCACCCTAATATCATCGACCACTATTTCCTTCTCAAACAAAAATCCAAATTCTTTCTTGTGCAGAGCTTCAAACTTTTCCTTGAAGTTCCATCCGTCACCCTTCGGAACCATCAATGCAGACTCCGTTCCCTGATATCTCAAATTTAGATACTCTTCGTACTCAATGTGATCGCAGGAAAATCCCTGAGCTTGCAATGACTCGGATGACTTCAATTTCAATGCCTCCAATCTTTTTTCAATGGAAGACTTACTTTCATCCCCTAAGATGTAGGAGGATGGTTCTTGGACTTCTTCAACAACATCTGCAAGAGCCATACCATAAGCAGAAAGAACAGAAGAGTATCTATGAATAAGGATGGTATCGATACCCAAGAGTTCGGCAACGGAATATGCACATTGGCCACCTGCACCACCAAAAGAAACCAGACGATGCTGAGAGGTAATATGTCCCTTAGCTTCTGTTAGTTGACGAACAGGACGTGCCATATTTTCATTGGCAACGCTCAGGAAACCGTATGCGACCTGTTCTGGAGAGAGATCTGGCAATGAAGGATTTGCCTGATTGATCTTTCTGGTGAGCTCGATAAATTTCTTTGTTGTTACACCAAGGTCAAGGCCTTCGTTTTCATTAGGACCAAAGATCTTAGGAAAGCATTCGGGAACCAAACGGCCCAAGAATAAATTGGCATCGGTAACGGTTAGAGGACCACCTTTACGATAACAAGCTGGACCAGGATGAGATGAAGCAGATTCCGGACCAACTTGCATCAAACCATTCTTAAAGGAAAGAATGGATCCACCACCCGCAGCGACAGTGTTGATGTCCAACTGAGGAGACTGAATGGTGACACCAGCGGTGGTAGTTTCGAATACATGGTCGAACTTTCCTTCACCAAATCTGGACACATCTGTGGAAGTACCCCCCATATCAAAACCAATAAGGGGAATACCATTCTTTGGATTATAGCATGTTCTAGAGTAGCCGACAACACCACCAGCAGGACCGGATAGAATGGCTCTCAAACCTGAGAAGGATGAAGCATCGACCAATCCTCCATCGGACTGCATGAACTGGCATCGCACACCGCTTGTTTTACCGGCTGCAACGGACTGAATGCCGTCCTTTAATCCAGACTCAAAGCCCTTAAGGTATTTCTTGATTTCTGGTGTCAAATATGCGTCTGCAACGGAAGAATTAGCCCTGGCGAGGTATTTGATCATGGGAGAAAGTTCGGAAGACAAAGATATGTGGGTGAAGCCGACCTCTTTGGCAATCCTTCCGACTATCTGCTCATGGACTGGGTATGTGTAAGAATGCATGAGGCACACGGCAACGGATCGGATCCCGCTGTTGTAAATGACCTGAAGAACGGATCGGACCTCTTCTTCATTAGGTCTTTTCAAGATCCGGACAGTTTCGTTAGACAAACCCCTTACAAGGTCCTTTCCGTCGGGCTCTGTGTGATGGTGGGTAGGATCTTCAACGAAATCTTCTAGCGTGACTCTCTCATCAATTTCAACGACAGTGCTGTACAAAACTTCAGGCTTGCTGATGGACAGGTCGAAGATGTTGGGTCTGGCCTGGTTTCCAATCACCAATATATCCTTGAAGCCTTTGGTGGTAACCAAGGCACAGCGTTCACCCTTTCTCTCCAATAAAGCATTGGTGGCAACAGTAGTACCTAATCTAAGCGACTCTATTTTCGAAGTATCTAGTGGCACTCCTCTTGGAATTTTCTTGCCAGAGAAGATCTCCATGAGTCGTCTGATACCTTCCAAATTGGAATCCGAGTAGTTACGAGGGTCGACCGACAATAGCTTGATGATGACATCGTCCTCAGGGTTTCCAGAACCCGGGTTTCCAATGCAGTCAGTGAAAGTTCCACCTCTCTAGATAAGACATGTTAGTAGCCGTAGCGCCAGTAAGTCCAAGTGAGAAAAGAATACTTACGTCGATAGAGATACGAATTCCACTAGTCATTTCTTGAAGGAGGAAAGAAAGAAAAACAACGGATCGTTAGCAAGGGAAGAAGAATAAGAAGAGAACAGAGAGAGAAAAAAAAACTAGGATCTCCTCTGCAATATAAAGGTAGAATGACTGTGGCGGAGCTGCTTCTTAGGTATGGTATTTAAAATGAGTACGCAGCTGCAACGAAACGAAATTAGGGACCAAATAGAATCGAAACAATGAACAGAAGTGCATGAACGGTTTGAAGCTCGACTCTAGTTGGTCAGTTGGCGAATGTAGCTACAAGTACGGCGTCGGGACCTGGTTCTCACCGGAACACCTTTTCCGGGGATGCGATAAGTGAGAACAGTGAAAAATTATTGCACCGATTAGAGCAAGCATTCCTACGGTAGAGCTTTTCCGGGTGTGATCGGTGTTTACGTGGGGCTTTAGCCCTGCTATTGGACTGACGGTAAATCCGGGCAGGACTGGACAGGTATAAAAAGTAGTTGCTACTGTCTGGGGCTGAAAGAGAGGCTAGGTTACATGTGGGAAAGGCCACCAAAGTAGTGAAAGAAATGAAAATAAGAGGCAGTAGTTAGCGAGCGTGGCTAGACGAGTGAAGAGATAGTAGCCAGATAAGAGGGATGACAGAGCAGTAAAGGGTTTTTTGGACTCGGCAGATGAGTCGCTGGAGACCGGAGTAGTTGAAGTAGCCGGAAGCTGCCGATTACGGGCTCGGATATAACACAACAAGCGCCAAGCGCCGGGTTTCGCTAGCTTTCACTTCTCGAGTAGCAGCTACACTACCTTATACAGGTAGGATTGCACTTGGACATCCCTGTAGTAGTAACCGAGGACATTGCCATCATATTTTTCTGGTCTTGGTCTGCTTAAAGAAACATTGGAGCCGACCGGAGGAGGCCGGCTACTGATACTGCACATACCCAGTAAGCTGCTGCTACTATCCTACTCTCGTAATGGAGTACGGCCACTGATAAAGTACATCATATATAATCATAGACCTAGTAGAAGCAGAGATATATTTATATCTATACCCCCTCTCATCAAACACTCTACGACGTTGCAATGACCCATTATCTAGAAAAGATTACGCTAAATATGCACCTACCTCGGATTGTTCTGACACAGCTACTGCTTGTGAACCTGACCCATGACCGGCTTCTCTCTCTCACTTTTGTAAGGAATACTTCCAGGCTTGGAGTTCCGCCTTTGATTCTCCTCCTTCCTCTTGATGCTCTCAATCTCGATTCTCTTGATCTCCCCTGCCTTCTTGATGACCTTTGGCAGATGTCTATGTCTAGAGATTCTCCTGATCTCCGGCATATTGGCGAAACGCTCCTTAAGTTTCTCATCGTATTCTAATTTATTTCTTAATCTGGTCGACTTTGGACCAGAACGCTCGTTGGCCTTGGTTCTCCAGATCCTCACATTACCGTCATCAGAGCCAGAGAATATATACTTGGAGTCCATAGAGAACTTGGCTAGAAACACACGCTGCATTCTCTTGGTGTGATAAACATCCCTGGAGTGACCCTTTCTGCTTCCAAATATTCTAATTGTGCGATCGTAAGAACCAGTAACAATCTCCTGGCCAGTAGGAGAGAAATCCACATCCATAACAGCACTGACATGGTCCTTATATATATTGATTGTTCTAGACATGTTTCTCATATCCCAGAGATAGGCGTTATGGTCTTCGTTGGCGGTAGCAAAAACGTATGCCTCCATTGGATTCCAGCAGATGGCATTATTTCTCATGGATGTCTTAATCTTTTGGGTGGGGGAATTTGTTCTGATATCGTAGAGAATTAACGAATTGTCACTTCCAGAACTGGCTATGACAGAGGTTTCCGTCTGGTTAAACTTCACACACGTGACATTGTCTGCACCCCAAGAGAGATTAGAGACCGGCCTACTTCTATTCTCGTCCCATAAGTTGATCTCGGCACCTCCCGTAACAAAATAAGGTTCATCACGGTGGTGATCCATAGATTGGAGAGAAAATTCGGCCAAAAATGTCTTGACCAATCCTTTTTCACTCACCTCTTCTTCATCTCTGTCGTAGTTCTGTCCGAATCCCAGTTCACTATCCACTTTCCAAAGCTTAATATTCTTGTCCGATCCACATGAAAGCATATGCTCGCCATCAGGGGTCACAACCAATCCAGAGCACATGCCGTAATGAGCTTTGAAACTATATATCTCGTCTCTGGATGTCACGTCCCAATATTTAATGATACCGTCTCCTGAACCTGTCGCAATCTTATTGACAGTCTTGAAATTCTTTGCCATAGAATACACACCATCTCTGTGGCCCTTTCCCATCTGGCCGACAAATGGCTGGGCAAATACTCTTTCTAGCTTTGTGGCATTCAATGCCTTAGTATACTCCCTTGCTCTTTCAAATGGATGTAGAGCAGGATCCAAGTTTCGTGAGAGACTGGATTCCTGTGTGTTTTTCACCGGAATATAAGTGTCAGAAGACCTAGATATTGTTTTGATCTTCATTTTTGTGGAGAAAACTTTTGGAATAGAAACAACAAGCAGATTAGGATTTAAAGAAAAAAAAAAGTGAAAAAAAAAAAAAAATATTTTTTACTTTTTACTTTTTCAGGCGCGGCCTTCCGGACATCAAAGATATGAAAACCGGTACGCAACTAAATGCTTAGCAAAAGCAAATACAACGTCAGGTAATGTTCAATATGAGCAGCAAGAAAAAAAAGCTTACGGAAGCCAGAAAAAAAAAAAAAAAAAAAAAAAAAAAACCTTTTGGGCTCCTACTAACAACACATTGTTGTAATGTGCAGATACACCTTCAGGAGAAAGCGATATGGTATTACGGCGTCTATTTAGGAGTACTGGACCTTGAAGTCACCAACAACAGGTATTTTGTTGCCGTTGGTTGCTTCTTCATAGGATGGAGGCTCTGTGCTGGACCCCTGAGCCACCTGTGGAAAAGACTGGTAGGAAAGCGGCTGCTGTGGAGACTGATCTTGATAGTGATCAGCCGGTTCTGGCGCCTGATGGCGAGTTGCCGGAGCTGCATCATGATACTGCTTGGTTGCAGCCATAGCCTGGTAGTCCTTAGGAGCGTGTGACGTAGATTGGCTATTCTGGTTCAGCGGAATGACAATTTTCTTCGACTGGTGGGCCGATAGCGTCGTCACAATAACCCTGGAGCCATTAGGATTGGCTTCAATGTCCTGCGTCAATTCTCGGTAGCCCACATTATTCTTGGCGTCAGACCATATCAGGAAGAGGGCGTAGATAAGGCCAGGAACCTGGCCAAAGATGGTCAAGATGACGGAGAAGCAGAGCTCCTTGGAGATGCCTCTTTGCACATAGACGGCCAATGGAGGAAAGAAGATCGCTGTGAGCACAAGCACACCGTCAGAGAGGGTGAAATACCTGCCCAAGAATCGGTAGGTTTGTTCCGTGGTGGTTGCAGGCTCGTTATTGTTATTGTTATCGTTATCGTTAACCGCAGGCATTTCGACTATGCAACCGGATAAAGAGGAAGTAGAAGAAGGCCACCAAAAGAATGTGGTTGCAAAAGGTAACAGAGAGAAGAAGAAATAGTGAAGAGAACCAAGAAGAGAAAGATGGGTAGGAAAAAAAAAAAAAAAAAAAAAAAAGAGCAGAGAAGCAAAGGAGAAAAATGTTTGAGACCCACGGCTTGCCGAGGTGCACCAATATGGATGAATGCAGCGAGAGTGTCATGCCAGGGATACTCAGCCACAGCGAGCACGCAGAGATGGACAGCGTTAACTACGTGGAAAAGAAGTGGGAGGAAAGCCACAGTTTAGCTGAAGAAGAACCATTAAGTGGATCCAGACAACTGAACATACTTAGACAGAATCCATGTTTCCTGGAAGACATCAGCAGAGAAATTCCCCCCTGTGTCCAGCCCGGCAATCTGCCCAGACTCTTCTGGCAGCTGAGTCTGTACACCAGCCTTATCTGCTACACACCAGGCGTGGCTGATGGGTTTCTGGTTTTCGCAGCGCCTACTTGTAGCGCATAAGCAGATAAGCACCGAGCAAAAAAGTTAATTAAATTTCACTAATATATTTGGTGGACGAAGTTTACGAAAAAAAATGGAAAAGAATTCATCGTACAACAAGCAAGTCAGCTACTCCAGGGACAAGCATGCACACAGTGATTCCTATGATAGTGGCGACAACAACCACTCAGCACTCAAGTCCGGAAGGTTCTCCTGGGTGAAGAGGTTGATGAACAACAATAAACAAGGATCGCTGGCGGTTGCTGCACATGTTCACGCTCACGGGCAGAACAATATTAGCGAGAGCGACCGTCACAGTCACAGTCACAGTCACAGTCACAACAACAGTCACAGTCACAGCAACAGTCACAGTCACAGCAACAGTTACAGCAACAGTCACAGCAACAGTCACAGCAACAGTCACAGCAACAGTCACAACCACGATCACAGCAACAGTCACAACCACGATCACAGTTATGCCCACAGCCACCGACAAAGCAAGCAATTGAAAGATGCACAGAAGGAGAAGGTGGCGGAGATCAACAGGAAAAAGGTGCCGGACGTCGCCGGAACGACGCAGCGTGCAAACTCGTACAAGTCGGAGCACAGCAGGCAGCAGGACTATGGCGACATGTCGTCTGTGACAGCATCGAACTGGTCTCTCAAGTCGGGCCGCATATTCTGGCCAACCCTGAGCTCAGAAGGTGATCAGGACAGCTACAGCTACTTCAGCAATGCTGCATGCTCTGCGGCCGACAATGCCAGCACCCGGCCTCTTATATCGATGTCGTCCGAGGACGAAGATGAAATTGACGAGGACGAATCCGCCAGGGACTACGCATACTCGTCGAAGTCCACAACGGTCACGTCGATTGGCGCTAGTTCTCTGCCTGCCTTGACCATCAACTCCACCACCACCACCAACACGAACTCCAACTACTTTTTGGTGAGCCCAGGCAGCGTCAGCGGAGTGCAGACCGGCGGTAGCGCCACTACACCATCGAATGCGTCATTTAGCACTTCGACCAACATGGATGCATCATCGGTGATCACCATTGCCAGCTCTACGAGAGACAGAAGAAGACGACGCAGCATCGACACCAATGCTTCCATCACGGCCATACCACCATCCAGCATCTTGGAGAGGATTGCTGCGGCTAGTGTCAAGTCCAATTCTGTAAAGGGGCTTTACGGAAACGTTAATGAGGTGGATTCGATTCGTTCTTCCAATGATTGCTGTTCAGCAAAGTCATAGAACCGGGAATTGATAGGTACAATAGGATATAATTACTACGTAAAGGGATTTAAGGCTTTTTTAGTAGGTTAGGATTTCTACAGGCTTCATGGCGGTGGGTCGCTTGGGCACCGTTCTGCACATTAGATGAGCTTGAAAGTTGGCTACAGGCCGGAACAGCAGGATTCCGACTACATCAGGACTGGTTCTATAGATGGTACTGGTGGAGGAGGTGCCAATAGATTGACGGAACCAAGCGACATATGGGTACCGAGTTTTTGGTGGAAGAGTTCATACTATAGTAGCACATTTTTTGAATCGGTACAGAAATCTGCGTATTGACGGATACAACTACATGGAAGTAGGGTTCGACGGCATTGACGAACGTCGAGTTAACTGACATACATCTAGGAGGCACGTAGATGCCTTTGCACCAGTAAAAGCTGCAATCCAGTTAGGTACACCCAAGCTGGTACAGCTCTTAAGGATGCTACACTTTGGCCCAATTCCATAGTTTTATGTTGCTGGACAAATTCAAGGTGGCACAAATGGTCGATACTAGAGGTAAGAGAGTAGGGTCGGGAAGCTGCAGGTCTAAGTTGATCTGGCAGTAGTATTACGGCGGAAATTCTCCGTAATGCCAGTGACCAACAACTACCAGGCCAAACCTTCATCACTAGGGGCACCATCACTAACATACAGGGGCCATGCCAAAAGATACGCATGTTGGGTAGTTCAAATGCTAAGTAATGCAGGCGGTGCCGGCGCTTGGTAGGGTCGCAAGTCGAAATAGTGATGACGACTGCCGCCAGCTACTGCCCATAGCTCAATCTACGGTGTAATTTAACCATCTAATGAACCATGCTTCACGTGTTGCTAAAGAGATCTCTCACAAGAGATCTCTCACATCACTGTATACTTGCAGGCCAGTCGTCAGCTGGCTACCAAATTTTTCACTCTTCACCGCCAGGTGCTACCATTACATCTGTCTGACAGACAGTTCACTCCGCTGCAACCAACTTTAGCTTATGATTGTACTCTCTTCACATACTGGCTATACTGCATCTGCCAATCTTGCCCGCTTTACGAAACAAGGTATAGCCGTAGCTGCTCCGACTGTGATACTTCTGCTCCCTACTCTTACTTCCTGCTCTGTTCGCTTATCCCGCTACCAAGTAGACACTATGACGTAACCACCCGACATTCAAATTCTCCACCGGGCTCGCCGCGATAATCTGGCTCCCAGCCTGGCACACCTATCGCACCTAGCAGTCGCACAATCTCCGCACCGGGCTCCTGTCTAGATACGGTGCAGCCAGGAAGACGTCAGCGCACAGCTGTAGTATTGGCGCACTTCACGGACAGAACTCAGAGCACATCATTGCGGCACTGTACCCTAATGTAGCATCGATCTACGCAGGTATAATACCAGATTAATACCAGATTACCAAATTGTCACTGCATCATGGTTCATCAGCCATCGATATCTTCACTGGCATACTTTACATTACCCTTAACTCGCTGTGGATTCCACATGTCAACCAGGCTACCTAACTCTACTGACTCATCTCCGCGCCGCACATAAATCATCTGCCGCATTCCTTGACTCCAGTTAGCAAATCCGCCTGGCAGCCCGCGAGCCACTGCCCGGTAGACCCCTCCGCATAGGCATAGACACGCTCCACACCGCGCACACAAAAAAGAAAGGTAGCATATTGAAAAAAAAAAAAAAAAAAAAACCACCGACTAATTTTGTGGGCGAGAGATTTTTGGCTTGTTTACCATCCACAGAGATTTGTTTTACCTGAACCTGTTCTCACTTGATCAATTTTTTTTGCTCTGCATTTTTTCCTTTTCTCCTTTTTTCGTCTAGCTTCTTCACCTTCCAAAACCGTCTTACCTTTCTGCCAAGACAGCTGCCGTGTCATTGTTCTCGTCATCGCTGTTCTCACACGGTACTGGTTGTTTATTGCGCTCTGCTTGCTTGTTTGCTTCTTTGATTGATTGTTTGTCTGTTTGCTCATCACGAATTCCACTGCGCAGTCCTAATGTCATCTTGAACAATCGCCAGCTCTGCCACTTTTTTTTTGTATCCTTCCACGTCTACGCCTGTGTCTAAACCAACGTTCAATTCTACTTCCAGTTGCTTACCACTGTCCTTACTCCTGTATATTACTTTTTTCTACATCACTAGTCAAAAACCATGGGTTATGGAAACACTTGTGACGGCGATGTGTACATCCATAATCTCGCAACGTTCATAAAATCTCACGAAAGACAGCTAGCAAACGCCCTACTTGCGTATAAGAAGTCCGCTACCAAACGACATCTCCAGAAGCCAGCTAACTCCTCCTCTTCCTCCTCCAGTGATTCTCCCCATGCAACCGCCTCTTCCAAACACACACAGTCACGCTCACATCATCAGCTTTCAATAAACAAACCCGTCCGGTTGTCTTTGTCCCTCCATCACCTCTATTTCCTTCTAGGCAAATTCCAGGAGCTAGGCATCAATGTCGGACCCATGAATGTTCGTTACGACAACATCGACTCCGAAACTGCCGGAAACTACGTCTCATTCCTTAGCGAATTCCAGCGCAAGAAGATCACACAGTCAGATACTCAATCCATCCATTCGATGTCTAGCGTCAAGTCCGTCATGTCCAATATATCTGCTCTTTGGAACAGCTTGGCCACCCCAACGGGAAAATGTGACAATATTGCATCCGATTTGCAATATTTGCACTCCGCATTCACAAAATTGCCTTGCCTAAGATTGGCGCACGATAGAAAGGCCAAGTTGATTGAAGGTCACGAGGAATATCCGTTCGAGACGGCTACACCTATCAAGATGTTTGAGAACTTGGTTGTTCTGGAAATATGCGAATTGGATCCAAGAGAAATATATGGCTGGAATCTTCTGAGTGATCAGTTACGCTATCTTGTTATAAAGAAGGCCGGCTTAACAGATCCTGCAGAGGTCTTAATAGATCTCGTTAACTATGATTCTGAAAGAAGAGGCTCTGTCTACTCCGACGAAGGGGACGCTCCTGCGCCTCATTTCAAACAAAATCTAGTCACATCGTCTTCCAAAACTTTGTATTCATCGCCTCCAATGCAGTCATCTTCTACTTTTGGTTCTTCCTCCTATCATCACCACTATCAATACCTGAGTACGCCTGCATTAGAACAACAAGTTTCCGCCTCTCCTCCCCAGGTTACTATTCCATCTTCCGTTCCAACATCTGCATCTTTTTCATTATCTCCTGTTGCACTGCAAAACTCGTCATTATCTGCAAGTTCCCCACCATCGTCTGGTTATCATTTGAATCGTCTTCATGTTGATGATCTTAACCTTGGATCGGCGAACTCCAATGCCGCGACTTCTACACACTCCGGAAATAACCCTGCCCGAAGACAATTTCATTATTACCAATCAGCATCCCAGTATAGACAATTAGCACGCTCAAATTCTGTCGCAAGTGAACGACATTATCCAGTTTCGCCAGATACCCGTGAGGAGAGATTTCTTCAATCCACTGGAACTATGCATCCAAATTATCAACGGCATCATCAGCATTTGGCTCTTCACGATTATATTGATGGTGCTGCAAAGGCGCCAAATGAAGAAGAAAAAGCCAATGAAACTTCTGCGTCTCCAAGTTCGTTGGAGGAGCCAATCAATTCAGATCACTGGAAGCTTTTAAAGCACTTGTCATTTGCCGAGAATCGTATATCCAAGATTTCTCCGTGGAGCTTTGATTCTTTGATCAACTTGTCTTCATTGGACCTATCCTACAATAGTTTGACAGAAATTCCCACAGATGCCCTCTCAAAGTTATCGAATTTAAAATCTTTGAATCTCTCATTCAATAAACTCATCACCACGAAATCATTTCCGACAATGCTTTCTAAATTGACCATTTTGAACCTTAGAGGAAATAAATTGGTAGAGTTAGAATCTCTTGAAAATTTGAAATCCCTAGAAAAAATTGACTTGAGGCAGAACAGAATATCCAGATTAATAGATTTGAAACCTTTACTACAACTTAACACGGAGATTGTCCGATTGACAACGTTGTATTTAGTTGGAAATCCAATTGCAAGCAATAGAGGATACAGAATTGATCTTTTCAATTTATTCAATGGTGTTGACTATTCGAATAATTTAAAGATTGACGGCTCCAAGCCGGGAATATTTGAGAGCAGACTACTTTTGGATCCCCAAGGTGCCCAAATGAAACTCCATAAATTTATGGATTTGAGCATAATCAGTAAGATGACGGCTAGCGTTTCTGCAATGAATCTAAGCAAGATTGTGACTGGTAGCAAACCGGACTCAAACCAGGAATCTGACAAGAGCCAGGAGCTTCTTTTCAACAATCCGATGAATATTGTAAGCTCCAAAAATCAGCAAAGAAATACACTGGAGAGTTCAATTAAGGAAGTGAATGACGACATCCAGAAAACTGCTCTTAAAGCAGATAAACCAGTGAGTCCTGAAGAAGTAAGCACAACCGACGACGCTTCTGAAAAACAGGAACAGTCTCCTGTATTGACACTTCATAACAATCTTGTGAATTCTACCAAATACGAAACTGTTGCTCCACCAAGTAAACCATTTGCTGAACTGTCTAGAAAATCGTCTTTCACTCATTCACCAACATTGACAAACTTCTTAGAGCATATATCAAATTCTTCTCAGGGAGATCGTACACCTAAGAATACAGATAAGGATACTCCTATGCATATAAGGGAACTTTCGGTCTCTTCTTCCAGGGGTACTTCGGATTCAAACTCGAACACGATATCTAAAATTGCCACTTCATCTCCTGCATTGCCTGTGATTACGCAGGCAACTACAATAACAACTACTATGCCATCAGAGCCCGGAACACCGCAAACTTCATCATCTAATAGGGTGTCTGAGTCGTCGGACTACTTTAAGATGAAACCATCTACGTCACCTAGACTCACGTCTGAGGCAAGAAGACGACCTAGTAATATTACATCTACTTCAAATGCTATCTCCGCTAGCGATAGCAGCAGCAGAAATACGAGTAGAAGGACTTCAAAGGACAACTTGCAGATAGACCCAGCCATAATTTACATTCTTAATAATTCAAGTAATACGGCTGGCCAGGATATCGATGCAAAGGAGAATCAGGAGAATAAGAGTCCTTCCAAGGAAAAAGATGTGGAAAAGGATATGTCGCCAGGACTCAAGATCTCCGTTAATTTATGATTATTTGATTTTTTATAATAGGGTACAATCAAACTGTATACAAGGTATACGTCAGTAACGTTATACTGTTCTTCTATGAATATACGAATTGCAATTACTATTTGCTTTGTATAATATCTTCCAAACATTCTACTACAATGCGATTTTTTGTTGCTTGGTTTGGGATATCTCTAAGTTATTAGGAGAGGCGGTCATGATTTGATACTTGACCACTAGTCACAAACGTAGTTAATGATGTTTATCTTACAACAATAGACTGTATCATCCCATAATTCAGACGCCGTCTTTCCTTTACTAACCGCGAGTAACATCTGTCTTCATCTCAGAGTAGTGAAATCATGGACTGCGTGCTAATTAACGTACATTATTAATTTTATATATCGCTATGTTTAACTCCTCCTCTGTCTTTTAATTTTCACATCGGCATCGGATCCAGTTTTCTCCACGATCTTTCTGAGCATTGCTCTGCCCTTCAACTTCCCGCCACCATTGATATAATCCAATCTATTTAAGTTAAACCTTAAAGTCTCCGCCAACAACTCATCCTTTACACCATCTAATTTGTACCAAAGATGCTGATGGTTTAGTCTTGTGCCAGTATCCATAATTGATTTCATGTTCGCACATGATTGCTCGTAGTTGTTTCCGCTTTTCGTGATCAATCCCGCATATCTCGAGGGTATTTTGCAAAGCTTTACTGTAACTGTCGAGTAGATAGGAATTGGTCTAAGATCTTCCTCATCAGGCTCAGGCTTATAAGAGAGCTTCTCCTCTTCCTTTTCAAGATTTCTTGCCGAGCTTCTAGTTTTTCTTCGAGAGTATCCCCAATTATGCTTTGCTTTCCGTTTCGGCTTTTTCTTGGAGTTAGTCTTCTTTCCATCTCCTTGCTCGCCATCTGCCTGTTGCTCTCTGGCTTCTTTCTCCTTTCGTTGGGCCTCCTCCTGCTTTTTCTTGGCCTCTTCTTCTTCTTTCTTCAGCTGTTGTCTTCTCTCCCAAATATCTATCTCTCTTTGATTGTGGACGATGATAAAAGAGATCAATATATTCACAAACGGCTTTTTACTTCTCGTAAGCTCTCCAAAATCATTACTTTCTCTTTTCACTTCAACACTCTCGGATCTGTGTCCCGTGCCATCTTTATCGTCACCACCACCATCATCATCATTATCATCATCAAGTATCTCCATCACAGAGTTTCTTGGCAGAAAGAATCTGGCCGACGTGTTTTCATGAAATTCAAAAACCAACGTGGCACCAACAGCATACCTCTCCTGGAAGGTGGTCAACTTCTCGGAACGAAGTTCAATACGTTTGGCTCTTTTCTCATCCTCTTTCATCTGTATTCTCTCCAGTTTCTCGCTTTCCATTCTTTCCTTCTTCTCTAGACGCTCCTTCTCCTTCTCTAGACGAAGCCTCTCTCTCTGTTCCCTTTCGATCAGCTTCTCTTGCTCTTTTTGACGTCTTTTCATCTCCTTCTCTTGTTCCTTCTTCTCTTTCTCCAGCTGTTTCTGCCTTTCCTTCTCCTCTTTCTCCTGCTTCCTGCGTTCTTTCTCCTTCTCACGTTCCTCTCTGGACTTTGATTTTTCGTGCTTCGAATCAGAATCTTTTCTAGAAGAGGATGCCGACCTTGGGGTGGGAGATCGGGTCGGCGTTTTCTCCTCAACCTTTGAGTTCGGTCTTTCTATTTTCATCTTCTTTAGATATCCATCGATGTCCCCCATTTGCCTAGCTAGCTGGATGTATTTTTGGAATTCGGTAATCTGCTCCCTGCTAGCACCTCCTGAAGCGACTATTTGCATTAGACGGTTAAGATGAGGATCCTTTCGTGCCATCGAGTTCAAATTATGAATCATGATAGCATTTTCAGGATCTGCAAGCAGATCTTTCTCGGCAGCAGTCTGCTGGTGTGTCTTAGGAGGTAACGGCCTGGGGGCATTGTTTTCGGTTCTGACTGAATTAGGATTCGATATCACAAGCTGCTGTGGTTGAGGTTGACGCTGTTGTGGTTGAGGTTGCTGTTGCTGTGGTTGAGGTTGCTGCTGCTGTGGTTGAGGTTGACTCTGCTGTGGTTGAAGCTGTTGCTGCTGTTGTGCAAAGCTTCCTTGCTGCTGCTGCTGCTGCTGCGCTTGACCGTTGGGCGCATTGTTCTGATTCTGCAGGTTCTCGAGCATCGCTTTCTTCTGCGCCAAAATCCGCTCTTGCTCCTGCTGGCGAAGCATCAATATCCGCTGACGCTCTCTTTCTCGCTCTTCCTTACGCCGCTGTCTCTGCTCCCGCTCCCGTGCTTGCTGCTCCTGAAACCGTCTCTCTGTCTCCTCGTCCTTTAGTATAAACAACCTCACCCCAATTACGTGCGGTCCACAGTGCATCTCGGCATCACAGAGTTTGGTCATCTTGTCACGCTTGCGATCGTTGCTGACGCTGACATACTGCTCTCTTCTGGACCAGCATGCTTCAAAGATATTGTACAGCCAGTTGTATCTGGACACCATGAGAGAGTTGTAGAGCACAGCACTATCCTTCACGGAAAGTGGGTGGCGGAGTACGCTGTAGTCTGGCATTTCCGATGACAAGGGGAGATTTTGGACCACTTTGAAGGGTCTCTTCATTCGCTGTCGATACGCAAGCTCACGATCTATTAGATCAAGCTGGGGAATCAATACTGTGTTATTTGTCTTGGTTCTTGATTGAGCTGCTCGGGGCTCCTTCTTAACTTTGCCCAAAGGGCTCGAGCTTCTCGAGAGATTGGCTGTTGGCGACGACATAGCAGCATGAGATTTCCAATGGCTTTGGTGTGAAGAAAGAAGAAGAATACGTATGGTTGAGACGAAAAGAGCGATAGCATGAAATTTGCCAGAGTTGTGCGGTGGAGAAGCGCGGTAGACTTATCGGGGGATTTTTCAGCGCACCGTGAGGAAGATGGACAATGTCTACAGAGAAGGCCAGAGACGAACATCTATGTGATTGGCGTCAGACGTACCATAGTGTACCATAGCATACCAATAAGCATATATTTGTTAGTATATATTCGTTTCTAGCTTCTGGTTACAGCATTTTTTTTTTTTTTTTTTTTTTTTTTGGCACATCAAACGGATTGCCATCTCATTCATCCATCACTGTCTGCCCGGCGCGCTACGGCGCAGAAATTCACTTTCGTCAAGTTCTACCGCGTCTCACCTTATAAACGAATGTGCTTTTCATCCATCCATTCGTCAAACGGCACGCAGAATCTTCCATGATCGAAGTTAAAGCAGAGCCTGCAGTGGACGTACTGCAGCCCCGCAAGAGAATTCGACTTGAAGAGACCGGCTGTAGTCTCTATCGATATCCTTGTGGATCTATAATACGACTTAAGCTCCGCAACTTCATGTCGTATGCCTTGACAGAGTTTCACTTTGGACCGACGATGAACCTGATAATAGGGCCCAACGGGTCGGGAAAATCGACTTTTGTTTGTGCTGTGTGTATTGCCTTGGCTGGCAAACTCGAGTACCTCGGCAAGGCCAACATGACGATGGATCAGTTCATCAGGAATGGTGAATCGGAAGCTCTGATCCAGCTGGAGTTGAAGGGCAGTGGCAAGGACGAGACGGTCTTGGTGGAGAAGGCTTTAGTCAAGGGCCAGAAAACCAACTGGCGGTTGCACGGCGAAGAGTGTAACGAGGGCCGTATCAAGAAGCTTCTAAAGGAGTACAACATCCAGTTGGACAATCTCTGCCAGTTCCTCCCGCAGGACAGGGTGGCGAAGTTTGCATCGTTGAAGCCCGAGGAGTTACTCGTGGAGATCGAAAAAACATATCAGGACGGCGAGCTCTATGAGCAGCACAAGGAGCTCATGTCATTGTACGAGACGAGACAGAACAAAGCTAAGACATTGGAGGAGATGGAAAAACAATTGGCAGACCTTCAGTCCAAGAATCAGTCGTTAAAGGAGAATGCTGAGGATTACCGCTCCTACAAAAAGATGGAGTCCCAGATGGAAAGGCTCAAGAATCTTAAACCATACATTATGTTGCAAGAACAGAGGGAGAAAAGGCAAAGACTTCGTCAAGAGTTTGATACGAAGGCCCAGAACCTTGAGGAATACGACAGTCAGGTGGCACCAATTTCTGAGCAGCTAGAACAGACCGACAAGACCACCACCGAGGTCAAGAGAACGATTCAGCAGTACCAACAGGAGGAATCGCACCACAAAGTTGCCATAGAATCGTCGTTTGCTGAAATAGAACACATTGACCACAAGATATCCAAACTTGTTGAAAAGAAGAAGGCGCTTTCGACAAAACTGGAAACTAGACTGAGGAAGTTGGACAGTTTGAAGGAGGAGCATGAAGCCTGCGAAAAGAAACTGAATGAGATACACACCCTCTCCAATGAGGAGGTTGAACAACTAAAAAATAAAAGAAGTGAACTACAGAGCAAGCAGCTTGAGATGGCGGAGCCCATAGAGCGACTAGAAGAGCAGCTGGGTAACTTGAATAGTGAAAACCGACATTTAGAAAGTCGCATTAAGGAGATGAATAAACGGCTTCATTCTAACGATAGAATCAATACTCTCGATGAGCGTCGTTATGGAAATGTCATAAAGGCTGTTAAATTGCTTCGTCATTATAAGGGAAGAATTTCAGCCACGTATTTTGAGCCGCCTTTAGTCAGCCTGGCTGTGACAGAGAAGGCATGTGCACCCGCTTTGGAGAGAATTATTCGTTACAACAATCTGTGCGCTTTCACAGTTTCAACAAAACATGACTACGATGTCTTAACAAGATTCCTCTACGATGAACATCCAGATGTGGGACATGGGGTCAGTGTTAGGACACTAGGCACCAACACTTCTATCTCTCCTGCGATTCCGCTACAGGCCATAAAGGATCTTGGCTTTGATGGTTATTTAACTGACTACATCTCAGGTCCTCATCAAGTTATCCGCATGCTATGTGAAAATGAAAACCTACAGAATACACCGATCACTTTCAAAGAGATGGGAAATGATAAGCTGGACCGAATAGTCCACGGTATCTCCAGTGGCCACTTCAAATTTTCTCGTTTGATTGTCGAGGATTCTATATACACCTTTATGCGGTCTTCTTTTGGGTCAAAGCAAGTCTCCACCAATATCAGAACGTTTCCAAATCGCTCTTTTATATTTAGGGACGGTCTCGCAGAGGAGCAAAAACATGATATTGAGAAAAATATACAGGAAATGCAAAGCACCATAGCCTCTAGAAATTCTACAATTGAATCAATTGTGAAGGAAAGAGACTCGAAGAAGGAGGCTAAGCGACTTGTTGACGAGGAAATAGTGAATATTAGAGCGCAGCTCAAGCGAAATAAGCGAGAGGATGAAATCAGGATCAAATATATGACTCAGATGGCCACTCTCAAGGACTATATAAAACTCGAAAAGAAGGAGATCCGAAAATTGACCAAGAGAGGAACGGAGACAGAAGCTAAGCACATTTTGAATTCCATTAACAAACTTCAAGTTCAAAAAATCGGTATTCTATCCAAAATGGAATCCAACGTAAAGGCAATTTCATTGATCGGTGAGAGGATAGTGTTGGCTGAGATACTAAAACTCCAGGAAGAGAATAAATCACGTGTGATTACCGATTTGACCATCGCTATAAAAGAAAGAAGAAAGGATTTAGAGAAGGAATTAGTCGAAGCGGAGCACAGATATTCCACTATCAAGAAAGCATATTTAGAATCATTGAAAACCTTTAAAGAAAAATCGAAATCGTATACTGCTGATGAAAAGAAAGAAATGAGGCTGCTTACTGACGACCTGAGGGAGCGAAATATCTTGACAGTCGAAGGGGTTGATGCTGAAATTGCAAGATTAAAATCGAAGATGATGCTGAGAAGAAACAGGGGAGGAGAATTCTCTATTGAAATGCTTGAAGAGAATGAGCACAACATCTCATTATTAATGGAGTCGATCCCACAGCATCGAGAGGAGGTTTCTTCGACAAACGAGGAAATGAAGACAAAAGAAGAAACTTGGAAGTCTAAACTAAACGAAATTGTCACAAAAGTTGCTAACGACTTTGCAGATAATTTGAAGTACGTTGCTAGTGGCGGGGACGTACGATTAGACTGCGAATCGGAGGATTACTCTGAGTGGAAATTGAGGATAGTCGTCAGCTTTCGGGATAACGAGGAGTTGGTTCAGCTAAACGCAGCTCAACAATCAGGCGGAGAGAAATCTGCTACCACAGCAGTTTTTTTGAACTCTCTACAAGGATTGACCAATACGCCGTTTAGAATTGTGGACGAGATCAATCAAGGTATGGATGCCAACAACGAGAGACTGGTCAACAGGATGATTGTTGAGAAGACTTGCAATACCGAGAACGCCTCGCAATATTTCTTAATAACTCCAAAATTGTTGACTGGATTATATTATGGCGAGAATATGACGGTCCACTGCATTTTTGCTGGTAGGTGGTGTCCAGACTACGAGGACGATGCTTCATTCCTTGAGATGGGAAGGATCAGTAAGTATTGCTAATAGCATAGGTATAGCATAGGTATAGACGATAATAATAGTGCATCGATGGAAAAAAAAAGCACCAGAAAAAAGCTTTACAAAAAGTGGCAGGTCCATTTCAACGTAAACAGTATTTTGTGCAAGTGAAATAGGTTCATTGACTTACTTATGTAGCTAACCAAGTTAACCGGAGTGTGTAATAAGCAAAGACCAACTAGGTTGTGAGCAATTATGCGAGAACGGTATTTTAGAGCAGCATTAGTTCTACAGCTATCTACAAAGGCCTTGACATGCCTTAGCTGTCACCATATGGCATTGTTAGATGCTCAAAGAATCTGTACGCTTCCATTCCAAGTCGGCAGTAGTAGATCAGTACACAAAGCCGGGTAACGACGCGATGAACTAAATTGATATGCACACGACTACCCCCGGTGCGAAGTGAAAAATGAAAAAAAAATTTTTTCAAGACTTTTCAGTGCGAGATATTTCGAGATCTTAAACTTTAATACCTTTGCTCAGAGTCTCTCATCCATTGGACATAGACATAACCAAAAATGGCTTTCAAGATCATTAAGGACAAGGCTTACTTGTCAAGATATCAAACTGCTTTCAGAAGAAGACGTGAAGGTAAGACCGATTACTACGCCAGAAAGAGATTAGTCGCTCAGGCTAAGAACAAGTACAACTCTCCAAAGTACAGACTTGTCGTTAGATTCACCAACAAGGACATTATCTGCCAGATTGTTTCCTCCACCATCAAGGGTGATGTCGTTTTCACTGCTGCTTACTCCCATGAGTTGCCAAGATACGGAATCAAGTACGGTTTGACCAACTGGTCTGCCGCTTATGCCACTGGTCTTTTGGTTGCCAGAAGAGCTTTGCAAAAGTTGAAGTTGGACGAGACTTACACTGGTGTTGAAGAACCAGAAGGAGAGTTTGAATTGACTGAGGCCGTCGAGGATGGTCCAAGACCTTTCAAGGTTTTCCTTGATGTTGGTTTGCAAAGAACCACTACCGGTGCCAGAGTCTTTGGTGCTTTGAAGGGTGCTTCTGACGGTGGTTTGTTTGTTCCACATTCTCCATCCAGATTCCCAGGTTGGGATATCGAAGTTGAGGAGTTGGATGACGAGGTTCTGAGAGACCACATTGTCGGTGGCCACATTGCTGAGTACATGGATGAGTTGGTCGATGATGATGAGGAGAAGTACAAGACCTTATTCAAGAACTACGTTGAGGAAGGTATTGACTCCGAGTCCGTCGAAGACATCTACACTGAAGCCTTTGCTGCCATCAGAGAGGATCCATCGTTCAAGCCTACCGAAAAGAAGGCTACCAAGGAGCAATATGCTGCTGAGTCCAAGAAGTACAGACAGAAGAAGCTTACCAACGCCGAGAGAAAGGCCAAGGTTGCCGAGAAGATTGCTGCTTTCAAGGCTGCTCACGCTTAAATGTAGAATGGCTTTGTATAATGATTCTGTGATTGAAATAATAAACATATACTCAATGCGGTTTCGAAGGAGTAGAGTTTGTAGAGTTTGTAGCCGGCCAGTGTGCCAGCCAGAACTGGGGTCTTAGTAGGAATAGTTGCACGTGACTTGATCTGCGTTTGATCACATGTGGCTTGTGTGCAATTAAGCAAGTTATCCTGAGTTGAGCAGGAGAGAGAGTTATGGGAAGATGCCTCAGAATTAGATACTACTTTGATGGTTTACTGCATCTACACTGGTACGAGTGGTGTATACTGCTGTCACTTTCGAGATCACTACCCCCAAGTTGTGGCTGGTGACACTCTAATGTGGCGGTGGTGGGAAAGTTAAAAGTCGTTGAAACCGATCGCTAAGGTGTAGATAGGTGGCTGCAAGCATTGGATTCATCCCGACAAGTCCCAGCACCAGCATTCATTTCCTGTACTTGCACTCATTTCTGGCTTCGATCGCCTCCGAGTCACCATCACCGTAAAATAACGGGTCGAACACGGCTGAAGAAGCGGAGTAGAAGCACGCAGAAAAAATGTGCGCCTGGTCTGCGATTTGGAACCTGGCGTCGATTATTGCTACAGCACAACCTCTACAACGTCGCCAAGGCGACTTCCGCAAACACACACTCTTGGTCTGTTTTCTCTTCCTGCTGCCCAGCGCCGATTCTTACGCTGGCCATTTCGGTGTGATGTAATGCTGTAAGGTTTTTCCGGCATCAGCCGTTCCACACAAACCCACCTCGCATGCTCGCATTGAGCTGCTGCAACACCTGTGGGGCTAGCTGCTAGCACCAGGCACCTAACTCCGAGAACAACAGGGACCACTGCTGCCGATCCGACTACGAACAACGATGGGTCCATGCGGCCCACGTAGCTCCTCTGGCCAAATGGCTTGCTTCTTGTGCTTGATCTTCGACGCATCTTGTTCTTGTTCTTGTTCTTCTTCTTCCACTTTGCCTGCTTCTTCCACCTCATCTGCTGCTTCTCCTGATTCCCTCCCCAGTGGCGTGTTTGTTATCTGGCTGGTTTCCGCAGACCACACCGGGCTTATCCCCGCACTTTCTCCGTACGTCTACGCTTGGTGCCAGCGTCCCTCCCCCGGTAGCTCGTGCTCCCCTCGTCTATATTCTTTTTTTTTTTTTTTTTTTTTTTTTCTTTTGCCGCACCGCGTAACAGTGACAGCTGCACTACACCACGCCTGTGTTACTTGCCTCTTGCAGCTATAAAGACGGCATATTTTCTTTCCTAGCACTCGATCACTTTTTTTTCTTCTATTCTCCCATTCTGCGGTCCCTTTTGTATCTCGCTATCACCGTCAAATGGTTTCTGAATCGGCCGACCAGCCCGATGGCCCCGGTTCCGGCAAATCTGCACCTCAGACTTTCGAAGATCCTGGCGTCTCAAATGGAGACGTTGACTGGCTTTTCCGAGGGCGAGAGGCCAAGAAATTGAGCAAGAAGATTAACACTGTCAACCACCAGGTCCAGTCACAACTCCGAAAGCTCCAGGAGAAGGCACAGGCCCAGAACTCCAAAGAAACGGCCAATTCCACTTCTACTGCCACTGCCACTGCCACTGCCACTGCCACTACCGCCGCTTCTATCGACACTGCTGATCCGGCTGTCTCCAAGAAGGCCGCAAAACCGGCGCTTAAACGCATCTCCACCAGCAGCGCCTCCATTGCCACTGAATTCTCCAGTGCTTCGGCGCCTGCCACGCCGTACTCACCCAAGCCACGGACTAGATCCTCGTCTTCGGCGTCCAAAACTTCCCGAACTCCGTCAGACTCGGGAGTAAGACCTAAAAAGTCGATTTTTGCCGCCTTCTCCTCCAAATTCAGGGGTGCATCACCACAACAGCAGCAGCAGCAACAACAACAGCAGCAGGATGTTCTGGCGGCATTTCCAGCTAGTCCTGCTGTGTCTCCTTCGATCACCAGATCCAACTCACGTTCGTCCTCGAGGACTGAAGCCCGTAGTGTGATCTCTGCATATCCTATAACAATCGATTACAGTGCAGTAGCTACCATCTCGTCCGATTCTGCCTCCGAGACAAACGCTAACGTCTTTTTGCCGGCTTCTCCTGATGTCGATCCCAGAGAAAAGTGCAAGGCAGAGTTGAGAACTGTTCCATTCAAGCGAGTCAACTTTGCTTTGGACAGACTTCCGTCCGATCCGCAGCAGCAGATTCCTTCCAGGCATCCAAAGAAAGGTAATGTTCTGATTCCTGAAGATTTGAAGGCACCTCCTCCTAAGCTGTCTGTTGGAATTACCGATCATGGGAAAGGTCCTGCCAAGAGCACCGCCCCAATAGTCGAGCCCAAGATGATGAAGATGGCTATGGACAACTACCAACAAATGTCCATCGAAGCTAAACGCCATGCTGAGGAGGCACACCGTGCCGCAGTTCGGATTGCCAAGGAAGTGGCGAACTATAAGAAGAAAAAGAGATTCTTTCTCGGAGGAAGTAGTGCTGGTGTTGATCCAGATGAAGGCGATGCTCTCAACTTCTCCGATCTAGGATCCAGGAAAGTCGACATCGATCTTCCTATTCATGAACACGTCAATAACTTCGAGTTGGAAGAAGAGACCTCCAACAAGAAGCAGGCCTCCAAAACCGTCGATGATCTTCCTCTAGACCTATTATACACTCGATGCTGCCATCTAAGAGAAATTCTACCGATTCCTGCTACCTTGAGGCAACTAAAAAGAAAGACGAAGCCTCTTCACGTGCTCAAAATGCTTAATCCACGTCCAACTCTCATTGATATCCTTTCCTTTTCCGACTTCCTTTCTCTTGCCCCAATCATTACTGTCGTCTTCGATAACGTGACCCTTGACTCTTTCATGCTAAAAAACATTCTGATTTGTCTTTCGTCATCAACAACACTAGAGAGGTTGTCTCTCAGGAATGTGCCAATAAATGCTGAAGGCTGGAAGTATCTTTGCAAGTTTTTGGTGACGAATAAGTCACTAACGAAGCTTGACATCAGCCAAAGGAAGGTGAGAACAGACACCCCAAATTCATTCTTGAGGTCTGAAATGGACTGGGATCTTTTCACCAATTGTCTCTCAATGAGGGGTGGCATTGAAGAATTGGTTTTAAATGGTTGCAAGCTATCATCGTCACAATTCCGGAATCTCGTTTTGAATGGTTTGTCAATTGCAACGAAGCGGCTTGGAATGGCATCAACCTCCTTAGATGTGGAAAAGGCCACCATTTTGGCCAGATGGATCAGCAGTCCGAACACTACTTGTGTTGGTTTAGATGTAGGATTTAACGAGCTTAATGGTGGTCAGCTTCTGCCAATCAACGACGTCTTTAGAGAAAAGGCAGACAATGTACAGTTAGTGTTCTTTTCATTGAACCAGACTGCGATAACTGTGGACGACTGTAAAGAGATTATAGCCAACCTTGCGAAATTGAAAACGCTAAGATTTCTTGATTTGGGCAACGATCCACAACTATTTCCTGATATTATTCCAACTTTGCGTGAATACTTACCTAAGTTCCCCGAACTTCGAAGAATTCATTTCGAGTTCGACAACCTTTCGGAAACGTCTCTTGTCCAGTTAGCCCTGATGTTCCCACAGTGTCCAAAGTTAGTCCATGTGTCACTATTAGGCAATGAATCAATTTCACCGAAGTCTTCCATAGCATTGTACTCGGCCGTCAGAACTTCGAAGATTTATAACCTTGATATGAATTACGATTTGGTGGATGAAAAATTGGCTTCAAGAATGGCTGTATATTTGATGCGGAACATGGAGAGATTCTTAAATATGCCTTCGGAAATCAGCAATTCCAGAAATGGAGAAGAATTAATCTTTGATGGTACATTGTTGGCAAAAGCTGCCGAAAATCTATTGGAAACCAAAGATTCGCATAATGGAGAGGATATATCTGTCATATGGGAGTCCTTAGCTGAGAAGACACTTCACTTGAGACAGGAGATTCATCACACAATGAATGAGCTTTTCAATGCCAGAGAGAAAGGTAGTTTGTCTATTGATGACAAAGAAAACTTGCTAAGACTCTGCATGATGGATGATTCTCTTGAAAGTATCATGAATATATTCCATGAAGAAAAGAAGCAGGTGGAGGCCAAAAAGCAAGAGGCCTCTGAAACCAAGAAGCATGAGCATATCAACCAGTTACCTATGCATGAGGCCTCCACTGACGTGCTCTCTACAGGACCGATAGTGTCTCCGTCATTCCCAGAGGCAGAGGTTGTTCAACCGACAGAAGAAGAATCGGCACCACATCAAGTTGTCTCTGATGTGAAAGGTCCTGTGGATGATGCTACAGGAAAGCCTGTGCTCATGCGTGGCTCTTCGGAGACATCGATTCATGGTAGGGAGCTAGAGGAAGAAGAAGGAGAGTTCCATAGATGGGGATTTTTTGTCCAACAAAAGAGCGCCGATTCTGCGTCGGAACAGAAAGAGTTGAAGGAAACAGAACCGGAAATTCTAAGAGAGTCCGGTGAGACGCAGATGAAGTTGAAGGTTCCACGGATTCCATCAGGACGAGAACTCCGGGAAGCTGTGATGAATTTAAAGGGTATCGACAAAATAACAGAGCTAATCGATAAAGTTGACCACGATAAGGACATGACCACTATCGACAAGCTGTACAAAATTATTCCTGAGAACGCAGAAGAGTCGCAGTCGAATGGAGATGAAAGAAAACCAGAAAAGTCCCAGCCAGCAGCAGTCGAAAATCCGGAGAAGAAGTTAAGCTCAAAACAGTCGGTGGATGACAGCCATGCCGAGAAGGTTTACGAAAAGCTCTTGGATGAGGTGGTGAAGACTAGAAACAACCAAGACCCTGCAGCACGAATAAGAGAAGCTCGTTAAGTGACGAGAGATTATTCTCTGTTCCTGTTAGGAGCATTTTTTACTAAGTAACTTTTTATGTATATATATATATATATATGCATTTGTTTCCTTTGCTTAAAATTCAATTTTATAAACGGAAAATATAACCACGGGCAATTCCTTAAAAGAGGCAGGGCATATAAATAAATAGCCGCTCGTAGATAATGATAATGATAGTCTATGATATAGATCGGCCGGTTATTCTGCAATTCCCGCAAATGAAAAAAAAAAAAAAAAAAAAAAAAAAATTGGTTAGCTTTTTGGATATTAGTTTATTAGTTTATGCATATGAATGAATGTACGTCATGAGATCATCACGCATTGGCTCCACAAAGAAAGACCCTGGATTATCGTCAGCCAATAATCTCCGCCAGGTGACACCAGCCACGCGTTCATGAACGACACGCCTGGCGCATGAGTGGCGTGTGGAAAAGCAATCGAGCTTGAGCGAGGTGTATATGTAGTGTAAAAAAAAATGATGCTCGATAAATAAATAGTGTGATAAATAAACACTACGTCATACATAGTTACAACAGTTTTCGGCAGCGGTGTTGGCAGCAGCAACAATGGGACGCCTTAGCCGACATCTAGAATTTATGGATGGCTCCATAGTTACCACAGTGGAAAGTCGGTTTAAAAACAACGACAACTTACAATGGATATCGGTATTTGGCGTGGGATTAGTTGTCGCAGGCTGTTCCCGGTCACAGCAATCGTTATGGTCTGCATGTGTGCTCTTCGTGTCGATCATATCCCAGGCTATCAACTATCACATCTACTCACGTGAGTGTATCAAGGTGCAAGAAAAGCTCGACATAAAACCACGCAGCTACGCTAGGCGACAGTTCAGCCTGATAAGGGTATTTGCGCCTGTCAATTCTATCAGTGCTGACTTCTTCAGCCGCTCAACGCTTGGAGAAGGCCGCAGGATCATTAGGAGAATCCTGGAACGGAGAAAGAGAATAATTCAGACTGTTTCCCGAAGGCGAAACTCCGGCTCCATCAGGGAGGAGGAGGCACAGCGGCTGCAGACAGGCAGAAATTCTTTGCTAGAGTTTGATCCTATGAGAGATTGGAACTCCACCCCGATACCGCTCAGCCCGGTTTCGTCCATCAGCTCTACGTTTTCTGCAAGCATGGACCTGACGCCGCCGACGGTGTGCTCAGCTACGTTTTCGCCATCCGAGTCCTCGCTCGAGATGTCAAGCCCGCCTTCTGTTTACGATGATCAATTGCCGCAGGAGCCATGCATGGTGCCGGCCAGAGAATCGGCTCTTCAAGGTATAAAGAACGCAATCCAGGGGCTGTTCGCAGCTCGTGTTCAGCAGCCTGCTTACAACGAGAAGGAGGCGCTCAAGCACTTGAAGCCTTTAAAGTTGGCCCAGCGCTAGCATGTGCAATGACAGACGCTTACCGCCTGATATAGTCTAATGTGTAATTACCGATGACGCCCGGTCATCGATCGCAATGTATCATAATATCATAATAGAAAAATAAAAGGCAAAAGAAAAGAAAATCAAAGCATGACGCTGGCTCTTCTGCTTCTAGTGCTGGTCCTCAGCTCTTCTCTCTTGCTGTGCTTCGGAGTTCTTGCTCGGACCTGTCTCCACGTCTATCGACCCGACGGCCCGCACCAACTTGTTGATCTCCTCCACACGCGCTGTACGCTACTGGCAGATCTAGCCGTGTTTTTTTTTTTTTTTTCCAGCAACATCAGTGCACAAAAGATCTACCCGTTAGGGGAATCGGCGTTGCAAAAGCAGATGAAATGGCATTAGACTATAATGCAAGTGGCAAAAGCAGGCGTGAGTTGCGGTCGGCGTCTGCAACCAGGCAATCATCGCCAACTGTACCTGCAAACTCTAATTCCATTGGAGTCAGGTTAGCCAGATACGATAGAACTAGGAAAAGTCTGTCGCCGCACACCGAAAGGACGCTAAGAGTACACTCCCGCACCAACTACAACATCGAGGAGATGATGCGCCATGAGATATCCGACGATACGCTACGGGAGCTTGACCATCTTGCTGGAAAGCGCAAGGTCAAGCTTCCGTCCAACGTAAAGATAGGCAAGAGCAACGGCCAGAACAAGAGGCGGCACAGCCACGGTCCCAACCACAACGAGCTCATTAAAAGATCGAAGGTCATGGCGGCCCACAAGGCACTGCAGGCGGATCAGTCTGACTTCGAGCTGCCATACAGAGGACTTTTCTCGTTTCAGGATGCCAACACGATATTCACGCAGCCAGACCCAGAGTTTCGCCAGCTATTCGAGCATTTAAAGCAGGAGAGCGAGCCGTTGAAGCTTATAAACAGCGAGTTGTCACTGGTGAAGAAGCCCACGCCCCAGGAGGAGCAGGCAGAGCATGACTGGGAAGCTCAAACGTTGACGCAATCTAAGATGCGGTGCGTTCACTTCCGTAATTTCGAGATCGACACGTGGTTCAAGTCTCCGTATCCGCAGGAATATTCGACCAAGTATGTGCTTCATGTCTGCGAGTTCTGTCTCCGGTATTTTGACTCCTCTTACTCGCTCAAGCGCCATGAACTGAAATGTCCTTGTTTCAGGAAGCCTCCGGGCACCGAAATATACAGGGACGCCAGTCTATCGATGTTCGAGGTCGATGGACGCAAAAACGTCATTTATTGTCAGAACCTTTGTCTCTTCGCCAAACTATTCCTTAATTCCAAGACCCTTTACTACGACGTCGAACCCTTTATGTTCTACTGCCTCTACGAAAGAGATGACAACAACCGTCACAACTTTGTCGGATACTTTTCCAAGGAGAAGTTGAACTGCACAAGTTATAACCTCAGCTGCATTCTTACACTCCCAATCTATCAGAGAAAAGGATACGGCAATTTCTTGATTGACTTCTCGTACTTACTAAGCAGAAGAGAGTTCAAACCCGGGACGCCAGAAAAACCTTTAAGTAATCTTGGTTTGTTGACCTACCGGAATTACTGGAAGGTCGCTGTTGGTCGCGTACTAAGTCGCCTATCAAAATTAGACAGCGATCATCTACACATTTCTATAGAAGACATTGCCAACATGACAGGTATGACGAATGATGACGTGATTGTGGGGCTTGAGCAGCTTGATGCCTTAACATACAAGGATAGCAGCTACGGTATTCTTGTGAATCTGCCAATAATCAATGCAATGCTTGAAAATTGGGACACCAAGGGCTATGTGAAAGTTAAACCAGATAAATTGATATGGAAGCCCGAGATTTTAGGTCCATCGGGAGGCATAAATACCACCACGACTATGGTGGTGACTACGGGTGATGATGAAAAGGAAAAGGAGGAAGCAGGTGATAAAAATGAAGATCCTAGAAATGATCAGACAAATGGTTCAAAGTTGGAGGAAGAAAAAGGGAATCACAAGGAAGATGGCATCTTTCTTTCTGAAGATGACAAAATATTGACAGCGAATTCAGTAAACGGTCAGCGATATGATGAGAAGGGAAACAAACTAATGACAAATATTTCCCTTATAATGAACTTTCTTCGAGATGACATCGAGGATGATAGAGATCTTGAAGAGCAAACGATTGACAGAATCAAGAATGGGCAACATAAAGGGAATTCTGAATTTGATTTTACAACAGCCCGAATCTGTTATCCCGGAATGAGTTTTGAAAGCAGGACAATGGCTGTTGGCAATGACGAAACGATCGAAGACCGCCTGCGATTAAAAAACGAAATAGAGGGTATAGAGGTTGTTGAGGACGACCAAGACTTTGACTATACGGGAGACGAAGAGGATGCTGATTATACAGAAGATGGAGAAAAATGTGATGAAGATGAAGAGGAAGAGGAAAGGGAGAAGGGCTTTTACGATGAACCGGATGATGACACTTTTGAGGTCGATGATGATAGTGAAGATAATCGCTCTTCAGGCATAGACTAGTTTGCTAGATTATATGTATTTTAGTTAGAAAATGTACTATTACTAAATCAGGGGAGAGTATAAAGTAAGCTGATTACGTAATCTCAGCCACTATTGGATGGCGGTTTAAATGAGCAGTTGCGAAGGTGACGTTTTGATCGGTTTCTGTCAAACAGGTGACGCAAATAGAGGCTTCAGTTTCTCTGGGTAGTTATTGGGAATATATGGAAGTAGCTCGGGAGCCACAGTTTTTTATACTCACATGGAATGAGTCATGGCGTTTTGGGAAAGATTAGTGCAGTGCAGAATCGGGTAATCGCGGTAAGTGTTTGATTGACTAGAAAAAAGCGCAGAGGAAACAACAAAAAATTAAGATGATTTGAGTGAGCGCCCAGGCTCAGGTGGGGTTTGCGAACAGTAGAAACGGCATAAAAGAATAATTTTTTGGATGTCATCTAGAAGCTAAGTAAGGCTATGAGGAGGCCTGAATACTTGCTCATAATAATTCTTGGAAAAGTAAAGAAGTGGTGGCATGTTATCGTTAGGAAGGAAATAATTATCTGTAATTTTAAAATAATAATGTCTTGACTCTGTGACTGAACTGAACTGACTGAACCCGGATACCTAATTACTGATAACATGTGCGGCGCGGGTCCACTATGAGTAATTGGTGGAGAAGCAGCGCACTATGACGCACTAGAAAATTTTTCGTAATCTGCAGTGAAAAAGTCTTTAGGTTATGCATATATATGTATTCATATAGGATATTTGGGGCCTTTAATATAAACGTTTGATTTTGCCACCTGATTGTTTGGTAAAACGCAAAGTTATAGAAGGCTGCAACTTTAATCAGGATGTTGGACCCTAATGAGATGCAGCTGTATACCTCCAAGGTTTCTATCCTAACAATCCCAAGAGCCGATTTTTGGCTGTTTGAGAGTGGAGTTTTGGAAATCATCTACCGCTTAGTTGACAAATACGAAGGCAACGATGGGAAATTTGGCTTGTCCGAAACAGACAGTTCCAGCTCCAATCTTGCTGACTCCAGTGATGATGACGATGACCAGTTTAGTAATACTTCATCTTCTGATTACTCCAACTCCAATAAAATCTCCAATTCCACACAGTCACTTTCCAAATTAGTAGCAGATGATGACAGCGTATCAGAGGATTCTTTACTAGGAGAAATAGGGATGGAAGATGATGGACTTTTCTTTCATTTGGCATTCACCCCAGATGAAGTTACATTGATGTGCGCTACCAAGTGGATTCATAAGTACTTAAGTAAAGCATTGTTGATGAGCAAAAAGCTAGGTGTCAGTTCGACTCTGCTAGACAATGAATTTCTTATTCTACAAGTGTTCAGCGATGGCCTCAACATTGGAAAGAAGATATTAGAGTTGACTGAACCATTGTCGTTGAACGGAGTGTCATTATTCTTTATTTCTAATTTCTTCTCAGATATTGTGCTTATTCCGGTAAAGGAGAAGGTCAAGGTTTTGCGAATTCTTAAAGAGACATCCAGCAACGCAGGCTCTGATAAAAAAGAGGACTTTGAGTCCAAGACCTTTGAGTTATTTAAATCTAGACTTATCAAGCCGATGCTTGTTAATAGCGTCAAACTTTTGCTTACAGGAGCTCGGTCAGGAGACAATGCGCAGGTGCTGAGACAAACGGCAGAGGCACTATCAAGACTCAACACTGAGACATCAGACAAAAAGCAACAGAAGCGTAACTTTCCTTCCTACTTTGCTATTACAAGAACGCCAACCGAAGAAATCAGTCTTCTTTTACCGCAGGAGGAAAGTGAGCTACATAAATTAAAGTATCAAAAGAGCACCATCATGGGATCTTTACAGGATTCATATTATCCTCTACTAATTGACTTGAAGCAGCTACCTGTTGACCTTAAGGGAATCGTGGCAGGTGTAGCATCCAAGCTCCTAAGAGCAGGGTTGAATGAAATGAGCTACCTAAGTTTTGCCAAGTCCGGTGTGGTGTTAATTCCAGATAATTTCTACGACACTGTTGAGGATACTCTTTCTAATCTATAAGAGAGAGAGCTTGTACTTAATTATAAAATTAATATAACGATAATATATGGGGGAAAGAAAAGAACGGCCAAAGGCTGTGTAGAAGAACTGTGTATCTATTGCTTGGTGTGCGATAGAGTTAACTGAAAGCCGTTGGTGAGTAAGGTAATATTACGTATGCATGTTGGTTAGCGATAGAGGGGAGTAGTTTAGTATGTGTGGTGCATTAACTATTAGACGGAAAAAAATTGTGACGAGCGGGTATTTCCGAGATATTCTGCAGTTGTGAGCTTTAGCCAAGGAGGTTGTTCAAACGTTGATACAGGCGGGATAACCAACGTTTAAGTGTCAAGGAAATCAGGGAAGATTATGGTAATGATAAGAAACGGATCCAGGCAACAAAAGTTGGGGGATCGCATTGCATGGTGTTAATAAATACCTAAAAACTAGTGAATATATTCGTGACACACACAAAATGGATTTGCGCCGAGATGAGATGAGATGAGATGAGCCAGACGAATGAGGAAGCTAATATGAGACCACACCTTGAGCGGCATCTGCCGAGATGCTTCGCAGGAGACTATTTTCTGCATATTCGATGCATTACTTGGCTAGTGGTTCTTCAAGCGTTATTTGTTTCCTTGATGGCATCATGCTCCAAGTAGTCGTAGTTTTCCTCCTCACACCAGAACCAAATGTGACAGGAAGCACCCCGGGTTGTGCGTAATCAGCATTTTCTCCCTTTATCTTGCGATAGTGCACCAAGTCTTCGGCGGCAAGCAGGCAAACGGGCCTCTAGACTGCATCATCTCGTCATACCAAAGGCAGCCGTCGGAATGCACCCAGTTTCCGAAATAAGTTACTTCCCCCCATCTACCGGCATCGCATGCAATTCCATTTTAGTTCTCCTCATGTGTTTCGCGGTATCTTGGTGGCCGTACAATGTGTTGTGTGTGCGCCGGATTTCCTGTCTCGACTCTCTTTGCCGAGCTACTAAGCACACCGTATCATCGGCAGAGATGACGGAAAAAAATAGAGATTAGAAAATCAGAAAAAAAAAATTTTTTTACTGTGCGGGGCAATGAGGTAGCTTAGCAACGGTTCTTGTCGTAGCGTTACTAAATGGTATCAATGCCGTATGCAGCTGGCACATTGTCCGATATTAGAATGAGCTGCAGGTGGCGTTGTACTCTACACCATACACGATCGAGGTGGACGGCGATGCCGATAGTGATAGTGATGATCACTGCGATGGCAACTCAACGGCCGTGTGGACGGCGCCTACATCCTGCATAAATTAAATTTGTGAAAGTGATGTGATGATCCCGTGTGGCTTCTTCGATGTGCTCCGACTCTCCACCTCCAGCCATGCCTGATGCCCGGTAGACTTCGAGTGGGTCAGGGCACCATTTTGGTTTCTTTCTCCCCCACGCAGAACAACTCTCCTAACTTGTGCAGGCAAATTATTGCCTAAAAAGGTAGCACCCCTAGCCGACCACCCAACTGCAACTGCTCCAATCGTTATCATCTCTTCTAGTCTCGAAATCTGTGGCATCGAGGAGATCCGTTAGTCGTCCGCCCAAATCGGCTGGCCAGCGCCGGGAGTCGCCTCTAATTTGTAAACTCGAAGCTTTACGCCGTTTCCGGAGTGTCGCGCCCTGTGGAGAGAATGCATACATCTCTTAATCGGCTTTCTCCCACACTGGAGCTGCTGGGTGTTATCTATCGCTGCCATGTCCATTTGCGCGATTTCATAACGGTTGTGGAGTGAAAATTTCCCGCCCACTGCTTGAACAGGAAACAGATATCGGGTGGATGTCCGAATTAATCTACGAGATGTTTATATATGTATCGATGGACGTTTTGCAGCCGTAGCAATAGCTGCAGTCACTTTCAACTTCTCTTCCTTATATTCCCTTTTGGCTTTTACTTTTTGGCTCTTCATCTCTTTTCCCTCTTAACGTTCTTCACCTCATCTGCCCACCCGCCTGTTTAAAGAGCTCCTTCCTATTCTGCTACCACTAATTCTTCCTTTTATTTTTCGGATTATTTCATCTTGAAAATGGCTTACAGAAAAACCACAGCTGTTAAGTCATCCCCGCAATCCTGGGATCCCGAGGATGACTCGCTTCTTATCCACTTGAAGGAGGTTGAAAACCTTGGCTGGAAGCAAATCTCCAACTACTTTAAAAACCGAACCTCCAACGCTTGCCAGTTCAGATGGAGGCGGTTGAAGTCAGGCCAGCTCAAGAATTACAACCCTGGCAGAATCACCAAGCTTCAGCAGAGCTCGATCGGTAAGATCAGGAACGAGAAAACCGGTCGTTTGTTGGTCGAAGACTTGAAACTCAGACGTATGTGCCGGTTCAAGAAAGCTAGCACAACCGCTCCAAACTCCTCCTCATCTTCCACCACAGCATCAAATGCTTCTAGCTCTACATCGGCCAGTTGGACTGAAGACCAGGACAGGTTGATCTCTGAACGCTACAAGATGAATCTTTCTTTCGATGAGCTGTGTATTCTCCTCCCGAACAAGTCGGATGTTGAGATTAGAGAGAGGATACAGGGCTTGGAAAGACGGAAATTGAGTATTGCTTCCTTGCTCGCTGCAGATAACAAGGCTTACTCCTCAGCCATTTCTTCTTCTTCTTCTTCTTCGTCGTCTTCTTCTCCTAGCGACAGCGACAGAAGCTTAGATTTCTCGGACTCTGCATCCTACTCCACCGATACTACGACGTGTTCGGATAACGTCAAGGTGCCGGCCGCTGCCGAGCAATACTTATCGTCGACCTCTACACTGCCAGCCGCCGTGCAGCAGTCTACAGTCCACAATTTCTCGTCTACTGCCAGCCGTGGCTCTCTACGGTCCACCCAGGCTCACTGTACTGCGTCGTCTCCTGCAAGCAGCGCTAAGCGCTGTAATATCTCCTCCCTCCTGTGCTGTGAGACCCAAGCCTGATGTGGTATAGCAGCCAAACCAATCAGTCTCTGCCCGGAAGGCTGCTTCCCCGGCTTTTTTCGTTCCACCTTCCTTCATCCTGGCTACCGCTTAATACTTCCTCTTTGGGGAACTTTCCAGGGCGCGCGCCCTTTCTTTTTCTTGGTCTTCCGATGCCGCAAGGTTTAAGCTTCGCTTCTCGGAAAATAGTAGTTGGTGTGTGGATGTCATTTTACCAGGTGTAAGAGATAGCCACTTCTTACCCACCTCTGCTTAGTTGGGTTCAAATTACTTGCGTTTTGTGTGATAGGAATTTGTCCTGTACTGTAAGTGGTACATGGATTTTTGTCACACCTTGTTGTTATTTTCTTTATTATTACCGTTCTTATTATTTATTCCTTTTTTTTTCTCCTTTTACTTTTCTTTTATTTTTCCTAATTTTTTTTCTCCTGTTATATCGCGTTGTCGTTTTTTCAGTGCACGGATTCTGCTTTCGGTTGATCCGAAACACCTTCGAAAAAAAGTTTTATATTAAATTTTTAATTCGTAGAGGACCTAATGGTGCTGTTATGCTGCTAAGATCTGTTAGAACAATGTATTCGTATAGTTTAAAGCACTCGGCTGATGTAACCTATGTCCCTAGGTACTTTGATGTAGGCATGAATCTGTCGGATGATATGTTCAAGGGGGAGTACCGAGGTCACAAGAAGCATGAGTCTGATATCGATCAGGTATTGTACCGGGCCAAGCTGTTAGGAGTAGAAAAGATGCTGTTAACTGGTTCGTCTTTACCTGAATCTAAATACACTTTAGATAAGGCCAAATACTACAATAATCTAAGAACCGAAAAGTTGATAGAGTGTCCCAGATTGGTGTGCACAGCGGGTGTGCATCCTTGTACAGTGCTTGAATTCGATCAAGATCCGGATGGCCCCGAGTCCCATCTTAACAAACTAAGAGAACTTATCAGCAGTAACCTTTCGGAAGGTCTAATAAAAGCCTTTGGCGAGATAGGTCTAGATTATGATCGGTTGAATTACGCGTCCAAAGAAAAGCAGCTACTGTACTTTGAGATGCAGTTAAAGTTGGCGACTGAATTTGATCTACCGCTATTTTTGCACATGAGAAATGCATGTGATGATTTCTTACGTATTCTTCTACCGTTCGTCCAGGGAACCAGAAAAGATGGTTTTGAATTGAAGAATAAAACCTGTTTGATCCATTCTTTTTCGGGAACTCAGCAGGAGCTATCTAGATTGCTCCCTGTTAAAACATTTTATTTTAGCGTCAATGGTTGTTCATTGAAAACAGAGGAGAATTGTCAGGTCGCTTCACAGATACCTATAGACAGATTGATGATAGAAACAGATGCTCCATGGTGTGAAATTAAAAGAACACATGCATCTTACAAATTTATAACGCAGTGCCCTAATAGCTTCTATCCGTTTGAGTATAACATCCCTACTGCTTACGATAATAAGAACTATCGCTATAATGAGTTTCTTCCCATCCCGGTGGTGAAGTACGACAAACTTAGCAGATTCAATCAACCTGATGAGCTTCTGCATCCACTAGTCAAAACTAGAAATGAGCCTTGCTTGATAGGATTTGCCGCTCAAGTCATGGCATGTCTAAAAAAATGCAGTCCCAAAACCATTATTGAGGCATGCTACACTAACAGCGACAAGGTTTTTGGCTGACCCTTATGATTATGTGCAACTACTAAATGGTTCTAATAGATTAATGTATTCCGAACGATCAAAGCAAAACAGAAAAGTTTTATGTCATAAAGAAAGAAGTAGAGGAAAAATGGAAAAGAGAACAAACACAACAAAATAAAAAGAGACAGGAAGAAAAAAAAAAGTCACGTAGAGGAATCGTTTACAAAGAAAAGATAGCAAAATATGTGATGGACAATATCCAAGTCAAATCATGGTAATACGCAACAACGAGAATGGATTCGATAAAGCAAGGTTTGGTGTGATTCGTTCAACGAAGTCAATTGTCCTCCTTTTGCTTTGCATCTTGACTATCCTTCGTTTCTGTGGCTTTAGCAGCAGTAGACGAATCTGTCGGCGTTTGTTTAGTCGACTCACTTTCTTCATCTTCCTCTTGCGGAATCTCCTCCATCTTACTGTCCCCATCTTCGTCCTTCTCTTCTTCCATAACGCCCAATGATTGGAGAATTGATGACGCCGAAGGGTCCAAATAAATGACGTCATTGTTCGATGAGATGGTTGAGGCTGCCAATAGCTGTTGAATTAAGTTTGGCGTTCCAGACCTCATCACTGAATCATCTCCGTATTCGTAATCATCATTACCTCCTTCACCTGCTCTTTTTTCGTCTTTGGTGTTATTGTTTGCCTGCTTACTTTCCAAGTCAACTTTGTAAAGGTTCAACGATAGCTCATCGGGCGTTGGCAACTCGGATAATGCCTTTTCATCTATCTTGTTGCCAATCTTCTCGTACCATGCCTCCAGCGTAGCTCCGTGCAAAAGTGCTACAATGCAAACGGACATATTATCGCATCCAATTCCGGTACCACCAGATGTTGGAGCTAGACATGTGTCCATCATTGTTTCGCAGATTTCTGTCAAGGACTGCTTCAATTTGATACCTCTTCTAACAAAATCGATCACCTGCTGGGAGGTTAGGCAATCCCAAATACCGTCGCATGCCAAAACTACAAATTCATCTTCACTGGTGGTTTCATGTTCTATGATGTCAGGTAAGGCAGTAACAGCCTGCTCTTCTGGGGGTAGTTCGGGAGCGTTCTTGAATTCGAAATCACCGATACCCCTGCTTAATGCCAGGTTACCATTAACCCTGCCCAGATCAACGTATCCTCCGGCAGCAATAATTCTTGCTTTTTCCCCTTCATTTGTTGGCTTGTGATCAAAAGATAGTGGCTTGCATTTGCCGTCAATAGACATGATTGTTCTTGAGTCTCCGGCATTACCGCAATATATCTTGTCTTTCGTTATTAGAACGGATGTTGCAGCACATCCAGATGGATCCTTGGAGAGCTCGTCATCTTTAAGAATTGCAACGTCGGCGGCCAAATAGCCATCTATAAAGGCCTTGGCATATTTCTGCTCTTGATAGGCGTCGGTGCTCTTCAAGATGTTGGCCATATTCTCGCCGGTGAACTGTGCAACCTTCTCACCTCCATGACCATCGTACACACCAAACAGAGACACCTGTTGAAGTTTTGAATCAGAGGTTTTCTGATCATTCAGATTCAAAACCGTGATGTGGGCATCTTCCATGGAGATTCTCCATCCCTGCATGCACGATAGACCGTAGGCGACGAAGTCATCGCCTCCTTCTTCACTGCTCTTCTCGGTAACGGGCTGTGATAGTATCTGACCCATGGTTGGCTGGCTAGCCTTGGTAGACCACGCTGTGTAGGAGCTTAACTAGATTGAAAAAAAGGTCCTTTGCAACACCGCTCAGACTCAATTATGTAAAAAAATGCCTGGTGATAGTATAATAATATAGATATGATGGGTGGTATAGGCACACTGATATCTTAGCCCAAATCTATAAAAATAAAGATCTTTGTCGAACTCAACTAGAAGAAGCAAACACGAACTTTTGTATTTGGTTATCTGGTGGACTTGCTTGTGCTGATCCAATAGAGTTATCCTCGTGAAGAAAACAAGCAACTTGTTGCCTGGCTGATCGTTCGCAAGACGCCAAAGAAAAACTTTAGTGGTACCAACAATTGGCCGGAAAATTTTTTCTGTGGACAGCTGATAGATAGAGCGGTCCGCAGAGATAAAGAAGTGAATAAGCAGGATGAAAGAGCTCCGATAGAGACAAGATGTGACTGCGGGCTTAACCGGTGATGGAGAGGAAGTGAAGCTGGTAAGAGGTTGATTTATTGGCTCAGCATTGTATTGTGTGCTTGTAAGTGTCGACTGTCTCTGCGTGGTGATGTCATTCTAAGAGTTCCAGCAGATCAGATCAGATCGCGAAGCAAAGCCCAACGTATCTAGGCTTTTTTGAAAGGTGTAACATGGCTGCAGTTGCTGTACTTCTGCACAAATTTCCCCCTTTGTTTGGCTAGCTACATCGTCAAAAATGGACCATATGATTATCCTTGATGTCTTGGGACATTGTGAGCACTTTGTTATTGCTTTTTGGGCGCCAGCTGGGGACGTAGCTGTAGGCCTACGCACTGACAGCATAAAAATAAGCGCCGAGGCGTCTGTCAAATTGGCTGAGATCGTCGGCGCCCACTTCTACAGAAGTAAGCCATAATCCCACCTTTTTGGCATCAAACAATTACTTATATCTCTACTACAGGCTTCTTTGTGGCCGGTGTTTATCCCATCGCTGCCTCCGGGTTTGTTGTACCGCTCTGCACAGTGGTGCTCGGCGCTACGATGCCGGCTACTTCACAACTGGCTTCTAAACCTGTTGCCCCTGCCAAATCTACATACAAGCCTTACATTTTGCATCAACCTAAAAATTGCCATAGTCAGAATCATCTTTTTGTTTCTTCTCCTTCTTACCTTACGTTCCCGAATACCCCCACACTACCCATACTTCTTATTACTGCTGTATGTAAGTTTTTAAACCCTGACTACCCCACTGCAGACAGCCTCCAGACCGGTATAAGTTACAATAAAAATCTTGGCCCACTTTTTTTTTGAACCTCTGTTTTAATACTTGTTGCTCTGTCAGTAAATAGTACTTGACTCCGCCTATTTCATCTGTCTTCTTTACCTTGAACATTCCTCATCTATCATACTTCAGTTTCCCAATGTCTTCTCCACACGCGACCCCATTCATCTGAAAAATATTTTTCCCCGGTAGTTCTTCAGATTCATTCAATCAATGGCCAATGCTTAGATTTGGGGTGTTATATCATCCTATACGGCTTCGAATAGGGCAACTAGCATGTCGAAGCTTTGGTGGTACTTGTAGCCAGCTAGCTGTGTCGTCTTCTCGGGTAAATACCTGGTCGGCTCATTCGAAAGAACTCATCTCACTATATCTTCCTGAAAATGACCTGGACAGATTTCAGAATCAGAATCAGAATCAGAATCATACACCACGGGGTGGAAGCATTGCTAAGTACATCATTCACCACAAAAGTGTCGATGACCACATTAATTTGAAAGACCAAATTAGAGCCGGATCTCTGGTGGAGTACCAATATAGTCTTGCTGATCATCCCCACCTAGGTATCGTGCTTGAAGATTTAGAGTACTACCTATCTTCTCAGAGAGTGTATAAAATAATGAATGAAGATGGCGAGAAAATTTCTGTTCCTTGTCATCTTATAACATTTAGTGTACAGGACTTTCTGTCCCCAGAGGGACTGAGCTTGGAAGATGATGAGAAATATATTTTAATTACCCAGACTCTTCAGTTGTTTCACACGTATACCACTGAAATAATTATAAATCTTGTCACATCGGATCTTTGCAGGCAAATGCAGATCATATATGGGCAGCAAAGTAAACAGTCATCACTAGATATCAGACAGATGGCAGAATTGGTAATGAAAAACACATCTATGAAATTCAGCTTGGACCCATCATCGAATGTCATCTCAATAACTGCATTATATTACTCGCTCCACACTATAATACTTAATAATCCCCTCCATTTCCGCTTTCTTAAAGATTTGGAGGACGATATCCCCTCTTATCTTTCTCCCACCCAATTGATTACCTCCAAATACTTCATTAATCCAATGCAACTCGCCAATTCTTTGCTACTTGTATACTTCACACCGTCTTCCCAGTTGAGCGCTAGGTACAGACCTCTTTTTGAAACTGATAGTCAGTATTCCTCTTTCCTTCGTCTTGGTGCAGACCTCTTATATCGGGATTTGATCCGGTTCATTAAATACACCATTGAATATCCACATCCTAAGCTTCTTCAGAAGCTTGAGTTGGTACTGCCACCGGTCAAAGGTTTATTAACGCCGAGAGTTCTTTATGACTTTCTTGTAAAGCTTGGAGTTTATTCTAAGGATACCAATACCGTCCTAATGAGCGAAATATACGGTCGGATTAAAGAGTCCAAAGTGCAAGAACAGTCAACCAAATTATGCAATTTAAAGCCTTTCGACGTGATTAAAATTGACATTCTACAAAATTCAAAGAAGCTGTCTAAACCTGAGGATCTTTTACCTATTCCAGAGTTCTCACCTTCAAAAGACCGGAGCAACAAAGGTAGTTCCCATATCTATCAACTTTCCAAGACACTCGCCTTTTCTTTGCGCAAAGAAAGTATGACAAAGTATTCATTCAATTTTTTTATTCCAATTCCAACTCGAAAAATCAAAAAATGGATGGTTTCTAATCCGGTCAACTTCTCACAACTTGGCCTTGATGATTGCATCGATATGCCTGATCAGCTTCCGAAGTATCGTAAATTTGCTACCAACACTCGCCAGAAGAGAATCTCATTGGCTTTATCGTTTGTTTACGATCTCTTGGATGCAGAAACTCTAAATAACCCCAACGTGAATGTCTACTTAGATGCCTTTCGGCATGCGGAAGTACTTCCAGACGAGTTGTTTACAGGAGAAAAAAAGCACAGTGGAGGAATGTTAAGGAAGATGGCCGTCCTAGAGAAATTGGACATGCTCCTTCATGAAAAAGAAAGTGCCAGACTTGAAAATGGATATTTGCGGTTAGCAAACCAAATTCCAAAAGGCCGCCAATGGTACATTGAAAATACCGAGATACTGTTGGACGAATTCTTGTCTATGTTCTGCAAAAAACATCATATTCCAGTGATATACAGATCTATGCCCAAAAATGTGGCTGAATCATTGGATAGCAGAAAGTCTTTTATGCTAAAGATATTCAAATGGTATGGGAATTCTTACGAGACTTTCACGAAGAACAAAGATCTAGATATGTCCAGTTATGTGGCTTGTTTGCAGTACTTGAACTCTGTAAATGTTACTGTTGGTCCTTCTGATGACGCAGCATACACGCCATTGGGACTTCAGTGCTTTGCAAGTTTTACTGAAGACAACTTCTTAGAATCTTACCTTAATCGCACCCAAGTGTTGGCATATCTTTTGTCCGCAGAATACTTTGATCCTGCTAAAATGACTCCCAAGATACTGAACAACGCAAACTCCTTTCTCCAGCTCAAAGGTCGCTTGAAGCGTTATAAGATCATAAGAAATTTTGAAATGGCTTTGGAGCGTAACATCCAACAAACCTTGCCTGAAGAGTACCATTGCGTCGTTACCAGACCTGCCTACAAGGAAAGGAAGATACTGCCAACTGCATACTGTCGTGAACTTGATATTACAGTTTATCTTTATGTTTCAGATACGGTGGCGGATACAATGCAGATTGGTGATTTTGTGTGCTGCCATGAAGTGATTTATGCAGACGCAGTAAGTGGGGTTATTGCATTGCAATGAGCATGAAAAGCGCTCACGCATAATTAAATTCGATATTATTATTATAGACAAATCCAGCTGCGAATAAAATTTATAGAATTTCGAAGAAGAATGGTAGGTAGTCTGATGCGGAACAAGTACTTCATCACGTGTAGAATACTGAGCGATCGACCAACGCAAGCCTGAATTGAGGAGGATTTTTTCCATAGCTACTTGACACAACCATTAGTTACATGCCACTTCAACTCCCGATGACCTTTTTGACACCATTTTGGAAATCAGGCAGCGTCTAACTCAGTACAACTTCAACCTTCCAGTTACCTGGTCGAGGACAGGTTTAGGTGCTGGGCCGAGTCCAAGTACGGTGGCACTACCCTCCGGTATCTGTGTGCGTCCAGCATCGTGTATAACGTAAGCGTTGATGTTTAGGCTCAATGCTTTTGCAAAAAGTAAGTCCATTTCATCCTTATCGTTGCATTTGAGAGTGATCTTAGCCTGTCCTCCGTTATTCCATCTGTTCAAGAGAGTTGGATTTCTGGCCTCGGAGCCAGGCTCGGACATCAGCCGATAGCAGGCAACAGCAGCATGTGCACACTGTGCCGCCACCTTACCCTTTTGCATCCCCAAATCTGTTCTGATCACCAAAGCCATGCGCACTTCTCCAGCAATACTGTTAAGCGACGACGAGTTCACCTGCACTTCGTCTTCGTCTTCTTCCCCGGTCTCACCATTGACAGCATGTTTGGCCTCTTCATTTGAGTATTCATCATCTGATAAGTAGTCTGTTGAGGAAGGAGTTTCGGATTTCGATGTCTTGGGCGAGTTGGCACCCTTGAAAGGAACACCAAATAGTGGAGAGCCTGCTAGGGTGCTGTTAGCGGGTAATGTTAGAAATGCACCCAAGCAGCATCCCGTTAACAACGAGATTACCGCCACTGATATAAGCTGTGCTGTTGTCATTGCTTCTTTTTGTCGATAATGTTGGAGTATATGCAGAGGAGTAAGTATAGTAATATTTCAGTCTGCCCGGTGAATTATCCGGGGACTGAAAAATATTTTTTTTTATTTTTTTATTTTTTTTTTTTTTTTTTTTTTTTTGTGTTCGCAATTAGTATAGCAAAGGAGCTCAAGATATATGCATATATATGCACTATAGGAAGAAATTTTGGCTGTTGGGAGACAGGCAGAGACAGACATAGACATAGTGGCAAGCAACCTCGTAAATAGTAAATAAGTGGGAAAAACCAAGCCTGATGAAGTCGCCAATTTTGCTATATATCACATCCAAAGAGAGAACGGCAGGGGTCCCAAAAGTTCATTACCACCCGATATAATTCTTCTCAATTACCCTTTAGTTGGCCATCTGTGCTCGTCTATATGAGTAGTTTCTTGGACTTTCGTTTCCTCTTCTTGTGATCAAGATGATCTGAGAACTTCCGCCAGTTCTTTACACGGTCCTCCCTTTTTTCCTCCCAAACTTCTTGCATCTTCTTCTGCTTTTTTCTCTCCTCGTTCCTTATTTCCTCCATCTCGTGCTTCTTGGACTCTTCCTGTTGCTGCCTTCGAAGCTCCACTCTTCTGGTAAACTCTTCCTCGATCAATATCTCCTTCACTTTCTCTCTCCATTCACTCAAGAATTGCGATCCTACTAGTCTCTCGTCATCAACAGACCAATGTTTTGACTGAATCAATTCTTCCCTTGCGTCAGACCATGCCTCATCCAACTTCCTTCTCTTTTCTTCATCCTCAAGGCCGGAAGACGCTTTCTTCAAAAGATCAAATGCATCTACTGCCTGTGGATTCTTAGTTTTATCTGGATGTATTAGCAAGGATTTTTTACGGTATATTTTTACAATGTCCTTAGGAGTTATTCCCGGTTGTATTCCGAGAATTGAATAGTAGTCAAGTTTGCAGCAACCCAGTATACGCTGAATTTCTTTGTCCTAATAATGTTAGTACTGGAATTAAAGAAAAATTCCTATCGCACATACTTTAACCAATTCCAGTTCCTCTTTTTTGAGAGTTGCCTCTAGGTCATCTTCTGAAGTCATTTTATCCCAGGAAAGACAGCGGTGTAAGACTGGCGCAAGACACTTCCTGGATTAATGGTGTCACCCTTACACCGAAATTGTTAGGAGGACCAAAAAAATAGCTGAGCGTGCTGGGGTTCGAACCCAGGAAATCTCACGGAGAAAATCAGGTTAATCTCTGATGAAGTCCACCCAAACCTTGCAGCGCACGCGGTAGATTTCCGCACACACACAGGGCCCGGTGAAAACTCACCATCTGATCCTGACGCCTTAAACCTCTCGGCCACACACCCGTAGCTGCTGAATACGTACTTTTAAAATTCGACTGCCGCCAGCTCGTTAGATGTAACGCTTAATCAAGTGAAATAAGCCTTAATACTATTTTTTTTCTTGGGAGCTGAGCTACCTGGTAGACTATATATGCGTAAGCTTTTATATTGCAGGGTTTTTAGCTCTAAAATGTCACTTGGTCTGGCAATCATCGGTCATTCTTGAAGTGAAGATGGAGGTAAAGGTGAATGCGCATGGTGGAAAAAGGCTGTGGTGAGGCCCACCGATTTAGATTATGGTGAGATCAAAGGTTAAGGGAACTACTATATGCCGCTCTTTGTTGCATGAACTTAGGAACTAAGTTTCATTTTTAGGCGAAAGAGGTGATATTTCTTTCTCAGTTAAGGAGTGAGTATGAGAGTGCAGGAACAAGTTGGTCCTTTTAATGATTTAAGAGAGCTGTGAATGTAAGTCTGTCTGTAGCGATGTTACAAAAATTTAATTTGTTAAAAAAAAGAACTGGAAATTTCTTGGTATGTGTCAACAAAGCTGCTAGGGTTTCTGGAGATGGATGGTAATAAAGCCGGAAAAAAAAAAAAAAAAAAAAAAAAAAAAAAAAAAAAAAAAAAATCA